>VWZP01000406.1:566706-751370 GCA_013396995.1 Dicaeum eximium | reverse complement strand
GGAGGTGGCGGCAGGCCTCGGCCGTGCGAAGTCCTATTTCTGAAGGTAAGTTGTGACATTGGGTGGTCGCGATGACAGAAAACTTGGCGAAGGGCGCCTTGGGGAGGGGGCGGCCGCCTCGGGGGCGTCTCTCCCGGCCGCCGGGAGCCGGATGGGTGCTCGGCTGTTATTTGCTGCTGCGAGATCGGGTCGCTGGTAAATTACAGAAAGCAGCCCTCCTCCTCCTCCTCCCCCCGCTCCCCGCCAGGCGCTTCGCTCTTCCTCCTCTCGGGTTTATTTGCAATGTATGAAACTTGCATGGCTGTGAGGACAGCCGATCCAGTGTGGGTTTGCGAGGAGGAGGACGGGGAAGGAAGGGCTGGAGGCAGGGGAGAAGGAGGCAGTCGCGTTAATCCCGGGCGCCGCACGGCAGCAGGTTTGCGTTAGGAATATCGGCGGCAGTCCGCTGCCGCCGCTGAATGAGGAAGGTAAAACGAAGCGATGCGAGAGCCGCCGAAGCGACATGCACGGCGGCGGGGCGAGAGGCACCGGCAGGCGGCTGCCCGCCCCCTCCCTGCCTGCTGCCTCCTCCCTCCCTCCCCGCCGGGGCGGGGAAGGACCGTGCCCGGGTCTACCCCGCTTGCCGCCAGCCCGGCCGGGGGGCCGCGGGGCTTTAACCGTGTGCGGGGCGGATTCGCCACTTTTTCCGGGGGAGGCCCGCGGTTAAAAGTTTTCTGCGGAGGTGAGTGTGTGCGGGGAGGCCGGGGCGCCGCCAGGCCGGCGGTGGTCACTCGGGCCTGGGGCGCCGAAACCATTGCCCGTCCTGCTGGTGACACGTCCGAGTCCCGCAGGGCGGCGGAGGGGCCCGCCTCGGCCGCTGGGGTAGGGACGGGGTGCCGGTCTCCATGTGGGCTCTGCCGGCGGCGGCACCTCCTCCCCGGTGGCAGCGGCGGCGGCAGCAGCGGGATCATCGCCCGGGCCCGCGGGGAGGAGGAGGGGAGCAGCAGGGAGGTGTTTGCTGCCAGCCTGCCTCGCCGAAGCCCGCCGGGGAGGGTAGCTGGGAGGGCCGGGGAGCCCCCCGCGCCGCCGCCCCTTCCCTGCGCGCCCGCCCGCCCCCAAAGGTGTTGTGCAGACTTTTCCCCCGGGAGGGTGAGATTTATGCGCTGCATTATTGCTCCTCTCCTCCCCCCTCAAAGCAAGATGGACTCTCTCGTCTCTCTTCACTCACTCTCTCCCTCTCTCTCGTTCTCTCCCCCTCTCCCTGTGTCTTGTCAGCCTTCAAGATCGACATTTTGTAACTAGGATGCAAACTTGATGGTGACCGGGGGCGGGGGGCGCAGAGGGGAGATGGGAAAACCCTGGGTCACGGCGGTCTTTCTCCATATTTAATACCTTTTCTTTCCACCCCACCCCGGAGCCCGGATTCCGGTGGCCCTACACTTTGCACGGGCGGGGGTGGGCGGAGGGCGGGCGGCGGCTGCGAGCGGCGCTCCCCCCGCGGCGGCCGGGGGTCGCTCCCCGCGGGCTGCGGTGGCGGAGGGGCGGCCGGGCGGCCGCAGCACTCCGGGCGGCTCGACTGGGCTCTGCCGGGGGGCAGCGGGCATTACCTGAAACTGTGCTCCAGCCTTGCAGCCTTCGTCCGTCGCTCTGTCTGTTTCTTTCCCCGTGTGGATCTCGTACGTGCGGTCGGGCGGCTTATTCTTGTTGTTAATTTTTGCGTTGTTTGGCTTATCCACGCACAGGGGTTGATCGCTCACTTGTGTAAGTTCCCGGGGGTTATTGTTTTGTATGCCTCCTTGTAGATGGTGGTCAACTTTCTGTCTTTAATTTTTATAATACTTGTGAGTATTACTGTGTGTGCGTGTAAATAATTACGTGATGCATTTCTGTGTGTATGTATATGTGTCTGTGCGCGCTCATAAACATGCACCCCTGTGAGAGCGAGAGGGACAGAGGAAGAACAATTCACCCTGCTGATGCACACTCAAATGATTTGCTCCATTTGCCCACTCTTAATGCCCTCTAAAGACACGGCACATCTTTTGTTTGCTTCTTACGGTTTCCTGCGACTGTCATCTTGTTTTAATGACAACTTAACTGGGATAGGGGTGAGGAGGAAGCAAGTTTCAAGTTTTGGGATCTTTCCTCTTGTTGGCGATGTGGTGAGTTGCAATATTGTAAAATCATGGTGTGCTGATGATGTGCCTTTATTTGATACTTTATAGGTCACTATCACATGACAAAGGCTTTGAGACAGCTTCATCTTCGTCTGTCTGTAATTTCCATTTGCCTTCCTGGGTAAGTATGTAAACTCTACACATGAAAAAAGAACTTGGTTGTTGTTGATAAGATAGAGGTCCTTGTGCTGCCACTTTTTATGAGGAAGATGCTTGTTCTGGTTTTAGCACCTCAGAAAACATGTCTTCTCCAGGTGCTAATAGCTACTGCTAGATAACAAAGTTTGTATGTAGAGGTGCCTCAAAGTAACCTGGGAATTAAAAAGCTGTGCATATTCAGAGCTCTCTTCACTTTTTTTTTTAGTAGGTTTTTCTTCCCTTAAACTTTGTAAAGACAACCATCTGATTGACTTAGGGCAAAAGTTTTAAACCAGAGTAACATTAGAATGTGCAAAGTGCAACACACAGGTCAAAAATCTAATGGGTGTGTAAAGTCCTTTTAAAATTCAGTGGTAGAAAAGTCTGAGAATGTAAACTGAATAGGTATTTAGAATACTCTGAAGGTCAAGATTTAGTGACAAGTTTAGCAGAATTGTAATGCTGCTGCAACAGTTCGTTCAGTTTTAACACGTAAACTGAGAGCTAATTAGAATTCCATCCATGCTCATTCTGTTACTGTATTTTCTTTTGGCATTGATTAATACAGATACCAATCAGTTTGAAATATGTATCTTAGTGACTAATTTTTATTAGTATTCCCAAGTTTTCAGGTACACAACAGTGTTTTTTTTAAAATCTGCATGCTGGGGAAGGTTATGATAACTTTTGAAAGGTTTGACACCTTTTAAGGTGAAGTGGAAATGGTAGTTTAAAGAAGAAGTTCTAAATTTTTGGGGTTACATTTATAGATGACATAAAATGAGTGGCATTTGGAGCAGCTCATACAATTGCCCGTGGTGTCACTGACTTGCATTTGGCCCAAAATGGGAAGTGAGAGGTAGCATATCTTCTTGGTACTATTCTGCACATAATTAAAAACAAGACAAGACATATATTTGGGGTAAGCTTAGTACTCATAAATGCAAATGATTAATAACATACTCCTGACCTTTTGCAGGCAGCATATAGCTGACATAGGATAAGTGATGGTCCCAAACATATTGACTCGAAGGGGGCTGTTGGGAGCAGCTGTTCTGGTGTGATGTTATGGCCACGAAGCTAATGTTAAGGCTGGGATAACCACTGTGGGCAGTTGGTTGGAAGGGAGAATTCTGCTGTTCTCCAGTTCCTGCAGATTTACACCCAATTTCAGGTTTTCGGATTTTTTGTGCAGTGTGGTTGGGATGTGCAGGTCTCAGAGTATAAACACCAAATTCAATTACTAAAATTTTTTATGAAAAACTAGTTGCATAGGAGAACATTGCTTTTGGTTTTATAGCATTACTGACAAGGATCGTGTTCTGTGAGGAGTAATTGTTGCAACAATTTTTTCCAAGTAAAAATGCATGTGGAAATTCAAAACTGGCAGATAAGGTGATCAGGGCTGAATACAAATATACTGATTTCTGAACTTAATTTTCTGTGTTTTCAGTTAAGATTCACATGAGAGTGCTGTAAGTACTAAGGACATTTTCTTTATTTCCAGTAATAGTAAAGGGTACTGAACAAGAATAGCTTAGAGACCTTGAGTCCTTATCTGGTTTTAGTTTTGTTAGGAAGTCCTTTGGATGCATGGAATGTTGATCTGGCAGTGGTGATCATAATCTTCCCACACCTGGAGGAGAGTGGACCTTGGTTTTGTGCATAGTGCTAAATGTGTGTCTCACCTGATGTTGAACTGGCTTGAACAAAGAAAAGGGCCATCTTGTATCTTTTTTACAAAAAAAGAACAATAGTATCTTTAGAGGAAGAGAAGAAATACATTTCCTTGTAGCTTAAAAAAAGGCAATGAAAATAATGCACCTAGTTAAGGTGAGAATAGAGATTTTGTTAGATTTGTCCATGACTATAAATCTCCATTTACTCTAGGGAGCTTTTATTTTGATAAAAGGGAAGATTTCTTTTAATACACATTATAGCTCTCACTAAAGTAACTGTTCATGGCTGGATTTAAGTCATTCAGTCTTGATATACAGGAGCTGTGGTTTGCTTGGTGAGTGACAGTGCAGGGCTGGTGTGTCGCAAGATAGAAGGTGATGAGCTGCTTTGCCAGGGGCCTTGTGGATGTTTCAAAAATTGGCCCAAGCTCTCAAAAGTTTGTTGCACACTACTGTCCCTCTTGGCACAGCAAGCTGATAAACCATGTCAAGCAGGCATGTAATTTAGCAGAAACGTAGCTGGTTTCTGTGTGGAGGTAAACTCAGAGTATTTAAGAAGCTTGCCCTTGACACTTAGGAGTTTTTTGGGGCCTGCTTGCTGTAAGCTCATTGCCTGCAAAACTTCCATTGGCTTCAGCAGGAGATTTATTTAGGAAAGGAGTGTAGGAGTGATGGTGAGAGGAACTTGTCCGTGTTTATTTTTCCCTTCAAGGAAGAAAACCTTTCTCTTTCATAGGTGTTCTGTGAATAATTAAAGATATTAAATGTCGGTGTTCCACAAAAAGTATCAGAGGTAATCATGCTGTGATTTTATAACTAATGTTTTTCCTGTTCATCCGGAATGCTCTTAATACATTTTGTTCATAAAATAGTGATTCTATAATTGGCGATCCTGTAAGCATGTCAATATCTTGAAGCAGATGACAGACAAGTCTTGTTAAAGTCACTGGTATGATTGCTCACATTTAGAGCTTAAAGTTCTTCCAGGTTGCTGCCACTCGTGGTCTGTGGGCTGAGGATGCACAGTGTCTCTGGAGCTCACGAACATGGCATTAGGCAGGGCAGTCTTCTGGCACAAAGCTGGCGAAAGAGTGGTATGAAGAGAGGAGAACGTGACTGAGTGAGCTGGGATGAGGTACTCTTCACCACATGTGGTGGTGGAAAAGGTGCAGGTAAGGTTGATGAGTCCTGTGGTGTGCAAGGCTCTGCTGTGATGTGAAGTTTGTAAATACACCTGCAGTGAAATTTGGACACCTGGAAGGTGAGACACTGCTTCTCTTTCAACAGTATATGGCTTGTGTAGTGTTCAGATCCCCCTCTTTATCTGAAGGTAGTTCCTTGATGGAGGAAGGTACTATAAATTAAAATTGGAACTGAAGTGAAACTCTCATTTTAATTTTTGAGTGTGTTGCAGGCTGTCTCTGTGAGCTCTGGCAAGTGATATAGTCAAAACCAGAAGTTGCTTTCCAAATTGCAGACCCAAGTTGAACTTCCTGTGCCTTGTCATAACGATGGCCTGCTGTGGTGGCCACCAGTGGAATCAGCAGCACAGCTTTGGCCTGCTGATGGCTTCCAAGGTCTTTACTTTTAGAAGCATAGCCATATGTCCCTTAGTCACTTGTAAATGGAGAGTGACAGTACTTCCCTGTATCATTAAATCACATGGCGCCCGTATATTGGGACAGTTTTCATGAGTGATTTAAGTTTTTCAAAGCAGTATAGATACTGTTGTAGCTTACTGTAAACCTAATAATTTGTTTTCATTATTACTTAGATTGAACTTATTATCATATGTATTTCAATATATTCTTGAGAAGAAATAGGTTAAAGTCATCCTTCTAACTTCTGTAGTATTACGTGTATTTCTTTCCCTTCTACCAGGTTTCTCCCTTTCCTGGGATCTTAGTGCCAGAAGCTTTTTTGTTCTGTTTCATGTCAAAAGATTATTAGGACTTACTTCCTTTTTATTATTTTGTTTTTATTTTTTTAAGATCAATAATGATACAGTGTTTCTGTCTGAGAGTAGTGGGGTGAGTGCGGTCTTGGTGGACATGGGAATTTCGCAAAGGACTCCTGCAGCTGTTATCCTTCTTGATAGTTTCAGAAGTGGCAATATCTGAACCAGCCTAAGGATTACTCCGAATTTAAAAATGGCTTGATGGACTGCTGTTTTGCATTGCTTGAAAAAGAAAAAAGCACGTACTGTTTTCTCAATGATAGTGATATTATTAATAGTTGGCAGTTGTAGGCCTTGCCTTATTTTTGTACTTCTGTCCTCTTTGGTGAAGTACACAAGCTATACTGTAATCACACACCTCAAGATCAGGAACAATCATTTTTTTCCCAGTTTTAGCCATCTGAGATGAAAAGCTATGAAGGAGCATAGGCTTTCCTGCAGTCACTTAGCAGGTTAGCATTAGCAGGGAATGGAATAAAATCTGCATCTGACTCCTTAGTTTTGTGTCCTTTCCCTTGCTCTGAAGCTTTCCTGGTAAGTGCCTGTCTTGTGATGTGAGTAGACTCACTGAATTCTGTGCCACCTGGACATCTTCTGCCAATACTCCACTTTCATTCACAATGCTGCTTAAAAAAAAATACCAGCTTCAGAAAGTTGTGAAGTTAGTGACTTAAAATTACCTATATGTATTGACAAGGCAGTGTAAAGTAGGAGGAGAGCTTAAGAGCTTTTGCCAGTAAACATGTTATTTAAACTGCTGTTTATTGTAGTATTTATTACTCTTATTTATTTAGTACTAACTTGGTAAAGTTAATGCAAGGAAGAAAATTATTCTTCATAGTGAAATTTTTAAAATGTGATTCATGTGAAATAGTTCTTGACAATTAAATAATTTTTTCATATTCATAATCTAATGCAAAATGACAACTGATTTTCTTATAAAATATGGAATTGACAGAACTACCTGCTTTGGCATTCTGGCAGTATTGTGATGTATAGGGTAACTTGCTTACTGAACTCTTATTTCTAGAGATGGTAAACATGTAAGATTTTCAGATTTGCTGTTTACTTGTGTTTTGTTCCTTAAAATAAAAATCTGATTTAAAAATTGGAGGTATATTTGAGGAGTAAAGCACACTTTATTTAATGCCTGGGTGTAGAGCTATTTGTCTCAAAATGATAGCAGCATTTTATTATTTCTAATATTTATAAATATAATTACCTAAAAAATGAATCATCAAAGAGGAGAAACGTGGTTTTGACACTTTCTAGTGTTCGTGCTTTTTCCTTTATAGCACACAAATGCATAATGTAATAGCAAGTCCTTATAAGCGTGGACAATTCAGCATGTGAAAATAAACTAGCTTCAGGCATATCTGAGTACAAAGAAACCTAGTACAACAATATTTCAATTTTTAGCAAGGGGAAAGAAAGTTAACAGGATTTTATGAGGCTACACTAAGAAAATCAGTTGCTTAGGAAGCATGGAATTTTTGTTGTCAGAAATCTTCCACGTGGGTGTCTCTATATAAGAGGTTTTATAAAATGTAGCAAATGCTGAATGTAAGAAGCAGCATTTTATTGACCCTTAATGTCACAGAGCCTCATTCAGCAAAGACAAAAATAATTCAGTGGACTTGCACAACATGGGATCTATGGAACTTCATGCAAGTGGAAGCTCTCTTGACAAGAAGCTTATCAAGTCCTGTCTTCACCTTCCCTTTCTGAGGGAGAGTGGGACGGTGTCTTCCCTCTGGCTGTGTGGTGTTTTGTTTGGGGGCTTACGATATTTTCTGTGCGAAAGGCATTATGTGTGTAGCAAATTGCCTGCTTTGAGACATTGTGGAATGCCCCTAACTGCCTTCGTAGCTGCAGATCACTTTCCTGTTACACAGGTGTAGCAACAGGAAGATTTCTGCCACCCTCACTCCTGGGAGGGACTTTGTCCTGTGCTTCTGAAACCCCGAGGTCCCCCTGGCAGGGTTAGGCACACACATTAAAGGCCTGCTCCTTGGTTCTGTTCCTGAGAACTTAGCTGGCCTGTTGCAGGATTCAAGTGAGGAAGTCGTAAGCCTGGTCCTGTGCCACTGGTGAGCTGGGTCAAGAATTGGTGACTGTACCGTGCTGCTGAGTGTCAGGCAATGTTTCAGTGCTTGATGGCTTTCAACCAGTACCTTTCAGTTCATTCCCCAGTGTGTTTTTTCTGCTGGCTACATAAAGACTTTAAAACTTAAAACTTGTTAGAAGTTGTCAGTCTTTTTGTTTTGAATATTTGTTTTTCATTTGTACTCATGCCTTGCACAGTCAAGAGGTACCCAGCAATGGCAGTGGGGAAAGCATGTCACACAGTAATAGTTAGGATTATGTGTCTTGCAGTAGAGTAGTGCATCTTCCTTCTGCAGCCTGTGTGTTCTTCTATGAAAAAAATAAATAATTCTTAGTTTTGGTTTGTGTATGTGAGAGAATGTATTGTTTTGTGGCTGTCAAAGCAATATTGAAGAGAGACTTCAAGAGAAATTTGAAGGTGAAACTGGATAAAGAAAACATTAGGTTAGAACGGAAGGAGTGAGGGAGGACTTGATTCCTTACCTCATTTCATTTTTGTGGTTGGCTGTGTTTGGGTTTGCTTTCCCTAAGTGGTGGTCTTTGAGCCACATCCTGCCTACAGTGAACTACAGTTAGCAATATCATGCTGACTTATGGAGTGAAGTACAGGAACATCAGTTTCTCTTAACCTCATGGCTAAGGAGCCTGATCCTGCAGTTAAAACTGTGTAGGTGAATTCCTGAACAAAAAGCCAGAACCAGACCTGCATCAGCAATGTGCACCCCTTTGCAGGTTTGCTGGCTGAAGTTCCTGGTGGCCTGTAATTCCCCGGGAAAGCTGCAGATTTAACATTATTCTTAGTTATCGATGTGCAAATAGTCCTGCCAGGAGCTGACACCTGTTGTACTCACAAGTTTACAGGCCATCCCTGACCTGATGGTGAGATGGGAATAGAGAGAGAGACAGTGCTGAAACACGCTGAGTTCCTGTAAAAGAGAAGAGGGTAGAAGAGCATGAAGTGTGAGAATGCCATTTGGTAGATGATAAGTCTTCTGGCACGTAAGCCATTTTGTTCAAGTATGTTTGCTTCACGAGTTGTCTGTCTGTCTAGGGAAAGAAAGCATTCTGATGTACTGCAAATCAGTGGGCAGAGATTATATATTTGGAAAGAGGCACCATTTTCACCTCCACTTCATTGGTAAATCTGTCTTCAGCTGTTCTTTCTCTTTCCAAAAGGTTTATTTATATCTAAATTTCATGTTGAGTAGTGTAAACTTCATGCCTAACTCAGTTCTAACTCATGCCTAAGTCAGTGTTCCATGCCACAAACCTGTGAGTTCCAGGGTTTAGCTCTTGTTTGAATATATGTGTAGTTCTTATTTAAGTTTCTTTATTTGTATTCCCTTTAATTTGTTTGAGATGCTCTTTCATACATTGTGTTAAACATCAATCAGCAAGTGCTCATAATGTATTTTGAAACAAGTATGCAAAATTGCAGCATGATCTTGCACTGATTACAGAACTATAGCATATGAATTAATAAGAAAATAAAAACAGCATAATTAATTTCCAGCTGCTTTTGGAGAAACAGAGGTGTTTATAAGGGGAAATTTGGTGTGTGCAAATTAAAGAATGATAAAGCTGGTAGCAAATATATTAACGCAGGCAATTATTCACAATTTACTTCCTCTGTTGCATTGATTAAAAATGTGTTTTAGTGCTCAAAGAGTAAGCAGAAGCTGCGTGCCATTCTTTTAAAACAGTTGGACTAAATAAAAAACACAAGTGTCAGAAATAGAGCAAGGGAAGAAAGTTTGTAACTTTATTTCTTAGTATGGAAGACCTTAAATAAGGGAAGTAAATGTCACATAACTAAGTGTAATGGTTGAATTTGTCCATATCTCATTACTATGAGATGTCCATTAATATGAGAAAATTGCCCCTCTGTGTGTGTAAAACAATTTCTGAGTGTTAAGTATTTTCGTTGCATCCCTTGTATGTGCTTGTGCTCATCTGTCTCACCTCAGCACTGTGTAATTTACCCTCAGTAGAGGGTAAATGAAGTCCTTGGTTAAAAGTGGCCCAGGCAAAATCTCACACTGTGGGCGCCTTGCCATACTTTGGTCCTTCACAGTCCTTTGGAGGGAGCTGTTGAAGGGATCTGGATACTCAGTTGCCGGTTTTGAAATCACTTAGTTTGCTGCTACTCAGGGCTGGCCTGTTGTTCAGGTGGGAGCTCTAAACAAAGCTTTGGGTCTGTGTGCCTTCGACATCTTCCTGGTTTTTAATCACCAAAGGAAGATCCTGCCCTCCTGAGAGATATGTCTAGAGGAAATGGATTATTTATTTATATAGTGAAGTAGACTCTCAAGGATGTCCTGTCAAGCTTTCTGTTTCGCTGTGCCATGTGCTGATGGGGCTGAAGTGAGTGAGAAGATGCTGGAATGCATGGAGAGAAGCACCTGAGAAAACTGACCACATACTGTGTTTTGTCTGAGAAGTGTTTTGCTGGTTTCTCCATCATGGCTGATCTGGTTTCTGTGTGCAGTCTTGTTTTCCTGGATGGACCCACAGGTCTGCATTTGGCATTGCTGTTACTCTTCGCATAAAGAAGGAAATCAAAATGGGAGGTGAGGTTGTCATCACAGATATCCCCATGCAATGGGTTACGTGAGAGAAGGGCACAGTTCAGGTCTACAGTGGGGACAGTTCATGTTCTCTTATTCAAGGATCCTAAAGGGGAAAAAAAATCTTAGAGTGGGATAGGTTAGGGTGCTTTGTGGAGCTCTAACAGGCTTTGCAGAGATTGAGTAGGGCTGAAGGAGAGAGTGGGGGCAGGCACACTACAAGCAGGGAGGATTTTATGCCTCCTATTCCTGGCTCTTGTGAGCCCCTCTATATGTACGCTCATGTGCCTGCTGCCTTGACATTCCAGTTATACCTATTGAACTGATTTAAATCAGGATTTTGCTCAGTAAACACTTGGGTTAAATTGGTCCATGCAATCTCATTTTGCTTTGGTATTTTTGTTTTTTCAGGAGCAGTCTCTATTGGTAGAAAACCATTAAAATATGTTGCCAAATTTAGCCTTTACACTAAATAAGCACTACTTGTTTTTTGTTATTTCAGAGCATGCACTGTATGTCTGCACACTTTCTAAGTGACTTCATGGCCTATGTGCATTTATCTAGATTGCAGTTAAGAAAGTTTTTATTTAGAACATGACAAATTATGCCTTTTTTTGATTGTGGCCTTTAAAAACATCCTACTTAATATAATTACACTCATGCACAAACACACAAAGAAATGCAAATAGATTTTGCACTTAAAACTAAAGTATTATCCCTAGTAAGGTAACTGATTCTGCTTAACCAAATGCAAGCTTTTAGAGCTAACAGAACTTAAACTTCTTTGTTTTCTCAGAAGAGAAGGAAAACAAATAATCTTACTCTTTCAATTCCCAGTTAGTTTCCCAGCTTTACAGGAAGTGCCATCAAGTGACTTATGGAGCAAACACTCTGCAGATGCAATGGAAGGTGTTACTTTCAGGTAACTTAGTTTTAAACCTAGTACTTGTTCTTGGTACTTCAAGGAAGACTTACCTGTTGAGTGTTTGAGCTTTGTTTACAATTTTGACATCAAACATTTGCAATTTATTTTAATTTATTATAAATTGAGTTACATAATATTGCAGTGGAATTTAACATTGGTTTGTAATTTAAAGGCAAATTGCAATTAGGTTTTTTTTTTGTTAATATACATCTAGCAACAGTAACATCTGAAATGTGGCTATTTCTTTGTTCAGAAGGAGTTCATTTGTAACAGTATCTGTTTCTCTTAAGCAGAATATATTTTTTTAGATGAGTTTAGCATCTATTATCCAGTTCCTATTTGTAGTAGCAGATGCTTGGGGCAGTGTCTTCTGCCATTAAGGAATGCAGAGTAGCTCACTAGGTAACACTGTGGCCATTTTTTTTTTTTTAAAATTTTTTTTTTTGGTGGGTGCTAGACCCCTCTGTAGCTTCTAAAAGATAGAGGTCAACAGATCTCTGTTTACACAGATATATATTTAACATTAAAAAAATGAATTATTTTTAAATTGCTGTTACAAGCTTTCAATTTGACTATGTGGTATGTGATTGTGACTAATGATTGGTACTTTACAGCATCCAGGAAGGAATCTAGCACTGCCAGGGAGAGAAAGCAAAACATGAAACCAAGTTGTTACTGGATGTAGCATGTATTGCTAATGTATTGGACAGAAAAGAAGGAAAAAAAAATTGGTATATATGCCATAGCAACGCTGTGGCTGACACGAATTCTAACCCCCACCCTACCAAAATATTAATAGCATCTGTGCAGTCAAAGAGCTTGATAACATGTATTGACTCTGCAGCTCCACACATTTTTTCTGCAGCAGGGGAACTGTGTAGCAGTATTTGTGACCATTAAGGAATGCAGAGTTAGACCTCTGGTAGGAGAAGAGTTGTGCTCAGAAATGCAGAGTGTGCCTGAGGCCTGGTAGTACAGTTACACAAACTGTGTACAAATGCAGTTTTACCCCTGCCTTCCAAAAAGGAGGAGTTACACACTTCAAGAAGTGATTTTATGACATTTAGTCCGCAGTGCAAACATATTTTTCACGATCCTGTCTTTGTCCTGTTTTTCTCTATTCTTTTGTATC
The DNA here is from genome assembly GCA_013396995.1 of Dicaeum eximium. Lineage (NCBI taxonomy): Eukaryota > Metazoa > Chordata > Aves > Passeriformes > Dicaeidae > Dicaeum > Dicaeum eximium. Next base: position 738,710 of record VWZP01000406.1, on the reverse strand, counting down.
ATTGCATAGGGTATTCAAAGTCTCAGCAGTTATTGTGGTCTAGTAGAACTAAATATGATAAGATAAGAAAGCTGAATAGAAATCAGAGGAAAATTGAAGCACAGGTCAAAATGCTGTTGCAGGTTGCAAATGTTTAAAATGGTCAATTTTTATAAGGAAATTAAAAAAAACCCTTCCTTTAAAAATTGAAATGGGAAAATTACTGAGTATTTCTTACTCTTAAGAGAACAAACCAAAGTAAGATGAATCATTCATCCTGAAAGGGTCGTCATTTTCATTTTCACTTACATTTGATCCAAGATCAGTAAAAAAATAGCCTAGTCATATATTCAGGTAACATTTTTTTGATAGGAGCTGTTTATTGCTAAAGCATCCATGTTTTTAACTGCTCTAAAACAATTAGCTTTTTTTTTAACATAAGCATTCCAACAGAATGCTTTTTTACTTCTCACCCACTGTGCTGTTCTTGTGGCACTCCACCTGGAGAACTGCATCCAGCTCTGGGATCCCCAGTATAATAAGGGCATGGACCTTTTGGAGCAAGTCCAGAGGAGGGGTATGCAGGGCTTGATCATAGGGCTGCAGCACCTTTCCTATAAGAACTGGCAAGGAGAGTTGGTGTTTTTCAACTTTTTCAACAGGAAGACCTTGTAGCAGCTTTCCAGTACCTCATGTGGCCTGTGAGAGAGATGGAGAGGGACTTTTCACAAGAGCAGGTAGTGACAGGATCTGCTTCACTAAGGGGAGTGCCTTCAAACTGAAAGAGAATAGATTTAGATTACATATGGGGAAGAAATTCATTACTGCCTGCACAGGCTGTCCAGAGAAGTTGTGGTTGCCCCTGCCTTGGAAGTGTTCAGGACCAGGCTGGATCGGGCTTGAGCAACCTGGTCTTATTGAAGGTGTCTCTGCCCATGGCTGGGGAGTTTGAATTAGATAACCTTTAAGGTCCCTTCCAACCCAAACCATTCTGTGATTCAACAATGTGGCTGATTTTATAATTACTGCATTTTCATAGGATTGGATTATTATTGTCCTAACTTGCTTCTTCCTTCCCACACCCCCCCTTATAGACATGTGAAATGTTGAGGCTTTCCTTCCTTTCAGAAAATAAGTACTGGAGCCAATATTTTATCAGAAGAATTGGTATCTTTGACAGTGTTCTTTCTGAAATGTCTCAGAGAAACCTGTTAACCTGCAGGTGCTTAGCAGTGTTCTCCTGCTAGGTTACATTGAAATGGGCTACTGGTCAGGCTAAAAAATCTGGGTGTAAAATTTACTTTGGCCTGAAGTCAGAGTTGATGTGAGCTTGTGCAATTCCACTGAGGCTGCAGAACTGCAGAACAGATTTTGGTTTTGTTAGTCTGGGGGATTGTGGCAAAACCAGTTAGGAGAAGTGTGTGTTTAAAACATTGAAAGTACATCAGTAGCACTTTATCAGAAGAATGAGACACCCTCATTCCTCTTTTATTGGGAGGCAGGGGAAGAGGTAGCAGTGGGTAATGGTGGTGTCCCATCACTGCAATTAAAACTCACTTTTTTCTCTTTCTTTGGAGAGTTAGTCAGATGGATGAACTTAGTGAAATAATCAACCAGCAGTCCATATTTAGATGATGGGCCAGTCTTTTTTTGGAACAATTTTAAACTGAGGAGCCAGAAGCATTTCTGCTAGTGCTGAACCAAAGTAGTGTCTCTGCCAAGCAGTCTGCTTTTGTGGTGGCCCTAGCCAAGCACAGAGGGAGTGGAAAAGCAGGTGCACTGTCTTAGCCTGAGCACACCAAGTTTGTATAAGGTAAACTGCAGAGGAATGTCCTTTGCAAAGTATCATACATGTTGTGCACTGTCTGCAAAATAGATTCTGTTGCTTCCCCAAGTACTTCTCCTACACACGAAAAGTGACTGGGGCAGCTTACCATATGTGTGATTTCCCCCATCTCCCATTCAAAAAAGAGCTGTGCTGTTGCCCAGGAGCTGCACCCCATTAGGTGTTATCACTGTCATGCTGATTACGGTGAGAACTTTGTTACAGACTTCAGTGGAAATAAAGATTTTCTTACAAGTCAGAATTTATGGATCTCACTGAGGTTTCTTAAAGGATCATCTGTTCTTTACCAGTATAATGACACTGGTGATTGGCGTGAATTTCTCAGTTTTACAAATGTGATTGAAAGTATGCAGTAGCCTTGGAATAAGGGTAGAGTATGCCTAGAGTATGCCACTACAGCCTTTTCAGCTATGGAGACCAAATAAAGCAGTTTCACCATTCACCCACAAACTTGGGTAGTGATAGCTTCTTTCTGTGTAAAATGGCAGTTGCATTAATTGTAGTTGTGTGATAATGCTTGGGGAAAATTTTACACTGAGGCTGTTTCATTGATTGTGAAGAGCTAGAAAAATATCTTTCTCTGCTTCTTGCTCTGGAGAGTTGGATTTCAGATCCATCCTATGGGAGAATCAAAGCAATTCACTTTCTAAACAGGTATATAACAATCTTTTAAGAATGTGTACTGTAGAACACAGGTAGTGTTGTCATTTATATATTACGTATTTTGTTAAATAGGATGTTTTTAGGGTGTAATAACATTTTATTCTTCTGTTGTGTGCTTTTGCAGGCATCAACTAACTACATTTTACAAACATTTCAGAACCAGTTCTACCTACCCCCATTTTGCAGTTTGCAGAGTAGACTCAGGGATATTCAGGTAAGATTAGATGACTGGTGGCAGAATCAAGTACAGAATTCCTAAACTTCCTGCAAGTTCTTACATGACTTAAACTTACTACACCAGCTACCTCTTTGTTACTAATGTATCTGATCTATGCACATTATTTTCCTATATTGGTTGGTGAGAAAATGGTGATGAGCTGTTACCTGTTGATTTCTAGCTTACTGGTTGAGTACTTGTGAACTTAGGCTTAAGAAATCTGTTCGCGTCCAAATTCAATTCAGGATTCTTCCTCCACATCTAAAAGCTTGTGCTGCCTGATAGGAAAATACTCTTGCAGATCAGAGCTTTTGGGCCTGGTCTTCTGTTCTTCCAAGCCAAGGTCTCTCCTTAATGTAGTGCTGTGTGAATATTGCCCTCTGTTCTTCCTAATTCTCTGAAAATGACTTTTGCAAGGATGCATAGGCATGTTGTACAAGATGTGTGAAGGCGATAGAAACATATTTGTGCTGGTTCTAAGAATGAGCTAAAATACTCTATTGATCAAAAGGATTTCCTACAGTCAGGCTTTGTCTCTACCTACATGTTTCAGCTCTTCAGCCAGAGTTTCTTGCTCTAAGGATTGGCCCAAGTGGCCTGGAAGGAAGTCAGCATTGTGGCAGTGTGGGGTTTTGCAGGGTACTTTGTAATTCAGGTATCAAGTTAAACTTGTAGTTTAGTGTTGGGTCAGTAACAAGCAAGCCTAGTGTCTTTCAAAGCAGATATTACTGAGAATCCATGGATCTTGTGCTTTTGTTTCTTAGGCTAGTACAGTTCAGAACTGTGGATTTGTGTGCACCTAGGGTTTTAAATAACTTCTGTTTTCTCAGTTTGTACACAGTCTTGAGCATACCAGAACCTGATTTACAGAAAACTCTTAATATCTTTTTCACTTTCTGATTTCAAATCCAACTATCTGTATGCTATACTGTGAATCTGTAGATCCCAAGGGAGTTGTCTCCCATCCTTGCACTACAGTTCCAGCCAGCACTATCAGGTTTTTTAACTGCTGACCTTTTTTTAAATGTGAACAGATTTGCATCCTTTGGACTGATCTTACTGTCTGTTGGGCTTATCTTTAGGACAGGGGCCTTGTAGGGTTATTCTAGTAATTCTGTCTGCAATAAAAATCCCCAAAACAACTGAAAAACAAATTTAAAAAAAAAACAAACAACAAAACAAAAATGGGAAAACAGCCTATAGATTTTAAGGAGCTTGTCCTGAAGAATGCTGGTCCTCCTTGTTGTCCAAAGAATTGATTTTTATTTCACAAATACAGAAGTTTTTTGTTCCATTCATTTTTAAGAATTGTGCTTCAGTTATGGAGAGCACAAAGATCTTTATATACTTGATTATTTTAGGGCCTGGTCCTGCAATGCCTCTATCATAGCAGTCTCCTTGAGCTATTGCAGTTGCAGGATTGAAGCTGTACATGCAGCTAATCTTACAGGGGCCTGATCCTGCTCTGAGACATTTTGGCACAGATCCTTGGGTATGTGCACAGTTCTGGGTAAGCTCTTGTGGCTTGGCATCAGTGAAACAATGGTGAAGATGGATCTGATTGTGTGTTCTGGTTTATGAAGCAGTGAGTTTCCTCTTGGAAATCTCATAAAGCAGGCTATGTGCAGAAGTTTGTAAAGTCTATAACCTGGGTGATTTTTAGAGGTGTTTCTCAATAAATAAGACAATTAGATTCAGAACTTTTCAATTTTCTCCTTGAAATTTAAGGCTGAACAGTCGAGAGTGAAAGTAGATCAATAAGAATATAGATAAAATAAAAAACAGAAGGAACAAGTGGCCCAGTAGTGTTTGGTTTGTTTTGTGGGTTTTTGTTTGTTTTTAAATACTTCTTTCTCAAGTAAGTACATGAATAAAGTAATTAATTTATGTAACTTCTTGGAAAGTTCCCTCAACAAAAGTTTGCAAAAGTCAGATAATGTTTTTTTGTAGAAAAATAAATATTCTGAGAAAATGTAAAACAAATCTTATCCTGCCAGCTAGGCAGTAGTGTTTCAGATGAGAACCAGGCTCAAGTCATGTCATGACTCTTCCTTGACCTGGACCAGATGTTTCTGTCTCCTTGGAGAACTCACAGCTTTAAGCGTACTTAATGCTGGTCAGTTTTTGCTGCTGGCGTTCAGAATACTGTGCAGTACTTTCAGGAAGAACTGAAAAATAATCAGGTACTTTTCAGTCTGCTGCTGCTTGGACTCCTGTATTGTCAGGTCCAGCTGAGTTGCACTTATCAAGGAGAGCATGTCTAGTCAGGGTATGAGAATTGTGTTGATGCTTCCACTGGTTTCAAAGCATCCTGAAGTATAAGTTACTAGCTCAACTCCCTGGTACTGCAATTAGACTGCCATGGGCATGCAGACATGCAGAAAGTTAGCTCAGGGATCTTCCTGCTGGTTTAGTAACACTGCAGAATATGGAACTAGTAGAGAAATAAAATGAAAATAAAAGGATATGTCAGGATATGATTCACTTGCATCAAAATGAAATTTCTTATAAGGTCCTAGTATTCACTTCTTAGGCGTTATGGTGTTATTGAGACCTGCATTGGGTGTTGGATCTGATCTATTCTGTTGTTAGAGCATGCTATTTCTTTTTCTCTGTAGCCAGGGACTGAAGGTGGCTCTTAGATACATGCCTGCAGTTACAGTGAGACTGACATAACATCAGGGTGCTCCAGAGCAGGGAAAAATTTGAAACAAATAAGCTCAGGGTAAGGAGGTGTCTGTATTCCTAGCACCCACAGTGAGGTAGGGAATAGGGATGCCTGTCCTGTCCCTACCAGTTTTCCTGTAGTGGAAATTGGGATGGGTAAGGACAGATGTGAGAGGAGCATTTCGGTGCCTTCCAGACAGTCAGGACACTGACATACCTCAGTCTGGGAGAGATTCTCAGTGTTGGAGCAGAGGTATGGTCAGAGATTATGAATACCTGTCAGCTTTGCCTTGTGAGTTAATTGTTTGGCTACTAGGACCTTAAAAATATATAAGAAGAGATAAGGGGTTGTGTGTGAGGGAATACAATGGCTGTCAGAGACAACCTCACTTCTGAAGTTACTGAAGGGAAGCTAGTGAGATTCTGAAACTTTTTATTTAAGAACATACAATTTATGTTCATTAGATATGCTGTGCCAATTGATTATTGGCCTGACATTTTGTTATTTTTTCAGTCTTGAGCAAAAATTCATTCTGTTTATGGATTAAAAAAAGATTCTTGCTGTATTTCCTTTGGCTGTGGATCTGTAATTGTTGTTCTTGAGTCCATATATGAACTACTAAAGGCCTTTAGTAGAGATGATTTGCTTTTGACATTAGGAAGTTCCTGTTTCAAGTCTGTTAACAGTTTTTTCTCTAGCAGAAGAAGTTACAAGTAGTTAAGTTTGCTACAGTTAGCATCAAGTACACAACATGATAGATCTACCAAGTTCACTGAAGCAGCTGTGGGATGGTGGAGGGGAAGAAGTGCTCCCTAACTGGTCTTGCATTTTTGTGCATCTGTAACAAATCACTCTATCCAAGAATAGACAGGAGCAGGTTTATTGAGGTTGTTGATTAGGTTCATGGAGTAACATAATGTGCAATCCTCTGTGCTCTTTCAGTTTTGATATTTGGAACAGCAGAGGTTTGTCTTTAAAAAAAAGAGAAGCTCATCCCCTCCCAGTGATTGCAACTACTGTTTTCCTTTGCATTTCCACAAAGTAGGTGTGACAAATTGCCTGTCAGAGGGGCAGTAGACAACATGTAAGACACAAGGATGAAGATCCATACATCTTCACCTTCTTACTACTATGGTGGAAACGTCTTCCTATTCCAACTGTCTTACTCTTTTTTGGAGAACTTGATTCGTTCATTAAGTTGGCCATGTATGATAGAGGTGGCACTGGATGAGGAGAGGAAAAAAAACAGGAAGTCAAATTGCAGTTAAAAAGTAAATACATGGAATAGGGTCTTCTATGAGAACAAGATATGTTATCAATATATAAAAAGTTAAGCATATACATAATTCTTTATGAGACTGAGGTTATTATTTGGTTTCAAAATTGCACCTGAATGCAAGGATATTCAGCCTAAATTTGTATTATTTCTGTTTGGAATCTATTTTGAATATCTGAAATTTGCTGGTGACAATATTTGATCATAATGTTATTTTAAACTTGGATCCATCAGCTTCCAAAACTTAGAATTCTTGACAGATACTTAAATATTTAAAACACCCTCTATAAGATTACTAAATCCAGCAGTTCAACTATATAAACAATGCTAGGGATAATAAAACAGAAAATATTCAAAATGGCATATCCTCTCCATAAATATTTCTCTCATATTTCAACATTCACCAGGGTGAATCACAAGAAAAGTAACTCCCAAATGTTTATTTGTTTTAACTCACTAGTTTATTGATGATCCAAGCTTTCAGGGAAACCCATGAAGTCCCACAAGGTGGCAGAAGCTAACTGTTTTATACTAGACCATTATGTGATCTAAGGGAAAATAAAGGTATTAAACTCATTTTGCTAGTGGCATGCATGCAGATCATAAGCTGGTTAGGCCAAAATTTCAAAAGCCCACCTTTGTGTTTCTTAGACTTGTGAATAATTTTGGTAAATGAATAAGAATCTGTCTTCAAGAATCTTACTTCCAGACAGAAAATTCAAACATTCCTACTTTGTCAACAAAACAGTACCTTCATTTTCAGTAAGTGGTGGTAATTTGCTTATAATGTGCATTGTCACTGTAAATGGAGAACAAGGGTGAATTCATTCAGGAACTTGGTGATAATTGACATTCACAGTTTAACAGATTGGCAGTGAGCATCACCAACTTGCAGATTCATATTGACGCTGTGGGAATGCTGATCATGAAGTGGGACACAGGGCTGAGGAACTGCAGAAGTGAAGGAATTCTTTGGTGCTTCAGTGAGGCTGCTTTGGAAACTGAAGAATCAAAATGTTGTTAGAAGTGTCAGAGTTGGGGGATTACTTGCAATAATTGAAATAGCCTATCCTAACTAGTGAGACAGTGTTGGCTACTATATAGAACATAAGGCTGAAATTTTGTTTTTCTTTTCCCAGTGCCCCAATCTTTAGGCTGCTGGAATTATTGTTCCACTTTCCTTGCTCTTGTTTCCATGTATCTGCTGGTGGGCCAGCACTTTCCTGAAACATTCTGTGATCTGGATGTAAAGCACAGCAAAAGAGCAATGGGGTTAATCAAGTATGTCTCCTTAAAAGCATGATTTGAGACCTGTGGTTATACCCCCATGCTTGCTTAGCCTTGCACTTTGAGTTACAAGTCTCATTTTTAAAAAACCTCTCTGGCCTGCCTTAGAAATCCATGGACTTAAGGGTTTTACTTGGCAGAAGTAACAGTGAAAGAAACAGTCATAAGATGAAGTGATTATCTTTGATTCAGTGGACCACAAAGTGTTGGTTTGAGACTTGTGAATCTCTTAATTTGTGTTTAGAGATTATATTTTAAATCATCTTATGTCCTTTTTTTTTTTTTAATGAGAGGACAAATATGTATATTAACCAGGTATCTTAGGGAATGTGAACAGTGCTGCTTTTGTGGACAGACAGTGCAATTCAGTAGGACTAAGGTGAAACAGATTAGGTAGCTTTCTTAATCAGTAAACAGATACTAGGAATAAAAATAATTCAACTCTCATAAGAAATTTAAAATTCCATGCCACTTGGTGTCAATTGGTTGTCATTATGATGTAGAGAAAGTTTCTAAGCCTGTGTTATGGGGATATCTGTAATAGCCATATAAGGTGAATGAAGTGAAAATCCTTCCACGCCTGATATGAAATAGTATTGATGAAAGGAACTTGCTACACAATTGATTTTAAATGTTCTTGATGTACATTTACAAATGTTACAGATTTATAGCAGTAGTGTGTTGTCCAGTAAAATATCTACACCTCACTAGTGACAGGGGTGATGGGAAGAGATAGAGATGAGCATTCTCAGCAGCTGTCACAAAGAAGTAGCATAAACCATTGTCCTGCCAAAATATGTGAGTTTCAGAAGTGTTTATTTTTATACCCCTATTTGTAGGAGTGCTTGAAATTTAGAAAAATCCTTGGGTTTAGAGCTAACCTGAGTAATTGAAGTGGCTGAAGTCAGATGATACTTATAATTTCAAGTGAAAATTCTGTGATTTTCAATAGTTACACCTTTCATTTGCCTCTAATTTGAAAGAAAGTCTAGTTTTTACATAAACATCTTAATATAATGATTAGAAAGTAAATAATTATCAAGGATTCAGCATCTGATGAATGTATTAGTGAAAGTTTTTCAATGCAGTTGAAAAGGTGCATGAATGTACCAGTAGCATCAGGACTGAGTTGTGGATTAAGGAATTGTTGCTTATTGAAACAAGCCTGGCTATATCTGTTATTTTTTTCTGTTTGAAATTTTCAGTCATACAAGTGAGGTAGATGCCTCACTTCCATTGCAACTCAGAAGCAGTGGGTCACTTATGCTGATCTGAAATACTTGAAAGAATCCCTACATACCTGTATGTAAATATGATGAAAAAAATCAGTTTCAGACTTTAAGATGGGAGGTCATGTATTACTGTGGTGTCTGTGTTCAACAGTGTTAAGTGTAGTCCCAGAATGCTGCAAACATGGACCTTAATGTGGCTTGCAGAGAGTTTGCTACTGCTGCCTGCTCAGAGCACTATGTCAGGGTAAAAGTTTGATTCTTATGTTTCTTTACGCACAAAAAGTCAGCAATCATGAGAAAACCAGGGTTAGAAAGAGTAGTGCAAGCAACTCATTTTAATTTGACCACACAGTCAATACAGAAAAAGGCTCTGGAGTGTATGGTGGCCTATGTCCTTTTGGGCAGAGGAGTAGCTTTCCAGAGAATGGTGGATGCTGGGGAATGGTGTTTCTCAGCAGTGGCAAATAAATGATCATGAGAGATACCTGCTTTGTAGTGTACTTAAAATTGTGATACTGAACTGGGAGGCTTAGTAAAGATTATTGAATAGTTTGGCAATTGATGGCAATTGCTGTGTAACTCCAAATTATTGATCACAGAGTTACTAGAGGAAACAGGTGGGAGGTGAAGAGGACTGCACAGGGCATGTGCCCCTCCAACATAAGTAACTTATTCCAGGAAACCCAGGGCTTTCCCTTCCTGTCTGCCAAACCCTGTCTTACATGCCTCAACTGTTTACTGACTTGGTTAATTCAGGGACAATTGGAGCTGCCCCATCCACCAGATTCCCTGCTGAAGTGCCGAGTGCCCTCTCTTCTCCATGACCAACTTGGGAATGCAGGGCATCACTGGCCTCTGGTAAATGCCCAACTCAAGAAAGAGTCCAGCCAGACAAATAGGCAAATATATACTGCCTGTTTAGTAGCTAAGCCAAGAGTTCTGTGCATCCCTCCCAAGTCTGATTTGAGGAATTTTGAGGTCTAGAGAGCTGGCTGTGCAGCATGTGGGGTCTTACAAAGAAAAAGTGGAGAGATTATTTATTATCAACTTTTTGGAAACACCTTGCTAAAATGTAACATTTAAAAATACATATTGATAAAACCTGGCATAATCTCAAATCTTAGGAGTATGTCTCTATTCATGGTTTTTTGGTTACCCAAGGGTTCTTTCAGTAAGGCAGAACAAATATCAGAAGGGGTTCGGCAGTGATAGCAGGGAGCTCTGTGTGTGCTAGTTTAACTTGCATTGAGTAAGGGGAGGTTAGATCATGCAGAGTGTGGCTGGGCTGCTGCACTTAGAGTTCCTGGTACTTGATTTGTTGGTTTAAATCAGATTGCTGTGTCTAGGAGCTACCAAAACTATTGAGTCTCTGTGCCCAGTCACTGACAGTTGGTGCTGATGAGACAAGGGCATGTCCTGGACATTCCTTCAAGAGGCAAGATCTGGTTAGGCTGCAGTAACAACTATCCCTGTGCTAGGAGGTTATAAATCCTGTTAATGGATTTTTTTTTTAGAGCACTGGATGTTGAAAACAGTACTTTCTCTTGGGAAATGATTATTGAATTAACTGGGTATTTATTTTGATAATAAGTTTTGTTTTTGTTGAAAGTGAAAACTAGTTGGGGATAAGATCTACTAATTAGAGGGCTTGTTCTTGAGTTTTATAGGAGTAGAGGAGGCAGGGAAGGATGAGCTTACTGCCTTTTATGCTCAGGGTAGAATTTTTGCCCTGTTTTTCTGCCCTTCCTTAAAGAAGCTGTCGTTGAAAACTAAAGTCCTTGGGAATGTATGGGAAATACAGAAGTAAGCACGAAGGTCTCAGCACTGAGACCAAGCTACCTGTGTTTCTCTGAAGTATCTAGTGTTTGCCAGCCCATTTAGTATCAAGGCTGTGTTTAACATTCTCCCCAGCTGTCTCTCCACTCTCTAGTAGAAAAAGTAACATTATAAAAAAACTAATAGAACAATTAGTGTGCTGAAGATTTGCATAGATAACTCTTGACAGGGAGTTTTTGTGCCTTTGTGGTTTATATACTGCATTGGTTTACAAGTCATGCTGGTAAATTCACAGGCCACATGTTCACCCAAGCAGAAGATCAAATTGTAATACTGGAGTCCCTTTGATATAAATGTAAATGTTGGAGAAGACGTTGAACTACACCAAATCATTTGCTATTACAGTCTCTTGCTTCTAGAGGAGCACACTTATCCTTGCTCAGGTATTTTCAGCATCAAAGCTAGTTGCTTTTCTTCTCCTGTTTTTTCCTGGGCTGTACCAGGCAGGTTCCCAAAGAGCACCAGTGGTGGTCATCTAGTTGAGAAATGCAGGGATGCAACTGATGTCTTCTCTAGAGTTTACCAACAGCATCTGGGAGTTATTTGGTTTCCTGTGGGCCATTGTACTGCTCTGTTGCAGTTCAAAATGCAGGGGTGGAAAAGTATCAGTGGGTCAGCTCTGCAGCAACTGCACTTCACAGCGTGATGTTTTTGTGCTAAACTTTGTTTTAGCTCTGACTGTTAACCTGTGTTTAACTTAAGGAGTACAGGATAAGTGCAGGAATAGGAGAGTTTGTATGACTGGCAAGCCAGTGTTGTACTCTGACAAGTATAGTGGCTCTTTTGCACATAGAGCAAGGACATGGTTGGGATCTGTAAAGCCTCCTTTGGTAGAAAGTAGCCTATCTTAAACTTAAAATATTTTCTTCCTGTTAGTTAAAAAAAAAGCAAAAAAAAAAAAACAACCCCGAAGTCCTTGTATATATTAATGCCTTTACTGTGTTGTATTTATATGGGTGGCTATCTAACATGTAGATTGGAATCTATGTTCCTTGCAGTCATGCTGGAGTGGCAGGAAGAGACCCACCCTCTTCTGTGGTGTCCCACACATGTATTTTAGACTTAAATGCAAGGATCCTGTATGATTTTTCTTGATGAAGAGATCTGTATTTCTATATATAGTGTCACTTTGCATACTTCATTAACTTCTGGTGAGTGAACCTAGAATGTAGAAAAAAAAATTGGTTTGGAGGATTATTTTTTAGGAAGGAAGTTGCATTTTTGAAGTAAAATAGGAATTTTGACTTTTGGTAATCTATATTGTGCTCTCTTACAGTAAAGTGTTGTGTAGTAAAAACTTCTTTTAACCCTGAGTCCCACACAAACAGTGGAGAAAACCACAGACCAGAGGATAAAATAACACCTTTTTATAAATTGAATGAGAAAAATTTTTCATTTAGTTTTAGATAGTATGCAGACAAAACATAGAGAAACTTTTAGACAAGACCATGTAATAGCCACGGATTCACATCTGGCTTGGTGTCAGGTCTTTAGACAAGAGCAGACATCATCACAACGGGTGTTACAGCAGATATTTTGCTCTGGTATAAGAAACAGTAAGCAGCACTTACTACTGGAGATAAAATGACACTGGTTTTTTAAGTGAGTTTGCAGTTTACAAATTTTGCTTTTGCAGAAGGCATCTTGAGTTCAGTTTGGGTGCAGTTACTCAGAGGAATTAATTGTTGGTAAAACAAAAGAACACCTAAAGATTGAGTGACATCTCAGAAATCCATAGGGATAGTTGAAATTTTTTTGGTTTTTGCTGGATTTTCATGTTGGCTACTGTATTTATATGGTGCATTCATGCTGGCATAACTTCCCCCTTCCTCATGTTTCCAGGGAGGAATCCTCTGTCCTTGCTCACAGCTGTGGTGGCCTTGGCTGGGGCCAACCATCCTCCTGCAGCTCTGCTTCCCAGGGATGGCTGTGCCAGGCCAGCTGTTTCCAAAACCATGATGTATGCTGATGTACCCCTGCAGGCACCCTGGGGCAGGGCGGGTGCCTGTGTCCCCTCTGCCAGAGGGCAGGGATTGCAGGGGAGGCTGTGGAGATGGGAGAGCAGCCGTAGGTTAAAGCAGCATAAGGACAGCTAAAGGTAAGGCAGGGTTTGCTCTTAAGTAAACCTGAATGAAAATTATTTCCCTGCTGCTTTTGCTGCCCTGCTCACTTTTCCAGCAAGCATGTTTATGGAGGAAAATATAACCTGAATATGCCAGGAACAGGATGGCAACCCACCTGCAGGGACCTGACCTCTCCTCCATGCTTGCTCCCTCGCACTCAGTGCTGCCATAGAGACTGATCTCATCTCCTGCCGTTGCTGGCGCAGCCACCAGCTGTCCACAGATGCAGGCAAAATATATTTCTTTAAGTCACTTCCATGTTTTCTGAATCTTGTCCACTTTGTTCTCCAAGTTTTTCCAGTGCCTACAGAGGTCTGCCAGATGTTTGGGCCTTCAGTGTAAAAGGAAATCTTAAGGTCACAGATTACATCCCCAAACAAAGCTAAACTTCTAGAATTCTGGCAAAAGTGACGCCAGTGGGATCAAGCTCCAAAAATCTGAGCTCTAGTTCAGGTGCTCAGGTCTCACATGGCACTTGATCACTGTCTTAATATACTAATAGATGCCCAATTTAGGCTTTCTCATGTGCAAGCTAATACTGAAACCTGAAAAAAATTGCAAATGTATCCTGAAAGCAGAACTCAAGCTGCTGTAATGGTTTTTCAGCATTTCATTAAAATAAGTTAAATTTGAAAGATTTATTTTTATATATATATTAGGATTTGAATTCAATTAAGTACTTAGCGAATGAGATGTGAAACTGGAGGGAGTGTGTGGATTTTTTCCCTGCAGAAAATATGACAATATTTGGCCCAAATACTGGAGGGTTCTGTAAAAACAGTTACACATACTCTAAAGGAACTAATTCAAATAAACAATTGTGTGTAGTAGCTGTTTCTAATTGGGCTTGATGTTTTATCACAATTAGTTTTCCATTTAGGAGAGAGGATAGGAACTATTAAACTGGATGCAAATTAGCAGAGTTAAATAGTTTTCAACTGCTTTTTGAGTCTTTGCACCTCTTTTAAGAATATGTTTAGGAAATATTGCAGCAGTACATCTAGGAAGAAAACTGGGTTGTTTTGGAAATCAGAAGTATATATCTTAACAAATTGTTTCTGATAGAACTAGAAAATAGAGAAGATTATACTAATGGAAGTTTATTTTTCAAACTTTGGATTGCATTTTAACCTCATGGAGAACAGAGAGAATGGAGAATAACCTCTCGTTATTCTTAAATTAAAAACTAGTCAAAACCCTCCTAATTTTAAGAAACTTTGATACTGGAAATGTGTTGGTGTTTTTTTGCTACAAGTAATATGTGATTTTACATTGTGAGAAGTAAACTTCTGCATCTGTAAATTTGCCAGTAACTTGTTCTCGTAAGTCTAGAAAGGGGCAACAGTGATAGGACTTTATTCTGCCACTTTGTATGTAGTATCTGAGTACCTTCCACCTATAGCAGAGAAGAACTGGGATTTAATTTCTCAGGATAACAGTGTTGGGGGAAGGATAAGAAGAGACAGCATGCTGCTTGTTGGTAGGATTTTTGGCTTGGGTATTTCGTGCATTATTTAGATATGACATTTGTACCTGAAGTTTTTCTGATGTTTGAGATGTGTGGGTGTGTGCAGTAGGTAACAGGGCAGTGGCCTTCTATGATGGAAGTGTGCTGCTTATTGTACTGCATAGCTCAGAAAGCATAGCTGTGTACATGTGCATATACAAAAATATTTGATACAAGTTCTTAGAAGTGCTGAGATCCAGGAATCATAGAAACAGTGATTCTGCTATTTCTGAATACACAGATTGTCAGTGTTTTCTGGAATGTTTTATAAATCAATGTATCTGTTTAGTCTTATGTTATTTGTGTGGTATTGCAGTGCTATATAAGCATTGGATTGGGAGATTGCATCTGTTTTGAGGTGAATAGTGACTTTGTTTAGATTTAGTAATAAAAGTGTTATTTGTTCACTGAATTAGAATAGAGTATGGAGCTTCAGTGGAGATGCTACTTCATTAGTATTGCTGCAATACTCTCTGTGTATATGTGAGCACAGTTCAGGTCTGAATTTTACCAGAGGCAGGGTTAAAATAGTAGACTGAAATTGCAGATTTGATTGGAGAATTGTTTGGATGTCTTCATTGATAGACACTTACCGGTTAAGTTTTGGAATGTTTTAAGCATACTCTCAAGATATTTGTTTGTTTCATTAATTTCATTGTTTGCTGCTGTATTTCCTTGCTATATAGCAGGAGAAAGCCTTCACCCAGGCAAGATTAATCAGTGTTACTTTTTCCCTTTTTATGTTATTTGACCAGATCTTCTCCATCCTGCTCACTTACTAAGTGATTTTAATGCTCATAAAGTACAAGAGCAACAAGTCAGGAGAAGTCATCCTGTCATGTCAGTTCAGGACAAGATAGATAAACTGATGGAGTGAGTAAATGCATGATCAAACTACCTTTGGCTCGGCTTGTTTTAAATAATTATGGAGACAGCTTGGTGCCTAATCTCCACCTGCCATTAATGTAGGGAATGAGAGGTGAGAAATTGTCACATAGAAATTTATTTTGACAACTGTAGTTTAAGCAATGCAAAATATCAAGTTAGTTTTAAAGCAGTAACTGCTTGACTGAAAGTGCTTGCACTTCTAAGTGTGTTCATACCCATAAGTGTAGTGCTTGCTACTTCCTTCCCTATGCCTTCTTCTGATGTCGTTTTTTTATCTAGTAGCTGAAGGATGATCCCTTTTGACCATGTTCAAGCTTAAAAAAAAATGTGTATCTCCCTGCAAGAAAAATGCTGACACAATTTAAAGTAGTGGGTTTTCAGCTTTTCCAAAATTACTTTAAAGACATTAAAACATTGTCCTGTAGATGATACGGATGCCTGAAAAATGAATGTATAGACTGATCTTCTTAGTTTCTTTTGCAGACCTGTAGGAAGTAATGACTGCAGTGTTAAAAACTGCTCACGTACTGCTGTATCTGTACTGCAGTGGGAGACCTCTGGACAGGTAATAACACTAGTCAGCAAAGATAATGACAGAAGGCCAACTTTTGGTAGTATTAAGCACAAGCTGTTTTGCTTTGAAAAGAATGGTGGCATAACATGACTTTAACAGTTCTGGCTGTGAAATCCTACTGAAATGGTAAACTTGGGTTTTAATATGTACTTGTTCTTTTTTTTACTTCAGTCAAAGAGACTTATGAGAGACAAAAGAGCACAGAGTAATTATTTGAAGTACAAGCAGATGCTACTCTAGTTTCTCAAGGAAGTTTCTTGCGTAGAAAGGCAGGGTTAAAGTTTTTGCACTGAAAACAATTCAATACTTTAGCCTGTTTTTCCAGCTTTTTGTTTGTATGACCTGTCATCTTAAGGATGAAGTGCCTTTAATAATAAAAGACTGAAGCGGGCTGGTAGAGGAGGGTCTTCCAGAATAGTTTAAAGTCATTTGCAAAATAAATAATAGCAGGTTACTTAAAAAGATGTGAGAAAAAGTTGTATTTTGTTACTAAGTCAAGATACACTGAATGTGTGCCTTAGTTGTTAAAGATGTGCCTTAAGTGATTTGCTAGTTAACCTCATAACAATGGTCAATTACTAGAAGTACTTCTTTTAGGGAAAAAAAAAGATGCTTCTGTTGGTTTTGAGGTTGTTGAAATAAATTGTCCTTGTCTGTCATGTCAGGAATGCCAGAGACTGTCTTCTGTATCTAATGAAATACTCTCAGGTGTAGCTGTGAACTTGAAGTGAAGTAGAGGAGAGGAAGGAGGCTGCACTGTACACTGTAGCAACACATACCTGTCCAGTATTGGTGAGGACTAAGAAGTGCCCTTTCAAAACTGAGTATCAAATTAAGGAGCAGTGGGAAAACAGTGCTCATTGCTGTAGAATCTCTTCTATACATCAGGTAGGAAACAGCTTCTCTGAAACACACAGAATAACCCTGAGATTGGTGGTGGGCTTGTGAGCTCATTTATCTCAGGTGTTGTGGGCTCCCAGAGCTGTGAGTAATGCAGTACAATTGTTGGTTTTGATTTGAAGAGAAGCCCGGGTATTTATGTAACAATAATTGTATCAGAAAAGCTTTGGGAGTATCTTTGATGTTTCTCTGAAGTTGTTTACTATTAAGAGCTCTTACCTGTATTTTTACCTTGTCTGTTGTTGGTCCACCACTGCAGCACAATATTCCATGCAGGTTTTGTGGTTTCTTGGTTTAAATGCTCATTAAATCTGTTCAGCTGAGTGTGTAAATCACATTTGCAGTTTCAATTTAGTTCTGACTTTAGGCTGTATGTTTCCTTAGTAAGAAAGCAGCTGTATATCTCTCCAGTGCTAATAGTTTCCTGCAAAAAGAATGATTAAGTACTCGTGGGAGTAAAACTAGTGTCTCAGTTTATGACTGAAAAGGGTTAAAGCTGCCAAACTACGGGGACACTAGTTTAGAAATGGCATTGATATTAAAGTAGGTAGAATGTGGAGTGTTGCTGCTCATACATTCGCTGGCCTAGCCTCCATGCTGAGGTTTAGGCTGCTTTTAGTCTCCTCATGGCTATTGTGATGTTGCTGCAGCACCTGAAGATCCTGCTGCAATGAGGCTTTGCATCAGCTCGGTCGGGAACTGACTGCTCCATTGGAGGAGCTGTAGATGGGGATGTATGTCTGCATCAGTGACCTTCAGCTTACAGCCTGAGGATTCAGTGTAACTGCAGTCACCACAGGCAGGCTGTGAACTGGGAAGCCTTGGGACAAAGGCATGGGTCCTGTCTGTTTACTCCTGGAAATGAAGGCCACAGGCTTTGGAGAGAGGCCACGAGAGAGGTGTGATTATGTTTCTAGCTCAGTCTGGATTTCTCTGCAGACTGAGTATAGGACATACTTTGAAACTGTGTCAAAAAGTGAACAAGCCACAGTGAATTTAAAAGGAGTCATTAAATGCTTTCTTAGAAGTTGCTGAGTTTTGTAATCTGGAACAGAGTCTTCCAAATGTGAATTAGACATGCTACAGGTTCCTATACTGAGCAGACAAAAGAAAATATATGAAAGAAGTGGTAAAAATAAAATTGGTTGGCCATCTTACCTCTGTTTTCCGTTCTCCTGTCAGTATAATGTAGAGGACATCAGGTGGGATTTTTGAAAGTGTAAGAACTTTGCTTAAACTGATTTATTGTTTTATTTTGGCCCTGTATCTGGTCTGTACTTGCCAGTACAAAACACTCTGCATCTTGTCTTACAGAGCTAATGGGGCAAAACATTGAGACCTGAAAGAGAGGGCAAGACAAGTGTAAAACCATGCAGTGTCCCTGCTTACCTCCACAGCCTCATTTAGAAAAGCCCTAAATACACGAGGATTGTCTCCTTTTGGCTGAGAGGTATAGATCAGATCCTAGCTGTGCGAGTGTTACGAAGATCCACTGCCATGCTGTTTCCTGTTACGAATTTGAATTATTACTTTGAAACACTGGCTGATGGCTGTCATGGTAGTCAGTCCACACCCCAACCTTGTATTTTTTTTGGCTTTTGTTTTCCAAGCTGAAGTTTATTTAGAATGTTATATATCACTGTTTTCTGTGATAAAATGACAGATTTTATCACAGAAAAAATGTCCAAATGACACAAACCAGCCTTGCTGCTGAGGAATGTAGGGGACAGGCAAGCAGCAGAAGGAGCCCGACTCTTGCGGAGGCCAGGACGGCAGCGCGTCCCTTTCTGCAGGAGCAGAACCAGCCTTTCTTGGCTCTCCTACAGGGAGCGAGCTTCCTGGCCTGCCTTTCCGTGGGAACGGGAGCCCCGTGGAGGTAGAGAAAGTTCTTACAGGGTGGGAGATGCTGTTGTCGAGGTTAAGCCCTGCTTGGAGTCAGTTTGAGTTTTAGCATGAAAAGCCTCTCATTTCTTGAAGCTGTTTTCCTAAAGAACCCCCCCCCCTTTTTTTTTTTCTTTTCAACTTCATCAGAAGTTATTTACGCACTAGACGCAGCAATTCAGTGTTTTAGAAGGTGCCATTATCTGTTGCTTTTAGCACGCCAGAGGAGTTCCCGCAGTTGCAGAGCAGGAGCGTTGAGTCCGTCGCGCAGGACGTGCCCTTTTAAACCGGCTCACGCGTGATAGCGGGCTCGGCGCCCACGGCAGCCCTCACCCCGGGCCGGGGCGAGCAGGGAAGCATCCAGGGCGAACAGGGGAGCATCCAGGGCCGCTGTGGGGCCGGGGGCTGTGGCGGCAGCAGGGCGGGTGGCGTGTGGGGGCCGCTTGCACGGGGCCGGTACCTTTGCGGCGAGTGCGCTGCGCGGGGCTGCCGCGGGCCTGTGCCCTTGGGCGAGGGGTGCTGGCGTCCGTGTCAGCCCCGGCGCTGGTATTTCAGTAATGCGGGGCTGGTTGGTCATACTGCCAAAGCCAAGCTGTAAGCAGCGAGTCTTTGCTCCACTTTTCCTCGCTCCGCGGCTCTGCTCCGCCCCGTCCGTGCTCCCCGCGCTGCTGAGATCAGCTTCCTGCTTTTCGTTTCCCTCGGAACAGCGCTATTACTCCTCCCCCGAAAGAGTTATTTTCATCGGTCTGGAGTTAATTTCTGTGTGTGGCTGCGGGCTCTGTTTGTGACAGGCGAACGCGGGACTGGAGAAGCGCCGTCACGGTGGTCGTGGTGTGTTGCAGAGCGCCAGGGCTGTAGGCAGAATGGCAGAGTGCCGCGCTGAAAACACTTGTGTGCCACTCTATGACGGGGAAGGCAGAGGAGGTGAGTGCCGCTTGTACATCGCGTGGATCCAGGCAGTTGCTGGAGGAGTAACCAAGAGTCACAACCTACCAGGCTCAATAACAGGAGACGAGCAATTATGTTGTTACCGTCTCTGATTAGATGGTTTTGCTCCTACTAATACTTGTAATGGAGTGTACTCAGGAAATGATGTATTTTGCTGTAGCAAAGATCTGTAGTCAATGAAAGTTTATAGTTTGTGAATATCTGGGTTTCTTCTCATTGAAAAGTATAAATAGATATGACACAAATACAGCCATAAAGGACAGATGATAAAGGTAAAGTTTACTCCAAGCAACTTTTAAAACCCACTTATGTTGTTTCAGAACTTCTGGATGGATTGAATAATGCAGGAGAAGAGACTTTACAGTGGTTTAGTAGTAAGTGTGAATTTAGAACAGTGTGATGTGTTTGAGGGAGTGATGTGATGTTATAACATGGAAATAAAATTATAGACATGAAAAGCAAAAAAAAAAAAACTTTTTACAGTTGCCAAGCATCCCTCAGAAAGGAAGCCAGGTTGGTTGAGAGAAAACAATGTTTGGAATAATCTCAGTAGCAACAGACTGGCAATTTGCTGTGGAAAGGTGTCTTCTTATATTGTTGCATTGGATTTTAAAAATTATTTTTCTTTACAGGATGAAGAATGTAAATGTCACAGGTTCATTAATCAATTTTCAGCTTTTTAAACAGATGAGCACCATTCTGTATATTCCCTCAAATAAAGTTCTGAAATTGCTAATCTGTAATCTGGTGGTAGGTTGCACAAATACTTTGTGTTGTCATAGTCTGCTTTTGCTGTGTTTTTATTACTGCCTGTTAACAGTCAGATTAATGGGATGACATTTTGCTCTGGTTGTGATTGCTCTGAGTGATTTTGCAGAGGACTCTTCATGAGAAGCCATTCAAACATGCAGCTGTGGTGGGCCAGCCTGGTGCTGGATGCTGCCACCGCAGCTACAGGGCACTGCCACAGGTCTGAGCTGCTCCCCAGGTGACAGGGGGCAGTAGTAACAAATCAAAGACCTTGATCAGGATCATCTGAGGCCTAATCAGAATTGCTTGTGCTCTTGATCCAGACAAAGGTGTGTGGCTTGAGTAGCTGTTTTCTGTTCTGACAAGTTTAATTTATTGATTGTTCTATAAAATGAAGGACATGGAACCTTTTATTAGCTCTTACAGTAAAGTTCTCTAGTAGCTTTTCTGAAAGTTGTTCTGGAGAAACACAAGTTTTAAAGTTTGATGCATTGTGGTGAAAAATGAGAGAGGTAGAGTGAATTAGAAATTGGTGTTGATTTCTGGTACTATTTTTGGTTATGACTGAGTTGCAATTTCTCCTTGGTGGAAGTTAGCTCTGCTTCTTTCCAACAGCGTTATACTTTAAGGAGTCTTTCAAGAAGGCTGGAGAGAGACTTTTTACAAGGGCATGTAGTGATAGAACAAGGGAGCATGGCCTTAAGCTGAAGAAGGGTAGGTTTAGATTAGATATTAGGAAGAAATTTTTCACTGTGAGGGTGGTGAGGCACTGGAGCAGGTTGCCCTGAGATGTTGACCCGTCACTGGAGGTGTTCAAGAGCAGGTAGAATGGAGCTCGTAGGAACATGGTCTAGTGGAAGGTGTCCCTGCCTGTGGCAGAGGGGTTGGAACCAGATGATCTTCCAGGTCCCTTTCAGCACCAACCATTCTGTAATTTTACACTTCTGTGATTCTTCAAGTTTCAGGGCAAGTAGAAGTCGTAAGGGTGTATTACTGACTCACACTTACTGCTTGCAGCTGAACAGCTTTGTAGGTAAAGGTGTAAGGCCAAAATAAAAACAACAAACTATGTTTATACCCCAGTTTGTGGCCTCCACTTGAGTATTAGTGGAGGAGCACTGTATAGGAGGTAATAATAAAACTTTGTGTGGCCTCGCATATTTTGTATTTTTTTTTCATGTGCTGGGTATACTATATGGCATGGTTTTGCCTCTGTGCAATCTCTAAATTCATTGCTGCCAAATCTACTTCTTGGTATAGACTTGTGCTCAAGAAATTAACCCCGTGTTATGTCATTACTCTGAGGGATAAAACAGTAGCTAAAGACATTTTATGTGCTGTGCACATTTTATCAGTGTATGAAAAAGACAACACAAGACCATTTGCTTCAGTGTGTTGAATCTAAAGATAATTCTACACCCTAATGTCTTCACAAGAAATGTGTGGTAAATGTGCATATGCTGTAGATTCCCATTTCCTATGTGGGCCCAATTAGCAACCCTTATTTGCCAAAGTTACTACCTTTTTACTTGCATTCTGCCAGTAAAGAAACTCTGTAGCGCTGAATACCTCAGCATGATGTGAAGCATCAAGCGCAACAGCTATTGGGCCTTTGTGCTGTTTTATTCAGTTTGTACCTATTTTCAACATTTCAGTTGTACTTGATAGGAGGCTGCTGTAAAAAATCCAAACTGTATCAATAAAGGGCTCCTACCAGTGGCTCTGCATTTAGTTCTTAAAACTGATTTTCCTGCTTCACTGGCAGCTAGGGTACTAGTACAGCACTAAATACAGAGCACTAGTAAGTGCTCTGTATTTATAGGCATGAAGAGAAGAATGAAAGGAATGGCTCCCAGAGTGTTTTTTTTTTCACTTTCAACATGTGTAATGTTGACCCCTGTCTTCATCACAGATAGAATATAGAGACATTATTTGAATTACAGCTCTCTGACAAAGAAGTGGAATAAGACATATTCGACAGAAGTAAATGTGAATCACCATATTTAAATGGCAGCACTGTTACTGAAAGAAACAGTCCTTGCATCTTGGGGCCATGCTAGTGTTTTTGTTGTATAATGAACTGGACTGGAGGAATGATCATAGCTAAAATTAATGGTTTTTATTAGCTTAACTTTTTCTGCCTAAAGATAGCACTGACCACTACTTGGTTGATCAGCTAATGTGTTATGAATCAGACCTAAGAACTGGACTGCTCTGTTGCCCCCTAAGTAGGGGTCTAGTAGTGCATAGTAGAAAAGCAGGACGGGACACGACTCATTTTGGTTTCAGAGCTTGGCCTATGCTTTCTGCTTGTCAAGCTAGAGCCTTAAGGGCAGGCTAAGTAAAGTGCAAGAGGAGGAGGATATATCTCCAGAAATAGAGCACTACTGTCTATTTCTTCTACTAGGGACTTGTATCTTTTAAACATGATTTTGCAGTCTGGACAGTTTCCAGAGCAGATAGCGGATAGATCCGTTAGTTACTGATGCTGAAAATAACATGTCTTAATTGTGATGTTGTTTTTATCTTTCTCCTGTGATCCTTTCTGAAGTTGATGCTGTAAAGTGTTAATTTCATCAGTTCCTCTTGAGATTTTCAGTAGTGGTGAACTACCTGAAAAAGAACAGATAGGTTCTCCTCCAGTGGCCTGTAAAAAGAGTACATTTTTCTGGCCAATATTCTAGTATTTTTTGTTTGTTTTTAAATGGCAGGGTGATATTAGTTGCTCAAGTGTGATTTATGGCGTTCAGGAAGTTTTTGTTAGTAGTTTTCAAGCTTTTGTCATGTGTCAGGTGCTGGCAAAACCAACAGGTATTCAGCATGCATTCACTGGGGCTGTATTTTTGCTAGGGCAGTTGAATATTACATCCCAAGGTAAAGTTCCTATTCTGAGATTTGCTAGTATACCCATGCATTTTGTTTGGGGCCTTGTTACTTTCTTTGAGACTTCATGCAAGTACAGAAATCCATGCTAGTGGATTTTGACAAGGGATAAAAGGATCAATGTTTACTTTGCTTGGAAATTGCTCAGATGGTAGAGTTTAGAGTTGAAGATACTGTCTGCTCCTTCCTTTGTCCTATGAAAGTAAACTGAAAACCATAGAAAATGTGGCATAGAAACATAAACACGACAAAAAATTACAAAATTGGCTACTTGATTTGATTGTATCTTTCTTTCAGAGGAAGAAATACGATTCTCACTTTTGGCTGTAAGTAGAAAAGGTACTTATTAAGAGTAAATCACAAAAATAATGGTCTCTTTGGTAGCCAAATTATGGGACGATACAAGGGACCTTAAATGCTCTAGAATTGATGCAGTTGGGTCATGACCATGGCTTTGTAAGTACACAGCTTCTGTGTTAGAAGGTGCCCCTTTTGCAGCACCTCCTAACAGTGCTGTGTCCAGCCTTCTCATGGACAGGGTGTAACAGCAGCAGCTTGGACCATTCTCCTTGGACTCCTGTGTGGCATGATGCTGGGAGAGCCTCACTGGCAAGCACGGTCACAGCAGTGGAGGGACTTTGCAGGGAGCTGGGGTCATATGCTGCTTTGGGACAGTCTTCCCTGATGGCCAGCTAGCCTGAGTTGAAACCCTGGCAGCATCTGAGATTCTTCAGGTGTGAAACTTGAGTATGGAAGGGCATGGCTTTTGTAACTCTACAGATTACTTCTTTTTTTTCAAAAGCAGCCACAGAAAGTGCTGCCAAAAAAACCTGTGCATATCAGCTGAAGACGAGCAGGATCTGCTTCAGGGAGAAGTTACTCAAAATGTATCCACCCCTTTTTATCAGTTAGTTCACTACTGCACAGTAAAGTGCTTTTTATGATATCAGGAAGTTTAAATACTTTCAAATTAAAGGGATATCTTTATGCAGATGTGTAAACAAAATATTTTTCCCAAACTAATTAAAAAATTAAACTGTCTGTAGAAATGAAAATAATTTGTTTTCCTGTTCCCTGCTAGCTACAAGAATGTACAAGGGTGTTTTAAACTTAAAATTGTACTAGTGTAGCTGTAACTGTTCCATACTTAACTAAATAACTTTCTTTTTGTAACTTATGCTGCCCCTCAAAGCTTGTTAATGTATGGAGTAACTTGGAAGTAGCAATCAGGTGTGTAAACACCAGGAAGCTTTTTGGGTAAAGATGCAGGCAAATTCCACATGGGCCTATTGTACATTGACAAAGTCTCAGTAAGCAGAATTTTGGTGCAACTCACTCAAGAACCAGATTCTTGCTGGCCAGGAGCAGTAAAGAGTTGCTAGATTTCAGGTATTTCCTTTTCCCTTCAAGGCTCCAGTATAAGGCAGGCAGCTAGCCAGGCCCTGTTTGGGAAAAGCCAATGGTGTGTTCTAACAGCACAACTGAGGCCTTCCCATCTGTAGCAGTGCTCGTGGTTTATTCAAAATGATCACAGGAGTAAGACTCTGGTAGAAGTTTTCTCAATTAGATACTGGCTTTCTCTGAATGTCTGACTTGAGTCCCTGCTCTGTGAATTCTGAATCTGCACCTTGAAATGTTTGCTGCAGGTACTGACATCTGCTTTCTGGTGGACCTCCAGTGAGACAAGGAATCCAAATTCAAGTGTTAAGTGGTGGTTAGGCAGAGGGAAAATAGGTACTTTCCAGGTGAGCTTTTGTAAGAACTGAGTATACTCTAAATATTATCATCAATTTACACTGTTGCTTGTGACTACATTTTCTGCAGTATTAGTTGACAAATGCACATAAAAGCAGATAAATCCTTTGCTCTTGGTAGTTCTAAGAGGTATTTCAGCTTGTCCTGCAGGTCTTTAGAGAAAGGTATCTTCAGTTGACTGGTAAGTCTTTAGCACATTTCTACTGAGTAATTAAGGTGCAAATAGAGGCTGTAGAAATGCTTAGACTTCAGTCAGTAAAGTGTTTGTTTTAAGATGGTCAGCCTCCTTGATTTATACCTAGAAATAATTAATTCTTGACCATTGTGCCATCTCTTGAAGATGATTAAGGAGCATAATATGCTGCCTTTGTCAAACCTGGTGGGGAGCAAGGGGGCGGGCAGCTACCCAGCTAACCAATGTTCCCAGGTAGTCTGTGATAAGACCTCTAGAAAAAGCATATTATGGCTGTGTTTTGGGGTGATAGAAGCCTGGTCAATATCATAAACCATTGATCAAAAGGAAGTATGCCAACCTAGGTATTTGTAGCACTAACAAAGTACATGTTTTGTACGAAGTATGCAGATATGCTTTGGCTGATCTTCACATTAAGAAGTAGTAGAAGGTTCAGAAGGAGGTTCCTATTTTAATTTTAATGCACAGACAGAGGGGCCTAAAGAGTGGCTGTGGTATTTTGCAATTTCTTGTGTTTTCAGGTCTGCCACTAATTTTGTTTTATGCACATCACCTTTGCAAAACAGGCCTGCTGTGTGGTGTTCACTTTTATCTTGCATGTACCTGCAGAAAAATACATAGAGATACCTACACATATAAACACATATGTATGTGCATGCATGAATATATATGTAATTGAAAAAGTATGTGCATCTTTGCTGTGGTAACGTGACAAAATGAGCTTTGGTGGCTATTCCTGATCTCCATTCACTCTTGCAGTTCACTGAAAACGTGAGACAAAGCAACAAGATCTGGCCTAACACAGTAGACATGAGTAGACCTCTGGTACTGTCTGCTACATCAGTGATATTTTTTGGCATGCTCTTTTAGACCAGTCATGAACCCACTCTTGCACTGTTCTTACCAAAGAGTATCTTATTTTTAAAATACATAGATAAAGAAATAAAGTTGGAGTGAATTAAATTTGTGTCTAAATAAAAATCCAAATAAAGTCAATGTTAAATAAAGTCTTAAGAGTGGCCTTATCTTTCATATGATTCTGGCTAGTTAAGGCTGTAAAATACTGATATTATTTTTCTTGATAATACAAATTAGGCCTGTTTAAGAACTAGAGAAATAGATCTGGGTAATGCTTGTACAAACCTCTGAGTACTGCAGAACTATTTTCTTACTTCCAGATACCTCTGTGACTGGACTGCTGAGCAATGAGTAGCAAGAAATAGCTCTTAATGATTTACTGACCTTAAAGGATAAGGTATTCCCCATCTTGGCAAAATAAATATGATTTAGAGTCAGTCTTTCTGGAGGTCCTCCACATAAGGCGAATCTGACCAACACTTAATTTGTTAGATGTGTGAAACAAGGTGGAGGTGTTGCCTGCTGGCATCAGAACTTTAAACATCACTTAGCTGCTGCTCGTGCCCTCACCATTTTGAAGGAATCTTGTCTGTTTAATTCTGACATTAGGGCTTGGAAGGATCTTTTTTTTTTCTTTCATGTCTTTATATAGTTGTGGTACCGTGGTGCCACTGTTTTCCACCCTCAACTGCAGATTGAAATAGGTTGGAGCTTCTTAATCAAACCAGAATGATAATTTGGATTTTGTAGCATTTTTCACTTGCTTTACCTAAATGATGTATAGGATTGATGGAAAAAGCTAGGTGACACATTTATCACTGAGGTGACTAAGGCAGGTGGAAGCTCTGAATCACGGGAAGGTTAAGTATGAATTTAAGGAAGTCTTTTGGCTTCCTTAAAAAGTTTGGAGAACCTATGATTCCTTATTTTGGGGGTTGGGAGGGGAAGCTGCTGTTGGGATTAAGTTATAGGATGTTAAACCACATGGCAGGGTGTACAGGGGCATATTATAAAATGGTGTGGAAGTTGTGTGTGATGATTAGCACCTGATGCTCACTACATTGGATTCATCTCTGATCAACAGTGCAAACATTCAAAGAGAAAATATGCAAATAGCAGCTCTTAGTCTGTGAAGGAAGAGCAGCAACATATTCTTCCAGAGTCTGGCAGAAGTGTGGCAGCAAAGTGATTTCCAAGAACAAAAAGAAAAGCGTAAGACAATCTTGCCTAAGGTGTGTTTAGATGTCTGCAATTCAGTCACTCAACAGGTAATACAGATTAACACAGAGTAAAAAAATGGATCTGAGTTTGTTTTAAAACCAAGGTGTTGATATGAAAAATCAGTACCAGTTTTTCAGTTTCTTACATAGTTGAAATGGGCATTCATTTGAAAAAATGAATATTTGATGTTTTCATATAAAACTATATGCTTAAATTTCTAGAGCATACCTGGCTGGAGGGGCTGTAGAGAAAACTGATAGCGCATTACATATATTTATGAAGTTTAGTAAGATTTTTATAGATATTAATACTGTTTATCAAAGCGTTATTTTAACTCATACTTCAGATATCTGTTTAATCTATTTTGGTTCTTTCTTTTGCTTGTTATTAGGTAGCTGGTTCTCCCATAGCTGAGAGACCTTACCCAAGTACCCATGTGGTTTGTCCAAGCCTACACAGCGGGTTTGTGGCAGAGGAGGGGTGTGGGCCAAGGAAGATCCCTTGGCTTGCCTTGCTGCTACTTAGCAGTTTAATCCATGTCACCTGAACTGGTGCTTCCCAGGGGTAGCAACGTTACTCAGAAAAGGTTTGCCCACCCCTGAAGAGGAATAGGCAGCTGCACAAGGGTTAGAAATAACACAACCATGTCTTCTCCCAAGCATGTTTAAGGAGAGGACTTAATTTTGGCCTTGACGTGGGCTAGAAGTGGGAAACTAATATCTAGGGCACACTAAGGAACATGAACAGGGAACATCATGAGCAAGGCTGCAAGGACTGTGTCATGGTTCAGATACTGGATGGACCTGCAGTGGAATCTTGTCAGTGCTTCTGTGCTTTAAGGGGTAAAAAACCTTGTCTTGTTCTGGCAGCTGACTACAGAAGCTGGTGAGGCTGCAGGAGTTGTTTGTGGCCACTAGATGACTCCTTCAGCCTGCTGGTGGATAAACTCAGAGCTGAAAAGAAGTCTTGATGAGCTGGTGCTGGAGGGAGGGGTTGTTCTGGGTCCCTTCTGAGAGAGGTGCACCAAAATAAATGGGTTATGTATCTCCCAACTGATAGAAGGGTTAACTTGTTTTTAGTGTGAGTTGAAGTAGTTCAGGGTAATAAAACTCTACGGATCACTAATTCAGGATGTTTGTTAATAGAGTTTGGATTTTCAAAACCTCCATAACGTCAGGCTAGATTCACTGAGGCAGTGAACATGGGAAGAAGCTAATTTTACAAGTTGTACTACTTGTTGACTAGACTGCAGGTGATACCTGGGTTTGTGAGGGCCACTGGTTCTTACTTTGTAAGCTTTCCTGAAAAGAAAACTCACTGAACACTCCACCCAAACCAGCAGCAACCTAATGTTATCTTTGCCTCTTCTTTGCATCTTGTAGATGGGCAAGACAAATCCTGTTAGGATGGGAAAAAATGTAAACAGACTCTACTGAAGTTAAGGCCTAGACAGAATTCCCACAAAATTGCTACATATTTTGTTGCATATGTAGAGGGTCCACTCACTTTACGATGCTCAGGATTAAATAATCTTCCTGTTATGTAGAGAGAGTGCAGACAATGCTTTAGTTGCATGAACATGTATCTGCCAATGTCTGTACAAAGTGTGTAGTCCCTTTATCAAGGTAATTAGGTGATGAGGTGGTTCTGATGTTGTTCCATGTGCTTTTTCATATCTGTTTTTATTTCTGAGATGTAATAATGAATCACTAGTTGCCATTAAATGCGACCAGTTCCTGGTGCAAAGTATGTGCTGGATAAAACAATAGTGCCCATGGCTAATTTTTTGTAATTCAAAACTGGGTTTTAAGCCAAGAATCCTATAGCAATAAGACTTGGCCCTGATCTATGGCTTGATCTGTGAAGGTATTATATTATTCTTGAAGCTGTGAAGTCTTTGTGCTTCTGTGTTTGTGGTAAGCTAATCTTGTTTTTAAACTTAATGCACAATAAGAGTGTCATATTTGGAAGTTTTCTTCAGCTAACATTTTTTCTCTCCTAAATACCTAAGACCTATTGGTAAATCAAAGACTTCTTCTGAATTAGCTTCCAAAAATGCAATTCTGGACTGAGTCTTTGCAAACCAGGACTAGAATTTTATTGACCCAAACCATGTCTCTTTTGAGAGTTCCGTTTACCCAGTGGCATATTGGGGTTTAATTCTTTGGATGTGTCACAAAGACATGATATAAAAGCAGCTGTTGTATGAGATTTTCAGTTACTTTCTATTTATGCATGTAGGATATGTATGTAATACAGTTCTTTGTATGAGTATATGCAAACATCCCTTGTCTCTTGCTTTCCAAATATGAATATCTTGACATGTCACAGGCATCCTTCCCTTCTTCCCTACCTTGTTTTCTGCCCCAAGACCCTCTTTTTGAGATTGTGTTTAAAAGTTGTGATACATCAGTTTTGTACTGGTCTAAACGGAAACTTCAGAAATTTAGACTAATCATTTGTAAATAAACTATGACAGAATTGATGAGGAGAGATATTGAAAAAAGAAACTAGGTTTTGGCATTTGCTTAAATAATTTCCATCTGTCTTGTTGCCATGTCATTATTTTGTTACACTAAATGTTCTGTTTTACTTGCTTTCTGAGCTTTCCATGTTTTTATCTGTTTACTTAAAAGCTGTAGTTCTAAGGAGATGTCTTGCATGGTTTAATTGAAAGGCCAAGAAGGAAGATTTAGGGGCAAGGCCAGGAGCAAAGCTAACAGCTGTCTATTTAAACTTACTTGGTTTGGGTGTGTTCAGTGTGTTGATCTGTTATGTGCTGCAAGAGAAACAAAACTGTGCTGCACCATGTTAATATCAGGCTAATAAAATGTAAAGAAAAAAATTTAAAGGAAAAATCACCTAATCCTGTAGCTTCCATTAGATTCTCACTCTGAAAAGTGTTTTATTGTTGGATTTATGCTTTTTCTGCTGTTGTCAGCGATGGTTGTAGATATGAATAGAAGGCAGCATGTGTAGCATGGATCAAAGTGAGGTGAATGAGCTGAATTGGAAATTTACCATGCTTGAGCTAAGCTGGCAGTAGAAATGACATGAGCTGCTTAATTTTATTTAGGGCTGTGTAAAGGGAGAGACATTCACGTCTGTGCATGTGTGCAGGTCCTGTCTCCCCCAGCCTCTGCCTTGTCCCGTTTCTCATTCTCCTGGGCCCCAAGTGACATGCTAGAAGCTACAGGTTATCAGTTCTGAGAGCATCTGGCATTTCAGGACTTAGCTGGGCTGCTGCAGCAGTTGGGAGCAGAAGGGATGGTGGCATATTTTCTGTTCAGCTTCCTCTCTGAAGTGGCTGAGCTGAGTCAGGCAGCAGGAAAAAGGCTGAGCAAGGCACTGATGTTTCCCTGAAGACTGCTGGTGTGCTTGCTTGCCTGCCTGCCCTGTTCACTCACTGTGATCTGGTGATGGAATAGCCAGTCCCTTTGATATTTCTTTGTCCCAGCCCTTACTCAATGTTCAGAATGGTTAATAGGCATTCTTTGTAATGTCATGTCTTGTTGTAGAAAGACCCTGGGAACAGAGTACTGAGAATGGTCAGGCAGAGACAGATAATAAGCATTTCAGTGTGTTTATTTAGGGAAGGAAAAAAAAATCCCCTAAACTCAAAAAGTAACTCTCTCAGAGTTTGAGAAACTTCTGAAAGAAGAGAATTTTGTTTGAGGCACAGTCGTATGGCAGAAGAAAAGCTTTAGATATTTCTTACCCACTCCTATTTTCACCTCAAATACAAGCATTTGATTATGAAGCAAGATTCAACTGGGAACTTGAAATGGTGTTGAGGACTGTTTGCAGAAAGTTTGTCTTCCTCATTCATGCATTGAATTAAATAACTGTAAACTGAATGTGTCTTAAAAACAAGAGCTCCTAAAACTTTTAATTTGTCCTGCAAAACCTCAGGATATCTTCATACCCTAACATTGTATTTCGCAAAGGTTTATACCTGTATTACCATCATCTGAAGCACACGGAACATTGCACTAATGCTCTCATGAAGTTTCTGTCACCTGGAGTCTTTCCCAGCATCGGTTTTAGAAGTCAGGTTTCATTTCCTAGAGTTGTCATTTGGGTGTATTTAGTGTCCACTCTGAAGAGGGTATATTCTTTGATGTGCATCCAGAAAATTGTTTTGTTGTGGGTGGAATTTTTATTGTACGTGGGTACCAGGTTTCCCTCTAGGATTAGATTTCCTCATCCTCCCAAAGCTGCTTTGAGGAGAATGCTTTTTGTACTGCGGAGAATTGGATTTGGCGTCAAAGCCTGTTCCAGTGCATTGTGTACCAACTGTGTAGGGCACCTGATGGTGGACAAGTATCATCCCCAGCCATGGTGACCGAAGTCTGCCATCTTCTTTACCCTTTGTAGCTCTCGGAACAGGAAACCTATGGAAAAAGACTGCTGAAATGCTTACACTGCAGCTGTTAGTACTAGGGCCTCATTTTAGGATGATACCAGTGCTAATTTCACTGGTTAATTGCGAATCCTCTGAAGTCAGTCATCATCTCGGTCTGTCTCCTTCCCAGCATTGTATTTCCAGGTAATGTGCAACTAAACAATCTATTTATGGCTTGTGCCAATGCACCATGCTGGATATGATGATACATAATTTTTTGCATGTGAATTATGGAGGTGATAAAGAGTCTGTAAATTAATAATAAATAAATAATAACTAAATAAATTTATTTATTAACGCTTGGTTCTGTAACTGAGTTGTGGCAGAAACTCTACATGAGGTGCTACTAGAGACATAAAAGTAACACCTCACACTGGCCAAGCCCTTCTAGCACAGCTGAAAATTGTAGGTCAAGTCTCCAAAGAGATGGACTCTCTGTGGCAGACCTTTTACAGCCTGAGATGGGCAGATCCCATGTGAAAGTGGGATGCTGATGGTAACTGGTTGAAACTTATTCTGGATTTCTGAAGTGTTACTGTTCTTCCCTCTCAGTTGTAAAGAAGCAGCAAGCCAGACTTCTAATACAGTGCTAGATATTTATTTATTTATAATTGCCATTCCATCCAGGTGATTGATGGGCTATCTCTGTTTATCTTGTGGTATATTTCTGCATCAAGCACTTGCTTTCATTTGGTAGAGATCTGTAGCACATCATTTTGTGATATACTACAGAGCAACATCCATAGATGTGATTGCAGAAACATGTTAAGTGCTATTAATTACCATTTTTTGAAAAAACCCTAACCTATACCTAAAAAAACCCTAGCACCACAAAACCAACCCCTCCCCCCCAAAAAAATTCCCCCAAACAGCCAACAAGTGAATATGCATAATTTTGTGTATAGAACAGTTTTCCAGTCATCCTTGATGCTCTGCTGTTGACTATCTATAGTGCTAGAATGGGTAAAAAATACTGAATAGTGTTACTTAGATTTTATTGTTGTTGTATTTTTATTTTTTTACAGCTGAATATTACTGCAAATGCTTTAAAGTATGGTAACAATACATTTTTATTATGTAAGTATGAACTAAATTACATTTAGGCTAAGTTGGAGATTCAAAGTATGCTCGTATTTTGTCTAATAGACATGCACATACATATATCAGGCATAGTAAGGAAATCCAGGTGGAAACTTGAAGAGTTGTCTTGATGCCACTTTTTCCTATGTAGGTATAGGCACAAGGACTGAAACTACTGAGTTTGCAGTAAATGAGCAGTCCCACATTAATTTGTTTCATTTCCTGATAAATTTTAATTGAAAATTGTCATTTTTATTTTAAAAAGTTTAAACAGTAACAAAATATTTGTGGCTTTTCTTCCCACCCGCACAAAAACTGTTTTAGTTGAGCATTCTGGTTAGATCTGTAACTCCATGATTACGTAGCATTGAGGAATGAAGGAAAATATCATGCTGTTCAGCATACACAGTCTACAAATACAAGTTAATGGTTAACTACATTTAAGTCTGGAAATGATTGTATATTAATTACAGTTAATTATGAGATGATACAAGCACATTGCCATGCAATGTGCTCAGAACACACTGTAACTTCAAAGTGTGTTTCAGGAAAAGGATTTGGCTATTACTACCTCATTTTAGGACAGAAATACCGTTCTTCACTACAAAAATCACCAAAGAACCTTTACAGCCTTGCCTGGTCTTAACGTGTGGGCTTGTATTCTTCAGTGGGCACCTCTAAAGAAAAGTTAATCAATTTCCATTTGAGCTGCAGTGATAACAACTTGCCCAGCTGTGCAGTTTGCTACCTGACATTGGCCCCATAGAGCAAAGGTAGTTTCTCCTGATGGAGGTTTGAAACCACTTTGAAACTTGTCCCTGTTAGAGTTGCCTTTAGGCAGCTCCTAACATGCTGTGTTTTGGCTTCTGCATATTTGTCTTCTGGCTGCACACCAAGATGTGATAATTTAAGAGTGTGCTGTGCTCCCCTCTGACTCTACTCCTCTGGAGCAGCCTCTCTGAAATTAGGATTTTTACAGCCAGTTTTCCCTTACTTTCTGCCCTTAATCAGAGGCTGTGTCAGGGGAAAAAAAGTTTGCTTATCAGATTTTTTTTTTTCCCAAGACAGAATTAATCTGTTCTTCATCCCATGGTCTTTATCTTTTTTATAATATTACTACAAATAATACTTACTATTTTTGGCTTGCACCTTTGCTGAAAGTCAGATTCTAAAAAAAAAAATCAGCTTGTATGACAAGGGACTTCAGTGTGCAACCCATCGCATGAAAGTTTCACAAAGTCTGCAGGAGTGCTGCAGAAAGTGGGAGCTCAAAGGTCACAGCGCTTAAGTCTTGATCTTGAGAATATTTACATGTAGGCATAACTTTTCCACCAAAGCTTCTTCTGTTGACCTCAGGACCGACTTGTGTACTTGAAATGGAGCCCAAATATTAATGCTCGCAAGTTGGTGACAACAGGAAGTGGGGAGGCAGGGGTGTAAATGCACTGCTGGGAAGGGTGGCATTCATTTTCCTTCCCCTGGCTATCGACTGCCCATCTCAGTGGTCTGACTACTGTCCAGATACTTCTCCAGAAGGACGGCCATCTTCTGGGGCTCCACTGGCATATTTGCCAGCCCGTGAAGACATTACAGGTACTCCAGTCCTTCTTAGACATTCACAGGTACTGAAGGACAGATTTTAGGAAACAACATCCATTCCTAAATAGCTTGACTCTAAAATAGAGTAAAAGCGACTTTTCTGAAGCTCTTAATAAAAAAACAGTAATTACTGAAA
This sequence comes from Dicaeum eximium, assembly GCA_013396995.1. Classification (NCBI taxonomy): domain Eukaryota; kingdom Metazoa; phylum Chordata; class Aves; order Passeriformes; family Dicaeidae; genus Dicaeum; species Dicaeum eximium. The sequence continues at coordinate 704,005 of VWZP01000406.1, read as the reverse complement.
TTGTCAGGGTCATGACCAGCTGCTGCATCAATCTGCCAAGGCAGTCATGATTATCCTGTTTACTTTAATATGCTGGGGATGCTCATGGTGTTGGAATTCATGCTGAGGAATAGATGCAGGGCTGATGAATGATAGCGGTTGAGTTGGTCTGTGTGTGATATTGATGGCAGGGGAAACAATGCTATGCTTCAGCTGTTTCAGGTGGCTTCCGTTTTCTGTCAGCATTTCAGTTAATAATGTTGTTTAAAAAACAGCTCTGTGGTATCTGTAAATGCCTTTTATGAGGTGGGGAGAAAGTACTTATATATGCTTACAGGTGCTTTCAGTTACCACATACTAATATAAATACTTGCACCTCTGAGTGATTGCACAAAGCAAGTAGGCACCTAAAACAGCAACACTTCCTAAAAAAAATGGGGATGTTTTTCACCCTTTGTAAGTTTGATTTGTTTTCAAGTGGTTTGTAACTGGCCACTCACTGTTACGGTGCAACTAATTTTGAGTACCTAAGCAATGAATTTTTTACATCATAAATAGCTACTTGTGTAGGGAATTTAAAGCTGATTTCTGCTCTATAGTACAGAAACAAATATATGATTTACCAGTGGGGAATAATAATCCCTACCTGACACCTAATGCTCCTTATGTACTGCATTACTATGACACTTCACAGGGTAGTTAATAGGTATTGTTTCCTGTTTTTCAGAAAGCTGAAATAGGATCTATGTCCTGGTTTGCCAACTAGATAGATAATGGAGTAGAACCCTTTCAACACTTCCAGTGCCATGTTCAGTCTTCCATGGCCTCTCAATTCTTACAGGAAAAGTCAATGTGACCTGCAGCACCAAACATAACTACATAACAAACTTTGCTAATAAGATCCAGAATTTGGGAAAGGCTGTAAAGTGGTGCCTGTTGACAGGCACACTTCCTTAAAGATTCCTGTGTTAGGAAGATTTTCCTCGTACAGCTGTCTTTTCGAAAGAGTTGGCATTGTCACTAACCAGCATCCAAACAGATCTGTTTTCATAAATCTAAATGGGAAAAGCTTTTGGGAAAGCCATGAAGCCCTATGTAGGCATGTGGACTACCTGTCTTCTTGCCAGAAAACTGCTACCTGATCCACAGGAAGATGAAGCTCCCATTCCAGCACACTTCCTTGTTGTTGCACACAAATTTATGTGAGGGCTGCCTTGAAAGTTGAGCTTTTACCTCTTCTGCATATTTTCCATAACTCTGAAGAAGACTGATAGGAATGTAAATGTACTGAAGGTACACTGTGATCAAAATTATCATATATCCCAAAAGCATCACTAATCTACACATTTATAGCAAGTTTATGTAATCTGCTTGTAAAACTCAGTACCATAGTATAGTTTTAATGTTGTATTCCTGAGATAAAACAACAAAACCAACTAGAATTATTTTTACCTGAAACCAACTCTTGTAAGCCTAATTTAAATACATCTTTGTGGAGTTGCAGTCATACCTAATATATCTTTAATTTCTTGAATTTAAATGCAATGCTTCCCATTATAAAACAAAATTGAACGGGAGAAGGGGTTGTGAAGAACGCAGCCTTACTGTGAGAGTCGCTATGTTCCTTCCAAATAGTTTGAAAGAGAAATCTCGCTCAGGTGGTGTTTTTCAGTAAGACCATTGACTCTGCCAGAGCTGGTAGACTGAAAATGTATATGAATACAAATGCACTAGGTATGTTTGGAGAAGGATTGTTTTCTTTTCTTGTCATTTACATGTATTGTAACCTTTCTTTATATGGGCTAATCCTGCTGCTCTCAGTGTGGATGGCTTTAATGGAAAGCCTGATAGAGGGTACGCATACAGCCTTCTAAAATGTGCACAACAATGTGGGTAAATGTAGACCTTCTGAAAAACAAGTCATATCTGCACTAACTAGAAAAATATTTTGATTTTATTTGTACATATTTCCGTGCTTTTCCAGATTCTCAGACTGCCTAGGGTGTAAGTTTTTCACTTTTATTTTCTACTTTAGAACTTCTGTTGAGAGTCAATCCAATAAAACTTGAAGATAACTTGTTAGAAAAACAGTTCAGAGATTTTATTTTTGTACACCAGTAAAGAAGAGACTGCAAAGCTGTGGACTGATACTGGAACAGCATGTTTGGGAGTAAAAAAATTTCTTAATGCTAAATTGAAGATGTGTGTACATAGATATTTTTTAATATCTGGTGCCCATTATTTAGATTACCTTTTATAACTTGGTTAATCACAAGGTGTGAAAATAGATGTAGCCACTCTAGCTGATTTTAGAAGCTGACAAGTGCAATTTAGAAAAAACTGTTTTAGTATTGAGTATTTTGCTGTGCTATGGTTTTTGGGGTGGAAGCTTTCTGGTTCGGTGTTCTGGATGTTGTTTGCTTTTTGCTTCAATATTTTTTTCAGAGAGATTTTAACTTTTTTTATGTTTCTTTCCTTGCCCTCATGCATCATCACTCAGTATCTAATAGTGTTCTGTAGGATTAAGAAGAATTAATAGTCATCATTTTTCTCTTCACTGTACTGTTTTCCAGTCTCTTGTAAAAGAGCTTTAATTTTTTAAGACTGAAATCTGCCAGATGATTTAAAAACAAAACAATGGAAAATATTTTATTTTTATTTCTTTTTTTCTGTTATGAGAGTGTGTTCATTTCCAATTTATTTTTGACATTAAAAGAAAATTGGATCAAGATAAGGATCCCATTGAGCTAAGCATAGCAGATCTCGAAAGATATATTGTACTCCCAAGCACTAACCACCTAGAGCCACAGTTACTTTAGGCTATTGAATGCTGTGGTTATAGTTCCAGGCATAGGAATGCTGCAGTGGTTTTAGACACCTGTCTGTCCATTCCACCAAAACGCTTCTGCAAAACTAGAAATGTGACTTGAAAGTGGCTGGTGTGTGGAGTAACTACAGAAGCACATTGGTAGGAGGTGGAAGAGAATGTTCAGGAATTCCTGGCAAAAATCAGGTTAAAAAAAAAAGACAGGTCTGACTGCAGGCTGGTTATAGGGTTTCTGTGACAAATCTGCTGAATGCAAAACCTGGAAGAATGATAGGAATGCGCATTGTTTGTCCTGCGCAATTCAGCTCGGGGGAGCAGAGTTAATTGGGTTCTTCTTATGGTTTTACTGTGCTTGATGAAGTTAATTTTAGGCCTGATTCTGCCTTGTCTGGCAGCTCTGCTGTCCTGTCAGGTTGTGTGGGAGAAAGAGAAATGGGTCACATGCAAAGAAACTGGTCTTACACAAAAAACCTGGTGGGCAGCTTTGGTGACGCAGAGCTAGGGCTGTGATCTGTTTATCCGCTTGTTGTTCTGCTGGCTTGGCCCGGGGAATAGGACTGGGAACTAACAGGACTCTTTCTGTTGTTAAACAGAGCACTGACAGGGAGCCTGTCTGCTGAGTCAGGAAATGTCAGGTTTGCATCACTACTTCTAGGAGTGCCTATTGAGGGAAAGGATATTTTTTCCTAAAGCGATTTTGTGTACATACACTTTCTCTATTTATTAGTGAATAGCAGGTTGGCGGTGCAGAATTTTTATTTTGGAACAATCCACTAAACGTATGTAGTTAAATAAATCCAGGTGAGATTTTGAAATGGTTCAGAATAATAAAGGGTATATGTGTGGCCATGCTGGAGTTAAAATGCTTCTCATTATTACCGTTTGCAGAATTTGAGACTTTAGTTTATTGATTTATATTTTTTTTTTTTAATAACATGTAGGTTGCTGTTGCAAATAAGAAGAAAAATTTAACAAGAAAATAAGAAAAATTTAACAAGAAAATGCGTCTTGTGAAGTATAAAGTAGCAGTATGAAAGATTTCACAGAAAGCTTAGCTTTCCTTCTTTTGTGGTCTCTTGTTTGTTCAGGTTATATGTTTGTGTATATATATATATATATATATATAAGATAACATATATATGAAGGTTTTTACTAGATATATTTTTTATCTTGCATATTAAATAGGAGGCTTGAGAATTTCTCCTCCAGGTGCTGAGCTTATAGAAGTAAAATCTGAGCCCTTTCCAATGTATTTCTCTTTGTATCTTCATGGCTCTGTCAAACTTCGGCCAGAGAGTTCTGGGTTGGAAGGGACTCACAAGGATCATTAAGTCCAACACCTAAAGCGAATGGCTCGACTCTGTGGCTCTGTTATGCCCAATGTACAGGCAGACTTGTGCAGTGTCAACCACAAGAGTCCTGCATCTCTGGGAGCAGCTTTGTTGGCTGGCTTGGGGAAGTTTGGCAGGGCAAAGAGGCTGGGCCCAGGAGTTCAGAATAGTCTGGAGGAGCCCAGGAATACACATAGGGAAATATGAGTGGTTTTTCAACATCCTTTCCACAGCTGTGTTTGTAAACATGTCCAAGCTATATCAACCTGCAAGCGAAAGTAACTTCTGCTTATATGGATGATATTAGGAATTAGTATGCTCTTTAAGCCAAAGTAAGCTTTATCTTAAAGAGAAATTCTGTTTCGTGAGAGAATTAACCCATGAAACTCAAGGTTTTTCTTTTGAAATTCATTATCAGTTAGGTATCTGAGCAGCTTTTTTACTACTGATGATGTTCTCCCCAAAGGGAGAAGCTGTGGAGAAAGGAGGAACATTTCTTTTGAAATTCCGGATAACCCCACTTTCTTCTCAGTCCTTTCTCACTCCCTTTCTTGATGTAGTATAAAGCAGGTAGCAACAATCTGTCCTAATTCTGGTAGATCTATGAGCAAGTCAATGAGTGTTCAGATGTGTTGCTATGCCTCTGTTACTTCTCTTTTTTTGTCTTTGTAAATTTATTTTCCCTTCACCCTCTTAGATTTAAAGCATCTTAGGAGTTACCAGGCAAGATTTGGGATCCATTGACGGGGAGGGGGATGATGGTGAAGAGCATTTCACTTTCTTCACTTACATACTCTTTGTTTGATTTTCAGACAGTCCATGTGGATAAGCCCCTAAGAGTCTGAGGGGAACTGTATTTTCTGATTTGTGTAATTCTGAGCTATACCAAATATAAAACATACAGTGCTGAGTCAGGATAGTTCTCAGATCTCTGGCTTCTTTGAGAACCTTTTCCACTTGGAGGTTGGTTTCTGTGTCAAATACTCTTTTTAAGCTGTGAGATAGGCTTGATACACTAGTATAGGTACAGTATACGTATAGTATAGTATAGTGTAGTATAGTATAGTAGCTCTTAGTGGGCCAGTACATGAACCAGAGCCTCTGTTGTGAGCTGGCTGTTGTGAGCTACAGGGATACACCTGCAGGTCTGCTTGCAGTTCCCACATGTTTGATGGCATTTCTCAAGCTTGATCTACTTTGAAGCACTGGCAGGCTTGATCATTGCTTTCAGGCTAAGCAAACAGGTGAGGAGCATCCTGATGAGCCTTGGGAGCGGCCTTTCAGTTCACAGTTATGTGTACCTCCATGGCATTACTGTTTCCCATGGAGAGGGTGCCAGCTTGGGTCCTGGGACACTTCTGAGCCCTTGGCTCCAGCCTTGAGCAGGCATCTCCAGCTTGCAGCATTTCCAGACTATAATGTCTTCCCCAGGAATAATCACTTTGCTAGAGATTGATGGATACTCTAATTAACATTGGATTTAGCAGCAATTGCCATTCATCCAAATTTCCTGATGGGGGGAAGAAGGTGGGTAAATTTCACTCCTGTCAAGCCAGAGGTAATGGTTTTAGAGCTCAGAGGCCACAAGGACTTCAATGATAACATTGGTCAGATCCTCTAGGTACTGTGAATCAGTGTAGTCAGCTGGAGAAAGTGGCCTTGCTGGGGTTAGGACCTGTGGCTTAAAATACATAACAAGATTTAAGATTCTGCTGGTTAGTTATGGCATCTAATACTCTCTCTCTGTTCAGGAAGATGCCTGCTTCTCCATTTTCCTCCAACTCAAGCTTGCAACTTATATCTTAATATTGTCTTAAATTAAGCCTCTGCCAATCCAGTATTGTGCCATTCTCCTTTAAGCATAAATTGACATGTGTAGGGCACACACAGAACTCCAGATAATCCTTGTTTGCTTTTGACTACTGGCAACAACTTTGTTGAGTTAGGATGAATTGGATCACCAGTATCTGGCCACTATCTGATGATGTGTCTGAGCCGTTTAACAGTGTGTTCAGTCATGAACAAGTGGGTTGTGTAATGTGTCGCTGATCTGCAGCCCTTTATCTCAGACCCTGTTGTCCCAGTGGTGAGGTGGAGTGAGTAGACTCCATTAATCCCCTTTCTTGGAATTTTCCCCATTCAAATCTCCTGTCATTTGACTTTGATAAGAGAAAAATGTGCTTGACATGGCTTTTGCTGTAGACCAAAGTGCGCATGTATAGTCAGCTACACAGCTCAGCTGCTCAAATTACAGTAACTTAGTCCCGTTTCTAAGCTCATAAATCTGTTTAACCTAAATCAAAGTAGTGAACTCTCTAAATTATTTGTCTTATGAGGCTTCAGCTTTGTGAATTCTTTCATCAGGAATCAGCCTGGTTTTTGGGACACACTGACAGGCACATGCCATGGATGTAAATTCCAACATTTGGTACAGCTGTATTCCCCTTGCATCCTCTGAGCTTTGTGGTGTTGAGGAAGAAGCCTAAGCTATCTGAGAGTAAACAAATCCACCTGAAATAAGAACTGAAAACATCTGAGTTAATTTTAGTTAACTGTTCCTGTGTAAATAAGGGCTTGTTTTTGTATATATAAGGTAACTTCCATAGCCTAAAAAGTAGGAAACTAATTTCTCTTTGCTGATTTGAATTTCTGTAGTGGCCTGTGAAAAATTATGTGGCACAGGTAATCTGGAGAAAGCAAAATGTCAAATACCAAACACTCACTGAGTGATGTAATTGCTTTCTAATCTGATACAGAGCTTGCATATAGTGCATCTTAACACTGAGTTCTAGCAGGCTCCAGCATAAATGGTCTTCTGAGATGCATCTTGTTAGGATTTAATGTCATAAAGCAATTCATAATTCAGAAGAGTGTCCCTCCCTCTCTCTCCCTCTTTCTCCCTCTCTCTCTCTCTCTCTCTCACCCTCTCACCCCAAGGGTAAAATTCCCCTCTCCTGGCTCTTGTAAATACGTGTATACGGTAAAATAAACAAGTTTGATAAGGTACAAAATGCAAAAGTTGTACATGTTAAACTGTATCCCAGCTGTTTCAATTTAGTAATTTCACTGTATGTATAATACAACACTGTAGTAAGTATGATTTCCGGCAAATTACTTACTTTATACTTTCTCTGGTGAGACCATTTTAAAACACTCTGCATTTCAGTATGCTTTTATTGTGCAAAGCAATAAGAACTGCATTAGGATTTTTTCAGATAGCAGTTAAAAAAACAGAGTCGGTCTTTCTTCACTAAACACCCATTCAAAGTGGTAACAGTGCATACAGGATGCTCAATTAGAGTCTACAGAATATGAAATTACAAACCTGAATGTATTTATTTTCTTTATCCTGACTTAACTATTTTATTTATCTTTGGCTTTGCTGTGGACTCTTATGGTGAAGAGCTGCTCCGGAATAAAGTCATAGAGTGGTTCAGTAGAGGTGTTCAACGATTATATAAGCTGTCAGTTTGCTTTCACTCTTTCTGGATCTTTCTCCTTCTATAAGGTTTTATTTCCATAACCTGGTATAGGTATTGTAGGTCATTATCTACATTGTGAAGGGTGCTTTTCCATGAAGCAGGGAAGGCACAATCTCAAATTGTCTGAGGTTGAGTAAGAAAACCCTTTGAATACAATGGTGTCAGTAGTTCAGTAATGGTCTGTATTCCTACCTCTCATGCATGCTGATTTAAATTAGCTTTGAGTCTAAGCTTGGTGTAACCTTATATATTTGTATATGGTTTCTCTGGTATCATAATAGAGACTTTAGGGCTTCCTTGGCAAAACAAGGCAGGGAGGTGGAAAAGAAAGTAACCTGGGATTTTTGTTTGGTTTGATTGCTTCTCTTCTCCAGAGAGATGGCTTCGTGGGTCTGGGTTTTTGTATGTGATGATTACCACACTCAGCTTGTTTATAATCTTGTCTGTGAGGAGGATACTGTTGTCTTTTAATGAATGTTTAGCAAAAAACCTAATTACTTAAAAGCACAGCCTTTTTAATAAGGAGATGCTTTCCCATGCATCACATTGCTTTTTAAAGATGTCTCTGAAGTTGAACACATGAAATTCAAGTCTACAATGCTCTGTAGCACAAAGACCTAACAAGATCTTGGGACTTGAGGAGACAGCCTCTGGAGTTATGCCTGGAGTCGTCCTAAGTACTTGCAGATAGGAGTATACTTGGCGTGCTGTTGCTTGCATAGCAATAACTGATAGCAACTTTTGTTGAAAAAAAGGTGATCTCCAAGGTGTGCTGTCCAGTATATCTGCTGGCACATCCACCCTCTCCACAGATACTCTTGTACCAATCTCAGAGCAAACATTGAAATAATAACTGGAAGGAGTTGGTCTTCAGGGCATTTTTTGTTTTGGAGTTTTGGCAGGTTTTTTTTTTTCTTATTTATTATGCATCTTCTTCTCTCCTGATGATTTTAGGCTGCTTTGGAGTCAGTTCACCACTGTTGCAGGTGTGAGTCTTGCAGATGGGAAGGTGTGCAGAAGCCCTAGCTTTAATAAAGCCCTTGGAGATAAGGCTGTCAGTGCACTGAGAGTGGGCTTTGTGAAGCAAATGGGGCCATGTATGGCCCCAAGCTTGGCATTGCTGTGGAGGCAGCTGAGGCTGTTTCAAGTGAAATCTCTGCTGACTTCAGTGATGTAGGAAGAGCACTGAGTTATGTAGTGAGGAAAGGAATCTGCCGCATAAAACCCCCCAGTGCCTCGAGGTTGATGCTGTAGCTGGAAGCACTTGTCAGCCCTGCTGCGCAGATGTCCCTCTTGGACATTGGAGGTTTGCCCACACTTGCCTTCCTGCAGTTGCTCATGCAGGGAAAGGAAGGGCCAAGATGCTGTTCAGCTCTCCTGGTGTCTCTAACAGTGTGTTTTGCCCAGTGGTAGCTGCAAGCAGAGATGTAGGTAACAAAGCCACTCACCTGCCACGGGGCAGTGTGACTGAAGGAATGCTGAGATGGCAGCTGCTGTATTGACCGGGGTGTTTTCAAAGAAAGCTGCATTCATAAGGGCACAGCAAGAATAAGGAGACTTGGCAGTTACTATTTGGGTGCATTGTGGGGGGCTCATTATTCTTTATTTGGTGGTCAGTGTTGTGTGCATCTGGCTTCTGCTCCCCTCTGTTCCAGGTGAGGGGTGAATGTTCTGAGCAAGACAAAATTTGAGGGAGGGTTGATGAGCAAATAGTTTTCCTTCTGCAACAAGTGAGTTCACTGCAGGAAAGTGAAAAGGTGAAAGGTGGCTGTTACTGTTCTGCTCTGTAGCTTACATCTCTCTGCTGTGGTTCCTAATGCAAACAGAAAAGGGAGTCTAATCAGCTTTCAAGAAAAACGAAAAACAGATTTGCCACATTTAAGTAAACCAAATTTACAGCAAATAGGAACTATCCTGTGATCTGTGACTTCATTGTATCATTTACAATTACTTGGACATGATCAATTCCTTAGTTGAAAACTGACTGTTCAGCAAATCGTTATTAAAAAGATAAACCTCAATGGCATTGCTGTACCCCTCAAAAGAAAAAAATGGAAAATTCTTCTCTAGTCAAAGAGATTCATTCCTTAAATGTAGAGGAAGGGATTTCATCAGCAGTCATTCTCTTTACATGAATAATTTTGTATTGATAGTTTCATTTCAGTAAACTATATTTTGACTTGTCTGTGGGCACAACTGCCACTTCTCCTGTAGCAGAGCAGCTGGATGTAAAACCTTTGTTTATGACCTGACATGTATACATAGTTAGATGTAGATATATCATGTCTAAACCTGTATCTGGATTTCCATCTAGGAATATCTGCATAAGCATAATAATACAGTTTGTGAAGCTCATTAAAAGTTTGGAGGCATTCACAAGTACTCCATTCTATGTGTGTTAAACAATCAGCGAAGATTCCCAGTAGTGATCAAAAGAACTGAGAAAAACAATATTTCTATCTTTGTTTCTCTGTGGTTATAAAGATAGGAAGATAAAACCCATAAAGCCTACCTGTAATCTTAACTATCCAGTCTTGTTAGAGGTGTGGTTTACTTGTGAAGTGGCTTCTTTATGTTGGCTGGAGGTTTATTGTTTTGGTTTTTCTCTGCTGGAGAACTAAAGGAGCAGTTTTCACCACCCAGCTGGAGCCAGATTGAGTTTTTTTCATGAAGCCACTTTTTCTTTGACTGTTGGTTAATAAATGTGAGCTTTAAATAGGTAATAATATAAACAAAATGAGAACCCAAAGTTTGAATAATCCATTTTACTGAGAGAACTTCTTATTTCAGTTTTTATGGGCCTCTGGTACTTTCTTGGTGGTTCTCCAGAAAATCTTGCCAAAAGGAGATCTAATGAAACAGTACAAGTATATCCTCTACTTGTGACAAAATTGTTTTTGACTACAGGTTTACAGTTTTACTCAGTATTTTTGAGGTGTACAAGGCATTATTAAAAAAGAATAACAAACCCCCAAATGAAAAGGCAGATGTTTTCCACACTTTCCATTTTCACTCACACATTTTCATATGCACTCAAAGAGCTGAATCACAGACCATGGGACTTGGCAGCAGAGGAAACCTGTGTTTTATGTGTTAGTGCTCTCTTCCCAGACCTCAGTGTTTCTTAGGAATGTCTACATCAAATGTTTTCCTACCGTTCTTCTTTTTCTTTTGATTTTTTTCCTTAAATCATCCCTCTGGCTGGCTGTGTTGTACTGGAAGTTGCTGTTGCTACCATGGGTGGTGCTGAGGCATCCTTCTTTTGAAGAAAATATTCAGTGTGTAAATGTTTTATATTGAATACTTTGCCTTTACTTTCTTAGAATCTGCCTTTGCTGTCTTATGTCTCTGGATTTCTCCTGCAGGTATAGGCCTGTGCACTGGAAGTGTGAATTAAAGATAATTGACTGTGGAAGTGGTGTATTTTTTCTTGTGAGCTGACTTTGCCCTTGTACTGAGAATATTTACAATTATGAGAACTCATTTGCACTTCTAGGCTTTAGCCAAATGTTTGACTTGCCATAATTTAACTGTGATATAAAGCAAACGGAGGTATTTAATGCCAACATCAGAAAGAGTTACCAAGAGCCAGCTTTCACAAATCCAGTTTTAAGTTGTGGATTGCGATGAGTCATTTAATTTGATGCAATGAAAACAGAAAAGATGTTGAAGCACAGAGGTGTGAGTCCATCTTCCACTTTTCATTCCAGAGGAAAAATTTTCCTATCTGGAGGAATTTTTTAAGCTGTCTGCGGTGTTAACTTGTAACTTCATGAACATCCCAAACAGCAAGAATTCAGGAAAGTGTTAATATTGATAATGGAAAAAAGGGTCCTTAGAGCCCACTGAACTAAAGGAGTCTCTTCTGAGTTCATATAGCAGTATGAAGAAGGTAGGGTTGATCAAATAACCTGGCACATCCACAGGTAAGTCTGCTTCTTTCCTTCACCACAACATTGCAGTTTATGTCAGCAGAGGAACTTGACCATAGGTGGTAGGATGTACTCATTCCAGAAGCACAAGGAATAGTAAACTGCATAACAAGTATTTGCTTGTGTATTTGCTTGTGATGGCTTGCCTGTTACCATTGATACCCAGAGTATTCAGGAGAAACCCTTCTGTTTCTCCAGTCTTTTGAAAATGTTGGATACACATGGAGATAATTTTTTGAGAGTAGTAAGAGCCTAAATGAGTTGTGGTTTGTTGGCTCATATTTTAAAAACTTTTTTTTCATTGAGTTTGGTTTTTTAAAATTTGTTTATTAAATGACAAAAAGGGTCCAACATTGTGAGTAGTACTGCATTGTGAACGGGCATCAGAAGATGAAGACAAAGGACCACTCAGTGTTTCAGAGTTGTTGCTTAATGATGGGTATGTGTTCGAGTTCACATATGCATGAAATCTAAGAGAGGGCTTCATTAAGGGCCCAGCCTTTAATAAGCAAGGATCCACAGCCATGTTTGAGAGCTTTTTGTGTTCCAAAGTGCCCCTCCAGTTAAAATATCTCTTAAAAGAAAAATGTCTCCCTGCTTCCTGTAGAGGTTTCAGTGCAACCCTAGACTACTCATAGAAGGAACTGTCTCAGATGATTTCAAGTGTTTGATCCTTGAATGGGCTGACGAGTCTCTTGCAGTGAGATTCTTTGTGCCACCATTTAAGGCTCGTGAAAGACCCATGTGCCCCAGAGATTGCTGCCAAATTAATGTATCCTATGGCAATTCTAGAGTATTGCAAAGGCCTTTCACCTATTTTCTTCCAAACTGCAAACTGTGGCCAACAGAGCAAGTTATTTTAAAAATTAGATTGGAAAATCCTGTCCAAGCTTGTTGACATCCTTTGGAATCTTCACTGTTTCTGGTAAGTTTTTGTGAGCAAATTGTGTGGTTGTTTGTCCTGTTGCTCACCAGCTCGTCAAGGACCTAGACTTTCAAGGAAAACTTGTTTGTGTTTAGACCCTTGAGCCTAGAACAGCAGGCTTGTGAACAACCTGTCCACTGCAGACCTCCCAGGATGGCAAACATCTGGATTTTAGATTTTGTTCATTAGGTGCCAGACATTATTTGATGAGGAAGCTCACTTGCTTCCTCTTGTTCTCTTGCTTGCTGAGGTTTTTTAAGAGTTTGCCTCAGAATCACAGAAACTTCTTGTTCTTCCCCCTATTGAAAAACAAGCTTTTTTAAAAATTTAGAATGTAAAGGAAAGCTTGGACTATATTGCACTCATATTTTCAAACACAATTAAAATACCTTGCTGTGTTTAGATTTAATGGATTTTTAATTTTTTTTTTAAGTGGGGCAGAGGTGTTTGCAAGCTTTGGTTTGTAGTATTAGGTAGCTTGAAAGAAACAGGAAGGGTTGAGGCAAACTAACTGTGCTGCTTGTTCTCCAGATACCAGTATTTCCAGCTCTTCTGCATTTGGAATTGCTGGCAAACAGGTAGCATGGTTTTAATCTCAGGTCACCACAGGTCAAATGAAACAGGGTCATCATTCTTGTGGATCATGCAGGCAGAAGAAATCAGACTCTGAGGTGTTCCATTGTGCTCTAAGGCACTAAGAAACATCTGGGAAACAGCAGGCTGATTGACCTCAGCTTGGTCACTGAAAGGACTGCAGCACTGGTCCTCCTGGAAATCATTTCTAGGCACATGAAGAACAGGAAGAGGACAAGAAAAAAGCCAAACATGAATTTACCGTGGGCAAATTCTTCCTGTGTGTGAAGAAGTGATGGAAAGAGAAAGATGTTGGCAAAGGGAGAGCCAGAGGACCTTGTTTACTTTGATGGTACCAAGTTTTTTGACACTTTCATTAGCATCCCTGGAGCCAAACTGAATTCCTCCTAGATGGATTGTTGGATAGACTGCAGTGTGTGAAAAATTGGCTGAGCCAGCATTGAACTGGCAGAGAGTTATTGGCAGTGTTCCTTGTGGGCTGACAGTGGTGCCAGTGTTTAATATTTTCATTGGTGGTACAAATTATGAGTTGGAGTGCACTCTCAGCAAATCAAAGGTGACACAAATTGGTAGAAGTAGTGGATTACAGGAACTGCCATTCAGAGGAACTTGAGAAAGTTGACGTGAGCTAGCAGGAACCCGAGAAGTTTAATAAAAAGAAAAGCAGAAAACAGCTTTGCAGAGAAGACCTGGTGATCCTGACGGGCAGTAAGTTGACTAGAATTCAGCGGCAAGACCTTGTAGCCACAAAAGCTAACTGTAGGCTGGGCTTTGTGAGCAGGAGTGTAGACAGCAGGTTGAGACAACGGTTTTCCTGCTCTGAGCTCCTGAGACTGAATACCCATACAGAAGGACTGTAGGGAGTGCAGTCGAGGACCATGCAGAGTGTTGGGTCAGAGCACATGACATACCAGGAAAGGCTATGAGAGCTTCTCGTGTTTCACCTGAGGAGGCTGAGGAGATGTTCTAGTTGACTCCAACTCTCTGTAGGATCACCATGAAGAAGAGGGACCTAGACTCCTTTTAGAGGTGCGTAGTGAAGGACAGCCATGAGGTGATTGTCTGAAGTGTCAGGTGGGGAAATTCGAGTTGAGCGTAAGGGAAAATATCCTCCATTGTGAGAGTGGTGAAAGAGATGGTAGATTCTCTTTCCCTGAGTGGGGTCCTGAGCAGGGTAGTTCAGCTTTGAAGCTAGGTCTACCTTGAGCAGGACTAGAGACCCCCAGCTGCTGAATTTAGTATTCAGTATTGCCCTTTTCTTGAAATAATGATTTGTTAGTGCATGAAAATTAATAACTATATTATGGCATTTTAAGAGAAACAATGAAAAAGTTGGGGTTTTTTTCCTAAATCTTTCACATGCAGCTCATGTCACATTCCTAGCTTTAGATCTTTGGAAGTGGATGTTGCTGAATCCTGTGATTGTCTTTCTATGAATTAAAAATAAGCCAAGTCTCTTTCTCCTTAAAAGAGACTGTTATGTTCAGCACAACTCGAGGTGGTGATGCATTTTTGCATATGAGCATGCATATGGCTTGAGAATGGGAGCATTGTCTACAGCCCTGCTTACTTTCGATGCTTTAGTTCAAAGTTTATTTGAGAGATTGTTAGGGAAAAACTCTAAAATGTCTTCTAGCATCAGGCTACCTCCCTGGCAAAGAACACATTTTCTTGGTAGCTTGTTTTCTTTAGGAATTTGAAATCATTCATACTGAACATCCACGGAGCTTCAGGAGAATATGGCCATAATGCTACAGTGAATTGCCATCAATGAAATATGGGCCGACTCAGTTACACACTTACACATTGTTTGCCATTATATAGGGTTTTCTAGCTCACACTGGTATATATATAGCTCTCAATTAAAGCAATTTTTAAAATTGTGGAATGAAAGTAAAACTACTCTTTTTTAATTTTATAAGCTGTGTGGGTTTGATCTTTAGACCTTTTCCATCAAGTGAAGTACAGTAAATTTCCATGCAGAATTTAAGCTCACAGTTCACCTGCAAAAAGAGCAGTAGACTTACTGGTATTGTGTAGTATCCTAGGGGAACTGCTTTGCTAACTTGGCTCATATCATTTTAACACATGAGTTCTTAGAGGGGACTCACCTGAGGGAATACACAAAATACTCTCATCCTAGAAAGAACTTGAAGCAGTGTAGGCCAAAATTTCCATGCTTTTTTAATGGATTAACTGAATTAGCCAAGTACAACAATTTAGGCAATGGGATAATGGAGCTATGGAACTTTAAATTATTTTGATTTTTTGATAGGTGTTTCAAGGGGAGTTTAATGTGCAGCTGAGGCTGCTTTATTGAGTTTATATGGAGTAAGATAGCATTCTGCCTTCTGAGGGCTTTTTAATAACATTGTTTATTCCTTTCCTTTCATCTGTGTGTTGTGTAATTTTTTTTACTCTTTCAGGCATTGCGTATGTATACTCTGTTCTTGCATTCGGGGGCAGCTTTGTGATTTCCTGCATCTCCAGATCTTTGTATTGCTTATTATCCAATTGCCCAGGGGTAGTTGCCCTATCTCATAGATTTTCCAGGACCTGTAGGTGGGTTATTCCACTGAGGATGCTGGATGAGCCGCAGATCAGGCCAGTTCCACAGTGTGTGTAAAGGGTTGTATGCACGAGGAGTGGGAGACAGGGCTCCGATCTCGAGTGAGCTGCTCCCAGGGCTGTCCATTGGAGTGCTGGGTCGCACGAGCGGATGGGGTTACCCCGCGATCTCCTTGCTGTCGGTGCCGTGGTGGGATGATGCCAGGCCGTGCTGCTCCCCGAGGGCTAAGCAGGGGCTTGTGGGGTGCAGGGGCAGCAGCGTGGCCCTGCCAGGGGGACGAGCTGCCTGTCGCTCCACTGTGTCCTCTGAGCTCCGCGGCTCTGGGGACACCCAGCTGGAGCTGCATCCAAAGTGTGCCTTGCATGCCATCCACAGTGGCATGTGTAATGTCTCTGTGATTACCCATGGGACAAGCACATAAAAAGATTGCTGAATGTGAAAGTTTTCTTCATTTTCTGGAAGGGAGAGACAGCAGAAGGGAACAGGGACTGAGATCGGAATTAAAAGCTCTCTTCCCAGTTTGACCATGAATTTCTTTCTGACCTTTTGTCTAAGATTTTTCATCTCTGTTAGATAGACTCTTTCCAAACTGCAGAAGTTAGGGAGATAGCAATGTTCACCCCTTTTATTAAAGTGCTTTGAATTCAAGACAGAATTAAGATCAAAGCGTTTTTGTTTTTTTTTCCCCCAGAGAATTTCTTTCTGCCACAGCTAATAAGTCTTTCAGTAGAATAATAACAAAGATTATGTTTGGTAATGGTATGTTTTTAACTTTGTCTCTGTCTCAGACTCTAAGTTTTAATACTTTTTCTATAGCCATAGGTGGGCAGAAAAATATTTGTGTGTTACTGTAGCTCTGCAAAAGTGTATTACAGAAATAGAACCATCTTACTTTTAGGCTGTCAGAGGTTCATTGTGAAGAAGCCCAGATACTTTCCTTGGTCAGTTGGCCGTCTGACACAGTCTTCCACAAATTTGCAGGTGGAATTGGAGCACATATACATGTCTTTCTATACATATTAAGTTCAGGATTTAATATGCTCTGTGTGTTTCACACAGGTTGTCTGCATGGTATGCTCTGCAGGTTTAATGCTGTGTTGGGCACACTGCTGCATGTGCACATTTAGCCATTTTTTGGGATACCTGGTGAGCCCAATTCCTTACACTTGGAGAATTAAGAGGATATTTGAGATGGGACACAGAAGACATGAAGTAATAGTTCCCATTATGAGACTGCTATGTTAAGTGGCCAGATTTTGCTGAGTATTTTAAGTTTTGGGCCTGTGTAATATCACAGGTTGGGTTGAGTGTAAAACAGAAACCTTTTGATATGGCACTGTGGGTTTTTTGCTTTATCCAGTGTGAGGAATGCTTAGAACATGCTTTTTTCTCCAGGATTTTCTTGTGTGTTTAGTTGGCACTCTAGTTATTTACAGACTTCTAACAAGTCGGAATTTTCTTATGATAAGTCATCGAGTTGTACTGAAAAAGCTCTATATAATGAACTGACATTTGTGCCTTGTTTCCATGGATAAGATGGATAAGGTTGAAGGGGTTTTTTCTCCTTTTTCTTTCAATTCTTTAGTTCTGAAATCAAGTGTTTTCTGGCCCAAATTTGTTCATCAGAATGTTCAAACTTGGGCTTAATTCAAGCATCTATTTACAATTGCATGGTCAAGAATCACATCATAAAATAACAGGAAGTGATAGAAATAACAAACTTCAAAAAAATTTCAAAGATAGGGAAAAGGGAAAGTTTATTTTTAAATTCCAATTTGAGATAAAAAAGAAAATAACCACTAGATGGCACTAGAAAACTGTGTATTAAGATAATACATCTGCTTTCAAAATCATTACAAATGTTCATAGACCCAAAAGGTTTTTCTGTAGATCCACATAGTTCTGAGAGAAAGTTCCTGATCTATTTCTGTGATCAGAATAAACCACTAAATTAAGGAATCTAGTCTGAATTAAAAGCTCATTCCTGAGTCTTAAAATGCTGCCTTTAGCAAGATGATAAATACAAATATAACTGATAAATGTGTGCAAATTACTTTGGTTTCCACTTCCTTTTAATAGAATTACAGAATTGTTTAGGTAGGAAAAAACCTTGAAGATCATTGAAGTCCGCCATTAAGCCATGTCCCTAAATGCCACATCTACATGTCTTTTTAAAAGGCTTCCTGGGATGGTGACTCAACCAGATCCCTGAACAGCCTGTTCCAGTGCTTGACAACCCTTTTGGTGGGAAGTTTTCCCTTATATCCAGTCTAAACCTGAGGCCATTTCCTCTTGTTGTTTGTGGGAAGAGATTTGTAGCTGTTTGTTTTAGCAAAATTCTGCTATTCCTTGGCATTCTTTTAACCTACTTGGGTTATGCCTAATATGAAATACAATGTATTTTGACAAAGTGTTGCTGCTTTAAATATAGCTTGGAAATTAATTAAGAGTTTGGTAGAGACGGGTTCATACAGGAAACAGACTCACAAGGGTTCACTTCTAATTTTTGGCTTTCCACACTTGCCCCTCTTGGTAGGAGAAGAGGATGGAAGGTGATTGTGACAGTTTGATTCTGAGGAAAATATTTTAGTAGCCAGGAATTTATTATCAAGTCAGTCTTGCGGTATTTCTGTTAGTGAACGTGGCACAAGCTCCTTTTATTTGAAATTCTGGTGTAGCCTCTTTATGGTTGTTTCTGAGATCCATAAGAGTTGCATTACCATGATTTACAGGCTTTATATTGAAGATACACAAAGCTGAGTAATTACTTTCTGTAGCCATTAATTTGATTCTTCTTCCATAAGGGTAGTGGCTGTACAAGAGAATGTTTAGACAACTGCCCTAGCCTATTGCTCTTGAATTGAAGAGAGCAGAAGTAGACAAAGTATAATATGGGGTTGTGCAGGGATATTTTATGGCCTATTAAATATGTATTAAGGGAGTAATTCTTTCACTTGCTTATACAGCTGTGTATGGTTCCCCTGACACTGGCGGTAATTATGAGTGAATTTTATTATGAAAGCTCCATTACGCACATGGTAAACCTTAGAATGGGTTACAGTAGTGATGGACACAGCTGCACTGTCCTGGTTTTGCAGAAGACACTGGTACACAATCAACAAGAGGTGAAAAGGAGATTCAACAATTTTACCATTCAGCTGTGCTCCCCCTGCGATGTCTGCTGCAGGAACATCTCTTTGTGCTGCTCTGCACTGCACAAAAGCACTTGGCTGTGTTTCTGCCATGACTCCACCCTACAGCAATTTGTATGCCTGCTAATCACAGATAAAAATGGAGCTTTGGGAGTGGCAAGTCTAGAACATGTACTTTTAAACTTTTTTTCTTTTCTTTCATTCATAGGATCTCATCCTTGGAAGGCTGTGAGCAGAACTCCAGGCCATCATTCTTGTTCACAAAAAATTAGAATTTCACTTTGATTTCTTACCTGATAGGCCCTTCAGTGAGGAAGCCATTGCTGAACTGCAGATGCCCTCCTGGAAATGATCTGATGAGAATGTCCATGCACTGAAATTCATTAAGTTTTTAATTTCTTACCTGTGAGCTCACTGGCTCTAAACACTCTTTATGCTGAGATTAAGCATTTAGTGACGGGCAAAAGCTAGAGTGCTAGAACTCCTAGTGTTCCAGTTGACAAATCACAAAGACTTTCATTTTGCAACATTGAAATAATGGGAAATGCAGGAATGACAGCTGTCTTTCTAGAAAATCTGCTCCCCATGCAGGCTCAGGTAGTCTCGCTCACACAGGAACACAAAGCAAATTTTTCATGGTGTGCTCTCTCAGCTCTAACTTGCTGAAAGTCAGTGGTTTTTTGGATTGTGCTGTTGCTGTGGTCTGTGATGCTCTGCAGACAAGCACTAATCTCCTGTCCGAGAGGTGGTTGCATTTTACAGTCTATTCCATGAAAAGTGCTCTGCTGATAAATTACTCTGGTGTCAGCAGAGGGCTTTGAAGCGGTTGTTGTTATTTTCTCCCCTCTGTGGGAGGAAGTACTGCAAAGTAGGTTGGGTTCTGCTGCACGTGGGCTTTGAATTTTAGGCATTTATTCTGTTCATCTTCCCAGGTTTCTTAGTGCTCTCTCATGTTGTGACAGCAAATGTAGAAACAAAAAGAAATGCTGCTTTGGAGCAAAAGGATTGCCAGAATTTCCAGGCTCTGTGGGTTACATCTCCTTCATGTAGGAGCATAGCAGGTTTGGTAGTGCAGGTGTCCCAGCGTGTCCCTCCCCTGGGTGAGTGACTTCACCTACATGAGCAGGAGGCCTTGCCCTGCTCCCCAGTTTGTGGTTCCTTTCCGTTAGCGCTGCACAGAGCATGCAAGGAGAGAAACCCCTGCCTGCTCTCCAGGAGCTCCAGTCAAAGGAAATTGCTAGGCTAATAATCCAGGTGCCTTGTTCCAGCAGATGCACGGGGTTGTAGGCAGACCTGCTGGTGATCTTCTGGCACGTAGGTGGTTAGCACCTGGTGTCCCGAAAGGTGGATGTCACCTTAACAAGTTCTTGTCTTCTGTACTTTATGACCCGGAAATTCGGGCTAGCAGAGTGTGTCACTGGAGTCTGCTTGGCGAAGTAAGTATAGCTGTAGCCTGTGACTTACTGGGTTTCTGGTTTTTGTGTTTCTGCCTCTGCAGCTGTTGAAGTTTAAAATGGGTCCTACAATAGCAAATGTCCTACTGTAAGTTAATTCAAGACAACAAAAAGTCTTATTATAGTTAAGACCTGAGTCTTCAGAGAACTACTTTTACCTAAGTGACTCTAGGCTCCTGTTAATGTGCTTCTGTTTGAGTAAAGATGTTAGTGGCATGCAGCCCCAGCCCTTTTTTTGCAAGGCACACTCTTCCATCAATTCTTTCCCTTCATCTGCACCAGTGAGCCACTTCACAGAGGCAAAAGGTGCTACAGTGAGTGCGGTCGTTCAACATAAAGTGTTTTTCATACTAGAGAAAGCTTGGTTGGTTTCTTTGCATTAAAAAATGCCAAAGAAAATATTTTTTATTTTGCATGTCTGAATGAGAAGACAAAGAGTAGAGTTGAAGTTTAAACTCTGTTGACTTGTGTTATATGTTGCTTTTCTTCGTCTTTGGCAGGTATGAAATGGATACTTAAAAAAACCCCCAAAATTTTTAAAAAAGTGCTGTTGACATTTTTCTATGATGCTGGGGTTTAATTTTATATATTAGAGAACAAATAAAGCAAGCAACTGATATCTGATTTTGAGAATAAGGAACAGTTTAAAATAATCTCTGAAGATGGAAGAGTATGTCATTAAAAATTAACTAACACTTGTAGCTGTGTTGCTAAGTGTTTCATGTGGTGACAGTCTCTCCCAAACCTCCACTGGCAAACAGGACGCCATTGAGTCTCAGCATGTCCCCCATTAAACCATCACATCTCCGAAAATTAGAAAGCTTATTAATGGCTTTCTGCTGTGAAGCAATAAAGAGTATATTCACTGACTGGTCAGCAATTAGTGCCAACTAGTTTTTGTCATACATTATAGAAATGTTCTGGTTCATTTATTCCAGTGCTAAAAGAAACTTATTTTTTAAAAAACCACTTCTTGTATTTGTGTAGGTGTATTTTCCAGCCAGCAATCTCCTTTTGCTTTCACGTGAAAATTCAAATACCTCTTCAGCCCACTAGACTGCTGAGAACATGAACTCATTTCCCAGTCTCCCGCTTCTTTATTGAAACAGCTCAAGTCACTGACTCAGTAGTCCCCAAAACAACAAGCTATTAGTGTCATAGTTCAGTCCTTTCTTTTCTTATTGCCATTTGTTTTTATCATGTAGTAGAGAACTTAGATAGTGTAAAACACAGCAGAAAGTGTGGAAAATACACTTGAAACTCTGCCTTTGCTCCTTTGTGCCAGTAATCTTGAGTCAACCAAGGGCCCAGCTGGCCTCCAGGAGGTGTGGGAGGTTTTTTTAAGCTTATGGGAAATCTGAAATTCATTTCCACTGTCCTCATGGAAAAGAGAGTTGCTGAAGCTCAGATGTTGTTCTATGGAGAATCTTCCAACAGGGGGTACACCACAGTCATAGTCCATGTCTATGGGGTTCTGCTTTCGCAGGTCTTGCATTTCTTTCTAACCTGTATTACAACGTGTGCCTTAGAGCACTTGGGTGTTTTTGAAGACCTTTATAAGAATTTCGGTGTTTGTGGATGTAGTTTATCAAGTGTAGCTTATTTAGCACAAGCAGTATTCTCAGTGGCAGATCAACACTGGGATGAGATAGTCCCAAAATTAGTACTGCTGAATTAGTACTTGGTCGTTTGTGTATATAAGTTTTATAAATAACAGAAGATAGCAGAAAAACAAACTTAGCATTACCAAATGTAATCAAACGCTTGTTGTTAATAAACACTTTAAAAAATGAAGACTTGTAAACAGTTATATATTTGAAATAGAAACAGAGGCAGTAAAAAGCTGAACAACGTTTTCTCCCCTGCTTTCCCTCCATCCAGGAGGAAATTTCTTAAGGAAATTTTCTTAAGGAATATTTGCTTTTCTTAAGGAATATTTTCTTAAAGGAAAATATTTCCTTTTCTTAAGGAAATTTTCCTTAAGGAAAAATTTTCTTAAGAAAATTTTCTTTTTTTCTTAAGGAATTTTTTTTTCCCTCTGAAGCTCTATTAGCTATACATATTTATAAGACATCCAAGAAGACTGTGATTCTTTGATTAGTGTTTCTAGGACCAGAAGGACAGCCAGTATACACACACACAAGAAAATTCTTAATTTTTTTGTACTGATGTAATATTTCTGTTTATGTAATGTCTGATCTGTTTATGCACTAAAAGTAGATGTAGAATGTCACCCTGAAGGTGTCTTGCTGTCAATGGATCATGAATGTCAGCCTTGACAGGTATCCTCTAGTGACATTATAAAGCATATGTGGCTTATTTTAAGGAAAGCTGTCCATAGCTTTGTCTCGTCTTGTTGAAATATTCCTACTTCCTCCCTAACGGCTGTCACTTCATTTTTGTCATCCATAAGCTGAGAAGTAACTTGTAAAATCTTGTTGCCTAGTTTTATTAATTTTTACTCTTGCAAACTTCTAAAAGCCATTATATCTGTCTTAAAAGATACATAATATTTTTACTGGTATCTGTAGAAGAAATTACCCTTTGTTTGTGTTCTATTTCATAAATTTCAGTTATTGCAAACTTTGCACTTCAGGTGTTGTGTATCTTCTCTACTTTTAAGCCCAAATCTGTCAAAGATTTGGCTTGTTCTGTGACTGCACATGGCTTCTGTGACTTTCTATGGAACTTTTCAATTTTGAAGCTTAAATGTGTACTTCAGTTCTTGTAGGGTCCAAGTCCAGCTCTTTCTTTAAAAGCATGCTGATAGAGATGCTTGCCAGCATTTGTGATCCCTGCAAGAGAAACAGAGGTGGTATTTTTGCTTGCTTCTGTCTGACAGCTTCCAGTGTCATGTAAAACAAGCAGCTAACATGCTATTGATGATGTCTCAAGGGGGGAAAAAATCCAATAAATAAATAGAATCTTAAGAGTCAGGTAACTGGATTCCATGTTTTGCTATTCAAGAAGTAAACAATGCCAGTAAAACTTGCACTGTCTTTTAATCATCATCATACATGCATTCTGCTACATCTTGCCAAAAGGAAAATGTCCATATTAGCTGTAGTTTGCATTTGCCTGGATTTTTTAATGGGTTTCTCTCATAAGTATGTATGTAAATGTATCAACAATTAGGAGACAAATGCCCATAAAGTGCGGGCGTAGTAAAATGAAAGATTAGGCAATCCAGAGGAAAACAAGTTTACCACACTATGTTGGCATCCATTTTTAACAGGAAAAGTTACTTGTGATGTAATAAAGAATTGGAACATTTTTCATTCTGCCAATCCTGTATTTGACTGAGGGGCATCAGCAAAAAGTGCACCAAAAAATAGTATCTGAAAAGTCTCTGAAATCTCTCTCTCTCTCTGAAATGTAGGTCAGAACTTACAGGGATCTGAATAAATATATATGGGGAAAGAGGATTTGGAAACACAAAAAAATTAGGATATTACCCTATATCTGTATCACTTAGGAATCTCTGAATGAATTTCTTCTGCCCACGGGAGCTGAAGTTCCTGCTTGAACATTAACTCAGCTTTGTTGATTTGTGTCTGAAAATACCCCAAACAAAAGCAAATGGTGGTTTGACACTTTAGGAAGAGAGACAGATGGAGAGCACAGTGCAGTGTGGTACATGGCAGAGGTCCTAGTGGGATAAAAACAATTTCAAACATACATTTTGTGATACTGGATTGTGGCTTCATTTTCCACACTTCAATGGGGTTTTTTTTAAGCCAAAGTGGTTCATGTATTTGGACCTGTTTTGCAAGTCATGGATGAAAATTTAGGTGAAATGGTGCATGGTTATGTGCTGTATAAAACTCCCTGTAAGCTACTGGAATTGGTTACAGAAAATTAACAGAGGAGCGCATGATATGAAATCAGAGTTTAAACTTTTTCCAGGTAGAAGTGGCTTTATGTGGGTAGAAAAGTATGTCAATGGGACAAAGTTACTACAAAGTTACAGGGTTTCCTTCGTAAGTAGGGGGTCAGGTACTGCTGACAAGTGGGGAGGATCTAACAGAGTTCAGTATACATCCGGGAAATGGATAGCCATTGTAAAATGTAGGTTAAAATTTGTGATCCTCCTTCCTTCAGGCTTCAGTTGTTCCTCCAGCAAGCAGTGTCGGAAGGTCCTTCAGCTTTCTGCACTCTTGAAGTCTGCAGGGGAAGCAGCTGCTTATGCAGGTTTCTGGTGCTAGCAAGGGCACATTGCCAAAATGCCAGTGAATTAACCAACAAGAAACACCTGGAAGAGATCCAAAACCAGAAGTAGTGCTCACTAAGTGTAGAAGTGTGGCTGGAGCTGTGCAAGATGGTTCTTGTGGGGCATTTGCCCCAGTGGTGGCACAGTGGCTCGGGCAGCTGGTCTAACTGAAAGTGTGGCAGCTTTCTCTTGTGCCCCTGGAGGCTGAAACACTAGCGTTGCACCAGGCATCTTATAGAAAGCAGCATCCTAAAATGCACTGTGGCCTTGCAGTTAAAAGATTTGATTCTTTCCATGCCCTATTCCTGAGAGTCAGCAACACAGCTTCTTCTGATTTTGCCTGGCAGGACCAGGGCTTAGTGCAGCTGCTTGATCCTGCTGGTGAGAAACTCCCGTGAGACTCCATCAAATTTTATTGGCGTTATAAAGATGTAGCTGGCTAACCACTCTTTAATAGAGATTTTGATATTTGTTTTGATATTTGTGTTGTTTTCTGGGAAAGCTAGCTGTGCTCCTGTCAGGATTGCCACTGGCACTACACTATGCTAACAGAAGGCTACAAGGGACCAGACCATCTGCCAGCAGCACTTGCTGTGCACTTCAGTACTTGGATGGGATGTGCTGGTTTTCTTTGTTTTTTATATATATATATATATATATATATGTTCATTTGTCCATTAGTTGGGTAGCACATCTCTTAACTCAAACCCTTAAACTGATACTTTGGATGTGTTAAGCACATATTTTTACTAAGAGGTAGTCCTAAGGTATTTTTTAAATAGGGACATGCACAACTAAACATTATTTATATTCTGCAATCATTTGGCTCAGCACATGGTTTTTGTTTCATTTGCAGTACTTTGGAAATGTCAGCATAACTATCTCTGGTTGGTTGCTTTAAACTTGTATATTAAAATTCATTTTTCATAGGGACTCAGATTTCCCTATTGCACCTTTTAATGGCACTGGACAAATCCTGTCTTGTAGTATCATGGGGCTCTGTATCAACATTGGTATAATACAAGTGCATGCTTAACACTTGAGTGGCTGGTGGTGTGTTCCACTGTGAGAAAGAGGGATGTCCTGACATTGACATTGGCAGTGGCAAAATATGAAAAGCTGCAATGGGTATAGATGTGAGAGAGCTGTGGAGTCTCTCACTCACTTGGCTAGTGAAGGACTTCTGTGCCATCCTTCAGACAGGGGCACATTTGAGACCTGGACTAGCTGGCATCCTTACTTCATGTTCTTAAATTGTAGCTATTCCTAGTTACTCTAAGCATTACGTGGAAGTGTTAAGATTGCATGAAGTACATCCATGCTTATGTTGATAATTGGAATAAATCTCTATCTAATATCTTGCCAGAAATTTCTGAGAGTCTTGCATTGATGCCTCATATATTTGTCACTGGTTTGATGGTCGTTTATGCCTAAGGCTTTGTTGTGAATGCATCAATATTTTTGTATGACAGGTCACAGTAATGAAAGGCAGTAGTAGGAATAAGGATCACTCAACAGAAGGTGAAGGAACTGGGAAGCGACCAAAAAGGAAGTGTCTTCAGTGGCATCCCCTGCTTGCCAAGAAACTCCTTGACTTCTCTGAAGAGGAAGAAGAGGAAGAAGAAGAGGAGGATATTGATAAGGTAGACTTAATTGTATGCTTTGACCCAAGATGGTTAATGGTAGATCAGATTCTCCCTAGCTGTGTTTTTTATTTTGTGTTGTCTTGTTCTCTTTTGTGAAGAAACACAGCCAATAAAAAGTGATGCGATGCGGTGCCTGTAAGGCTGTAAAGGCAGGTAGTGACATAAGAAAGTGAATTGTTAATCATGCCTTTAAAATAGTGGACAATTTTTTGTGGACTGGAATAGTTTTATCTGCTTTGTTTTAATAATGCACTGCACATCGTAATCATGATTGCTCAAAGTGGGTTTTTGATGTTCTTTTTATTTTCATTGCTTATTTTAGACATGACGTTGGCTTGTGCTTGATATCCGCTTTAATGGCTCTGAAGGGTATACCAAACTAAAAGTTTGCATTCTTCTTTTTTAAAAATTAAAACTACAAAGATTAAAAGAGAAAGAAGGAAAAAGCTGTCTACAATTTTTACTATCTTTGCATGTGAAATTCAGCTTACCCTCCAAAGTACTGAGTGCACAGCAGAAGTAATCTGTCTCTGGTTTGACACTTGGTATTTTGATATTGTTCAGTGACACTGACTTTACCCTTTTTTAATGCCATGTGGCACCTCACACTTTTCCGGTTAGACTCATTCTATGTAACAAGAAGTGGGAACTGTTTATGCAGATGTGATGATTCCATCATATGGATGGCATTCATATCTGTATCTCCTTGGTGCCTTCCTAAGGCAGGAATGGAAAGGTCAGTGCTGAGGAGACTGTCTTGAGCCATACACTGAGAGGGTGACCTTGACAAGGATAAGCAAGAGCCTGATTCTCTGATGGTACTTTCTGTTGACCTTACAGGTCCTTTCACAACATGGTATAAAATAGCAGTGTCGCAGTTAGGTAGGAGGTGGTTTTCTGTCTCATACAGTAAGTTCTGTGGCTCATCCCTTGCAGGAATGATACGCCAGCCTGTAAGTGGAGAGAGGACATTTTGGCCATGTATTGTGATGAGATTTGCTCTCTGCCTCTGCTGGGCAGCTTTGTGGTGGCTGCACTGCTGTGCTGCTCACAGGCTGAGCAGTGACCAGGAGGAGATGGGGAAACGACTGACAAACAGTTCCTGACTGACAAACCTGTTCCTCCTCGTGTGCTCTGTAGTTGCAAACAGGAGTGATCAAGATCCAAGGTAGCTCTGCTTGCCTCATCCCACTAAGATGATTTCTAGGTTGTCAGAAGGAGATGGCGAAGGATCTTGTTCCTCCAGCCCCTTTAGGACTGTTAGTAGAGAATGTTCCTCTGGTTAGAAATTTTTCCACTTGGAAGTCAGTGTGAAGTCTTGCAGAGAGCATGAATGAACCTTGGACCATCAGGTGAGAGATTTGATGTAGAACTCTGCACCGTCTGGATGGAATGGATGGCCTTTGGAGACAGCTGTGTGCATCCACGTGCCTCTCCCTCACTCCCGTGCAGCACACAGGGTCTCAGTCTTTGTGCGAAATGCAGATAACTGAGCTTACACCCCTTCCCTTTCGGTTCTGCCAGGTGCCGCTCCTTGGCCCTGATGGTTTAGAGCAGGATGATGATGAGACTGAAGATGATGAGTCCTCAGAGCAACGAGCTCGCCGACCAATGAATGCGTTTCTCTTGTTCTGCAAACGGCACCGCTCTCTTGTGCGGAAAGAACACCCTCGCCTTGATAATCGTGGCGCAACCAAGATCTTGGCGGATTGGTGGTCTGTTCTAGATCCAAAGGAAAAACAGAAATACACTGACATGGCCAAGGAGGTATGTTCTGTCTGAATGGTGGATGTAAAGGGAGTTCATTACATATTTGTTTTCTTTTTCTCTGTGTATTAAATGTTTTCTGTGGGGTCTTTCTCTTCCCTCTGTTCCTCAGCTTCACCATGGGATTATGTGCCCAGAGGAGCTGCTGTTCTTGCTTTAATTCACTTGATCTTTTGGACCAGAATAGAAAGCAATTGGTCTGTGTACACAAACTAACCTGGTTCCTGTAGTCATTGCTATAATTATGATTGTGATTGTGTGTAATTTGTGATTGTATGGCCTGATAATTTCTGCAGTACAGGCATTAACACAAGGATAGTGGCCATTGTAAACACTAACATACAGTTCTGTGTCAGCTGACTAGTGATACTTAGCTGTGCATTTGATATCAGTGATGCCAGCTACTGTAATACAGGTGGACCAAACCAAAGGCACAGTCAAGAAATGTAGTCCCTTTTTACCTTTGATGCTAATGGATTAAAAAATAACTGGTGTTTCTTGAAGTACATTCCCCATTAACCAGTTTCTGATGAAGCAAGATTTGGTGAGCCAAATCAGAGAGCAGTGCCTAATCAGTGTCTGTTAACCACAAGCAAGGAAAGAAGATTTATCCCCGTATTTCACAAAGTATCTTTATGTCAACTTAAAATTTAAATGAGCCTTTTTAAGAAATAGCTTTCTTGATAAACTGTTGACAAGAAGGCTGTGGTTATTGATAGTAGAGTGAGGAAAAACACAGCCAATTACCCTTAGGATGATAATCTGACCCCAAAACAGATCCTTGTGATTACCTGTATGATACAGATTGTGGGTAACCTTTGAATTCAATCTTAATAAAAATAAAGGAGCACCAGTGAGAAGGAAGAACATCTCTCTCCTTTGCTGAGTATGCTAGCACACTTTGGGAAGTGCAGATAGCTGTGAAATGATTGGGAAAACCATTACCCATGCCTGCCCTGGGATCTGAAGGTATCTGCTACTGTTAACAGGCTGTAAGGTCTGTCTGTTCAGTTACTCATGTGAGCATGGAAAGGTCCACAAGAAAAACAAAGTGTTTAGTATGGCAGGTCCTTTTTTAAGCAGGATCTATAGGATCTTGTAGTTCCTCATCTGTGGCGCAGTGTTGAAACATTTGAGTCTCAGCTTTGTCCAACCATTCCAGTTTCATTCTGCATTCCTGCTTACAAATTAGCAATATTTCTCTAAACATCTGGAGAAAGGGCAGTTAGGAGATTCAGTACAGATGCAGAGAAAGGAAAGATGAGAATAAAGAAATAATTTTTGGAAGAAACAAACCCAATGTGACTGTTTTTCTTAGCCTTTTGTCTTGCTGAAAGAAACTTGCTCATTAAGAAGGAAAATAATAGCAGAACTTCTGTATGAAGTGACAGATCTGAAACTATTAATCATATTGTTGTAGAAATCATTGTTCTTGTAGTGATTTTTTTTTTTTTGGCATGAAGAACAAATTGAATATTCAATGACAAAGCAGAACAATAAATTGAAGTAGTTTACATCATTATAAGTAGTTCTAAGAATGAGAACTAGAAGAGAGCGTATACTTTTTATTCTTTAAACAGTGTATGTTACAGCAATAATTAGCAGCTGTAGTGTGCTGTTGAATACATTTGGGCCTTCTTCACCAACAAGCCTATTCTGTGTGTGTGGAACGGTCATTTTGTTGTAACGCTTGCTTTTCACAGAACCACAGAATGGTTGGGGTTGGAAGGGGCCTCTGGAGATTGTCTTGTCCAACCCACTGCTCGAGCAGGTTCACATAGAGCAGGATGCACAGGTTCATCTGTAGGTGCGCTTACTGCTGAGACTGTCAAGAAGAGGCTAATGTCAACTGTAGGGAGAACCAACTCTTGGTACTTTCCTTTTTTCTAAAGAGAATTTATTTAAAATTCAAGAAGGTGAGTGTCTTTGAAAGGAGATAAAAATACTGTTGCACCAATGGTCTTCTGAGTACCTATATTAGCTCACCGAGATTTAAGATACATTGAGTAATCTTCTGTTGCTTAAATGTAGCTTTTTTGTGTCCTTTGACTTCCGTATTTCACTGCGCAGCCTGTAGCCACTGGCATGGTCCTGGCAGGACACACACCTCCCAGGGAACCCTCTACCATATCTGCTATCCCTACAATGTGTATACCCTGAGCATCCAAACCACTCTTTCAGAGATAAACATGGGCCTTACAGAAGTGGTCCCTCCTGCAGTGGCTGCAGTCCCTGCTCTTCTATGGTCTCTACTCATTACTGTGGCTCTCAAAATCATTTAGGTTAGATCATGTGCCATGCGAGCAGCTTTCCGTTTCTTACCTGCTTACTACTAGCAGTGATACTACCTCAGCAATATGCAAGTCAAGGCACTTGTATATTTATTTACATATGTCTAGCTGTAAACAAGGTCTGTCATTTTGGAAGACAAAATGAGGCACCCAAACTTTTTGCTGGTTGGAATTATGAGGTGTTTCCTAGTAGACTGGACATCTGTCCCTGACTCCCACTCAGAGGGGCATAAGGTCTCTAGTTCATTCAGGCACTTTGGAAAATTCTGTTATGTACCTGTCTGCACCTTGGGGTGCCTTAATTATCTGGAAAAACTGGCCCCACACTCCCTCTATTTTCCATCTTGTAGTTAATAGTCTCTTGTAGCAACAGCTGCCCTGGAGACCTGGTGCTGCACCTGCAGAGCTTGATGGTGTTACCTTTATGAGTAGGCTGTTTCTATCCTGCAGACTTGCTTAAATTTGAAAGTTTCACTGTCTAGGATCTAAGCCCAGTAGTTGATACATACTCAAAACAGGACCAGAAGTGTTGCTGTACTTTTTAGTACAGTTTAGTACAGTTCTCCTTCACTGAGGGAAATTAATCTGGGCACTCATAAATATGCACCCACATTTTTATTCACTTCAGTATTAAGGGTGGTGTTCTTCTGTTAACTCTTACAGGACTTCCAGGGAGTGTTCAACTGCCTTAGAAAGTACCTGGTGAGATTGTTACTGTTCAAACCCTATTCCCTTACTAGAAGTCACTTCATTTTTAAATATGTCTTTGCATCAGCAAGATCCAGGCAGTCAGGATTGTTTCCTGTAGGGAGCAGCCTGATAAATGTGATTAGACATTGGGGTGGACTGCCCCAGAAGGTGGTGGAGTCACCATCCCTGAAGGTGTTTATGGAAAGAGTGGACATGGCTCTGAGTGCCATGGTGTAGTTGACAGGTCTGTTGGTCTGTAGGCTGAACTCTATGATCTCAGAGGTCTTTTCCAACCTCACTGATTGTGAGATTCTGCTGCCATTCAGTGGCCGAGCTGAACACTTCTCCCTGCTGGTCCTCGGCCAGTGGTGTCTCAGTTCCAGTCAGCCAGACTGGGAGCTTACTGGCCTTGTGGTGCCACTGCTTTGGCAGCTGCCTCAGGGTAGGAGAGGACAAATGTCCTGGCTTGCTGGCTGGAGTTTTGCAAGTTCGCTGCTGACGTATGACATATGTGAACCCTGCATCCTTCAGACGTGGAAAATGGAGTGCTGTATTTTCTGGGGAATTGTTTTTAATGTTAGGTCTCTGGGGTTCATGTGACATTTAATAGCATACATTTAAAATTAAACACGTGCTAACAGCCAGCCTGATGTGTAGCTAAAATCCACTTGTGAGCTCCTGTTCCCACCACAATTAGAGGAAGCAAATATGTTTCTATTTGGTGATGAAAGCAACTTGGGGAGTTTTAACCTCAGTTCTGAAGTGGCACCGGTCCTACTGCATAACACAACATTCTCCAGTCTTTCACGAAACAGAAATAAGGCATCAGACCAATCCCACAAACATATCTTGTTCTATTTCCTACCTGAAACTTCAGAACATGACTGTGCTGGGTAGTCCCTGCCATTTGTTGTGGAAAGCAAGTGTCTTTGCATTCCAGGTTAGGTACTTACATTTGGGTTGGGGTTTTTTGTGGTTTCCTTTGGTTGGTTTGAAATGCTTATGTTTTTGGGGTTTTTTTAATCAATTTTAGATATCTGCTTAGACTGGCTCTCTTAAGTTGCTTTACTGCACAGTTGGTTAAAGGGAGAAAAGCAGTAGATTCCACTATTGTCTTTGACCTTTTCTTGTTACTGTGTAGCTCACTTAAGTTATCTTCTCGTGACCTGGTAAGCAAAATCTGTGGTTTTGTTTTAGGCCTTGGTCTAGAAGTCACAAAAGTCAATACCGAAAGGGTTTTTAAGATTTGTATCAGGCCCCTGTATTCATTTATAAAAAGTACTTCTTGGCCATTGTTTAACTTTTAAAATTTTCTCTTTTTTTATCTTATGTGTTGAAACTGAGCACGAGTCGTTCTCCCTCAGTTTTCTCCCTTCCCTTCGGAAACTGCAGTTAATGTTCACTTCTTGGCTTTCCAGAGAAAAAAAAAGACATTAATAGACCAGCTCACTTAAATTGCTCTTATTGAAAACTGATTAAAAGCTTGTTGCAGCCTCGTCTCACAAATGGCATGCGTCCTAGTTCTCATTTGAGGGGCAGCTTGTTGGCTTGTCAAATTACTCAATAGAATAATTCAATTAGTCAAAGCAGCATTGCTGATATGAAGAGCTTATGTAGCTCATTGCTAGCGACTCTGTGCTTTTCACTCTGCAGGCTGGAAACATGATTTATGAGTGGGCTGTGGCTTTAACAATGGAAGGCAAAGCGTCTTCATCGTGTATTTCCTTTCCTCCTCTTCCCTTACCCTCCCCTTTCTATCCCTTCCCTCTACCAGGCTATTTTTATGGTGTACTGAGCTCCCAAAGCAAACTGAGGGAAAGGGAAAAGGAGTGAGGTGAGCAGTGTCGCAGTCCTTACTTTGCAGATTTAATACATACACCCTATTGAGAAAATACAGCATGTATGTGGGTCAGTGATCCCTGCAGATTTTTATTATTTATAGCCATTTCTATAAATACAGGACTTCACACAGCAGGATTCATGCAGTGCTGTGTTTCTTGTAAACCAAAACATTTTTATCTGTGCTATGGTCTGGAGAAAGCAAGTGCCAGCTCAAAGGTGAAGATAGAAATGAAAGCAAGCAGTGCACGTGCAATGGTGACCCTGCCACAAGGCAGACTGCTGAGCTGGGCAAGGCTTTCAGTGCTATTTTTGTATTTGATGCACAAGGGATTTTTTTCCTGTCTATGTTTCTGTGCGTGCATGTGCATGAAACATAGGTGCTTCTCTGTGCCATGGCTGGGACTGATGGCAGCTGTGTGGGTGGGAATGTGTAATCATAGAACAAGCTTCCTGCATCTGCCCTGCCATGTACGTCCGAGCACAAAGCTGCTTTTTTGATTGTTTGCTGCCACTGAGAGCTACCCAGTCGTGAAGGGGTGTTGGGTTCCTTCTCCCTTCAGTGGGCACTGGTACTTGCTGGGCAGGCTCCCATAGCAGCAAGTGCTGTACACCCCTATCAGTTGCTAGGCAAACATCTGCAGCTGGAATGTGTGGCATGTTCCTCTGATTTGCCAATTCTCAACCTTGTGTAAAATACTGAAATGCGGTCTTTCTGTTACTGTTAACGTTCAAAAATCTTGGTTTAATGTGGGCAGTAAAATCCTTAGAAAACATCGGTGTTTTGTTTTATGAATAAAATAGATCCTGATCCTTTCCCCCACCCCCTGAACTGTGGGATCCAGACCCTTTCCCTCACTGCCCATGTGTAGTTTGGCTTCCTTTGTTTTGCTGCCTCATACCAAAAACACAGAAAACAACTGAGATGTTTGCTGGATGCTCAAGGCCAAAGAATGTTTAAAATGGTCACAGTTTGTTTTATGCAGCCATACAGCATGGTACATTTTGGAAGGAGCACTGGGGTGGTGTATTACAAGATACTGAATATGACATTATACTGGTTGCAGTTTGTTTTCGGTGCCTGGTTTGGGAAAGCATATACTCAAATATTCTAAAATACATAACTATTAGAGAAGAATGAGTGCAAGTTAAGGCATCATGCTGCATTTATTGCTAAATGTGTGTTTTTATTTTATTCAAACTAGAAAGTAAACCTGCAAAGAATTCAAGTATCTGTTTCTCAGACCATGAGCGTACGAGCACTGGGAAGCAGTTTGCAGGATCAGAACTTCAGCCTGCTCTGGGTAATAGACCCTCAGGAGAGGAAAGACAAAACCCACTTTTTTAGATACAACGCTCCTTATCTTAATATTTCTTCTTATCAAATTGTGTTGGTGGTTGGACTCTAAGCATGTGGTTAAACTGTTAAAAAATCAAGATATTTAAGGATTAGTTACTGTATTAAATCCTCTTACATGCAGTGTGCTCTGTTGTCCTGCGTAGAGTATAATGTCATGACTGATAATTTCTGTTTTATTTTATAGTACAAGGATGCATTTATGAAAGCAAACCCAGGGTACAAGTGGTGCCCTACAACCAACAAACCTGTGAAAACCCAGGCATCTAGTGTTACGAACAGGAAAAAGCTATGGGCCATTGCATCAGACTCTGCAAAAGACTTACCAAGCCCAAGGAAAGTAACCAAAAGTGAAGAAATGCCACAACTTAACTTTGGGATGGCAGGTGAGATTTCCATCCATGGTACTCAGCTGTAGCTCTGGGGATATGGTATTGAAACTGAATTGGGATACCTGTTTTCCTTACCACACATGGTACTGTAGTGTCCCAGATTAAGTTGCCAAAACTGTAGTTAAACCTCTGTGTAACCGTTTTCTAAAATTTTCCATAGTGCGTGATTTATTTTCAAGAGTCAAGTCCAGATATAAGGCATCCTAACTCATACCCCCTCTAAGGCCCAGGTTTGATTGATTTTGAATTCCAGGTTATCTGCTGTTAGAGACTTCCATTCTCTGGTCAAAAGGGAAAGTGCTGATTGTGTGCATTCTGTTTCTCTGTCATAGAATATTCTACTCTTTTTGATAATTCACTCTTTACAGAAATAATTTATGGGTGCCTCAAGTTGGATATGCTGTACCAGTGGGGCTAACACTTTTGTATTTAAATCAAGGGAAGCATAATTTAATTTCATCTAAATGTGCTCTTTTGCCCATTATATCTTGGAGGAGCAAATTCTAAACTTCTAAACATTTGGGGAAAAAAAAAAGTGAAGAAGTGTAGGTGGAGTGTCTGAACTGGTGAAAAGCACATAATCTCTTACTGATGTCCATAAATAGCAGAACTGTTGTAATCATGACCTTGAAATACGGGGACATTAATGTTAAATACCGGCAGCTTAAGAACATAGCAGTCAAGGTAAAAAAAAAAATTTCCCTGACATTCTTTTTCCCTTTTGTTTGTTTTGTTTTGGGTTTTTTGTTTGTTTTGTTGTTGGTTTTTTTTTTTCCTTGTTTAAAGTTTCAGATGCATCAGTATTTATAAAATTAGAAACTTTGTCATGTCATACCTGGTTTATGACGGTGTGTAGCAGATAGGACTTCTCTACTTAGAGAGATTTTGAGCTGGAGAGTAGAAAATGGTTTTATGGAACAAGTGTAAAAGAATGAAAAGGGGTAAAGAGGCATGTATACTTTAGTATAATGGTATGAAAATTCCTATAATGAAATTTCTCCTGGCTCTTAAGGAACTGTGAAATGCGATCAAAATAAAGTGTTTCATGCTGCATAGTTCTGGTATGTGAGAGAGCAGTTCCAAAAATCACAAGCCCCTTCAGACCATTCTGCTTTTGCTTTTAAAGAAGTCATTTCTATGCTCCTTAAGTATTTATTGACTTTACACAAAGAACGCGTAACAAGCCTTAATCTACCTCTAATCCATCCCCCAGTTCTCCTGATGGGCTATCCTAATGTCTAGTGTTTGAGTACAGAGGTCTTGAATCAACCAACACCTGTTAGAGAAGTGGACAGAGAAATTAAGACTTAATTAGAAACTAATCCATTGTTCTATCTATAGAACCATTCATGTCTGAAGAAAGTCCTTTAGTGCTACCCGTGGTTGATTGATTGTTTGTTTTTCCTGCAGGCTGAGTCAGTGAGCATACTAATTCATAAGGATCTTGCTCCAGCCCTCATGCCAGTGAAGGCTGGCAATATCTTGGGTATAAGAATAGCTCATAAAATAAAGACAGCTTTTGACAGAGATGTTAGCAGCATCCACATCATGACAAGTGTGCCATGCCAAATGGATTACTGCTTTGTCAACTATATACCAGTTCGTGCTAAATATGTTTATTATGCTCCTTTCTGCTTGACTTCACATGATAGTTCAACTCGCACTCTTCTACACAGTACAATCTCTTTGAAATCCAGGCTGTGTACTAGCTGATGAACTGAAATGTAGTTGAACCACCTCAAAAACATTTCTACCTTTGAAATGGCATTGATTCACTTGTATTTTCAAGGCAGATTACTTCCTCGGGACAGGGTTTAAATGAGTCTAGAATCACGCCAAGAAATCTGTTTTGTTTGTTGGTTGCTGCTAATCATGTCTTGATTGCTTTTTCTGTATTACATTTTACTTTGGAAAATCTAATATGTAGAGAGTAAGATCTTACTTTGTTTTTCTAAGTCCCACATGGGCTATTTATGTCCTTTTTTTTGCCTTTACAAGAATAACCACGCCACATTTAAGTCTGTTATGCTGACCCTACTATTATGTCAAGAAGCTGAGGTGTGGCACCAGCACTGGGCTTCTGACCTGCAGACCCACTAGTATTGTTCTTGATCATCCAGCCTGGAAGCTGTAATTGAGCATGTTTTTCTCATGATATGGCTCACTTGTATAGCGTGTAGGGCAAAGAACATTGCTGTTTGCAAAAGGTTTACTGTACAAATGCATGAGATTCCCAGTACTTTTATGCTTTTGCTTCAGAAGAAAATAATCCATGCCAAAATACTTTTTAGTGAGGCAAAGGCTGGAAGAAAGACACTTTTGGAGTAGGCTATATCCCTATAGAAACACAGTTTCTGTTTCTTAGAAAGAAGCTCAATTATGCACCCAGGTAAAAGTTGGTTGAAGCTGTTTCCTGCTGGCTTTCTCCTTGCTTACTACTTCCTGAGTTTGTTGTTTCCTCTGACAGAGGAATGGCTATGATGAATAAGCCAGCCTGCTGAGTCTGTAACCAGCCCAGTACTAACAAAGTATGTCATTCCCAAACAGAGAGATGGTTTTAAGTTTCATCAATATTAAAAGCTGTTGAGAAAGTCACGAATTGCCTGCCATTCTGCAAGTCAAATGTGTGTGCTATTTTCCCAGTACTGTTCATTTAAGAATATATTCTGTAAAATACCCCTTAAAATTTTTTTTCATACCAGTAAGCTATGAGTGCCAGAAGAGAAACATTATTGTGCTGAAAAGGCACTGTAAGCACATGGCAGGGTTCAGATATGTGCATTTTGTCTTCTCTTAGGTGAAGTTATTTTGCAATTGGAAACCTTAGTGGAAGGATTTTTGTTTTTATCATGAGCAGACATCTAAGC
Organism: Dicaeum eximium; assembly: GCA_013396995.1. Classification (NCBI taxonomy): domain Eukaryota; kingdom Metazoa; phylum Chordata; class Aves; order Passeriformes; family Dicaeidae; genus Dicaeum; species Dicaeum eximium. The sequence continues at coordinate 666,701 of VWZP01000406.1, read as the reverse complement.
ACCAACCCTCTGCTACAGCTGCAGCATAAGTGTTCAGGTTGTTTAAGCATCACATTAAACTTTTATTTCCAATTAATCTGTCATTTTTTCCTTCCTCCTAATTTTTATATTTCAATAAACAGTTTAAGTATTTGCTTACTTGGGGAGAAAAACACTAAACCACACCTGTCTTCATTCTCTTATGATAAGTTACTTAATTGAAAGGCAGAAAGCCAAAAGAAGATCAGAACTATCAAGAAGATATTTAGAAGAGGGGCAAGAATTTTACAGTCATAAACTGGGCGTTCTTGACATGGCCAAAACTGAGGAGGGGGAAAAGGACCAATAGGTAACGAAAATAAAGCACAGAAGAGCAACTGGGAGTCGTCAGGGAGATGGGGACATAAGAAAGTGGTATACTGCAGTTTGTCAGGCAAAGTGTTTTCAGGAGCCCACTCACCACCACTGCGGTTGTGCTGCTGGTCATCTGTAGCCAAGAAATATGAACTACACCTGGGATAATTGCAGAGGAGAGCTATAGGAATTGCTGAAATGATGGGAGATGGATATGCTTGATGACATCAGGAGATCTTGAATTGTTTAGACCAGGAAAACAAGTGGAAGAAGAGTAGGACAAGTCCTGTAAATGCAGAAAAGGGAGATACCATTTAGGGAAAGAGTTACTAATCTTAGAGATGCAAGTACCAGAAAAAACATGTACTACCTGGCCCTGAGTATATTTAAGCTAAAATGTGGAAGAAAGCCCTTAATGCTTAGAAGATTTGAATCCTGCAAACATCTTCCAACGGGAGTAAAGAAAGTAGAAAGCAGCCAGCCAAGGCTTTACTGTTTAATATGGGGCTCAGTAAATTTATGGAGGTCTTGGAGATCTCTTCCAGTCTCTCCTTTCTCCAAATTAGCTGCCTGGTCAAGCATTGTCTTTCAAGATATGTCTTCACTTTTCACTTCCTAATTGCCCTGGTGTCCTCTGGTTTGAAGGACTGAATGGTTTCTGATCAACTGCTTAGATGGCAAAAAGCACTGTTGTTGACTGGATCACTTCACTTATGAACTGTGTTTATATTTACTTGGCTGTTCACATTTTCTGTGTCTCTTCTTGTTCCTAGATCCTACACTTCTGATAGTGCCTTGTCTCTTCATAGAAGTGTGATTTTTTTTTCCTTTTTTATTTAAAAAGGCAAACTTTTTCAAAAAAACCAAAACTCCCAAAACACATGTGTTCTATGTGTTTATTATGGTGAAGGAAAAAGTTAATTCCAGTTAATTGGGTTTGAAGCTAGGTGCTATTTAGGATGCCTGTTTAATGCTATTTATTAATAAGCCACTCTTCTGTCCATGAGATACTGAATGAGCCTGGTTTATTTACATTGTTTTCCTCTGTTTCTATTTAATGCCCTTCTAAAAGACTGTTGAAAAAATGTACTTTGGGAATGTCAGTGAGAGATGCTGTGTGCAGGAAAACTTTGGGCAGCACCTGTGGTATTGAATTAAACAGCATCAATGAGTAGTCACATTAATTGGACCATGATCATCTGTAGCACTAAACTGGAGGTTTACAGGTACAGGTTTGGCCCATGCCAGCTGAAAAGATAAAAAACTTCCACTGACATTGTGGCTGTTGTATGAGACATATGGCCAGTGTCTGTCTCCCTGTGTCTACATGACATTGTTAAATCGGGCGCCTGCATTGCTCCCAAGACATTCTCCCAAAATCAGACAATTAGTCTTCATAGTGATGAAGGGCAACCACTGTTCTGAGTGGAAAAGCTACTCCATGAGTAATGCAGTGTCATAGTTTATTGCTTTCACTTCTTGTTATTTTCAGAGCTCCTGAGGTGCAGGAAGGCTGGAGGAGAAAAGCTGTCAGTATCAAATACTTGGAGAAAGAACATTTGTATCTCCATTTTACATTACTCAATTATATATTGTATTGGCAGGGCAACAAGTAGGCAGGCAGCTTGCCTGGCCAGTGCGTGTGCTGTTCTGGCTTCATGCTTCAGAGCTGTCAGGCTGGCACATTTCACCACTAAATACAGCTCTAAATTATAGACAAATAAAAACAGAAATTTTGTTTCAGAGCTTGATCATGTTGTTTTGTTCCATCCTTTTATTTGTTCAGTCGCCAAGGAAGGAACCGCTCCCTTGGTAGGAGCATCCACCGACTTATAAACCTGTGCATTATTAGAGCATCTTTTGTATGCTTATGTATGAGATCATTACAGTTGCTGTTTTAAAGATACTCATCTCTGTAGTACATAAAACCTTTGGCAGTAGAATTGTAAATCCATGCAATGGGGTGTTAAGCACACAAATCCAATTAAATCCTTCAAACGGCTTTGAAAGCCTTCCCAGAGGGTACAGAAATGGTTATTTGTGATTCTCTTGAACTGCCTTTTATGTCAGCTTGCTGAGAGTGTCTGTGACAAATAGTCTTCTGGGGCTTTAGTGGTGCAAGTGGTAGGTTTTTTAAACAAGCAAATGAATCAACTTACAACTTCGTTTTACTCTTTTAACAGATCCTACACAAATGGGAGGCCTGAGTATGCTGCTTTTAGCAGGGGAACATGCACTTACTGCACAAGAGGTAAGGAACTCTCTTCTCTCTCTTACTATGAGCTCTCAGTTTAAAGAGCTTGTAAAAGGAATATTTGACCAGTGAAGAATGAAAGTTAGGACACATCTCAGGTAACCTCAACTGGGAGTGAAGCGTGAGTTTTGTATCCCAGCTATGAATGTAGGTTGAGCACAGTTCAGTATTGACTCTGCTAGTACTTGAGCACACCAGTCAAGCCTACCCCATGAAGAGACATTGTCAAAGATAAAAGGCTTGAAATACAGTGACTGTGTTAACAGGTGGTTTGCAAGCTTTTCTGGGCAAGGATTCTATATGCTTGTGCAATGCCTGACACAACTGTGGCCTTGGCACTAGCAGATGAATAAACAAATAATTTCCTACAAAGTCAGCATCATTGTATATGCATTCTAAAGCCATGCAGGTGCTAACACGTAATGTAAGTATTGCAGTCTGCTCCTGTTCTCTAAATCCTTAGTGAATTTAATGTCTAAAAAGAAGTTTGTAGTTCAGTTGCCATCACAAACGTGTTTTTACAAAGGAATCTAGCATAGTGTTTATGCATATCTCCAGTAGTGCAGAGATCTTTGGTCTTTCTTTAGACTGATTATTAATATCATCTGGTTTTTAGGCCAACCTTGAAAATTGTTCAAAAGGTGGCTTCTTTGTTGGGTATAATAAGTAGTCACTGCCATTAATCTCTAGCTCTAGGAAAGGGCTCTCTTTTGTTGTTGTTTTTTTATTGGGAGGAAAAGTAATAATTAATCTATATGTGTAGTGCATTTGAGATGTATTGCTCCTGTGCTGCCAGGACTCCCCAGTGCTTTGCACACCAGTTTTAGCCATGGAAGTTTTGTGCTGTGTGGGTACTTGCCTTCTGTGGTGCAGCATGAAAAATAAAAAACATTTAAGCCAAGTTGACAGAAAAGTGAAAAGAAATACATTATTTTGTGCTAAAATTATACTGTTCTGTACTTCTCAAGCTTGTAATCTCTCAGCTTGGAGCATAGAAGCTGCTTTTACTATGCTGTTACATTTAAATGTGAGGGAAGGTATATTGTAGTCACAGATACTGCATTCCTTTAAAAAAGGTCTTTGCTATGACCTTGAGAGCTGAGGTGTCTTGATTTTACAAGAGCCTCAATAGTATGATCTCAGATAAAATCCACATGTAGATTTAGAGTCAAATCAAAAAGCATGTTATGTGATTGTTGTAGTACATGAAAGTTCTTTTAATCAGAACTTTCTTACTTTGAGCAAAAGACACACTTCCTGTGTGCCTCAATAAATCCTGTTTCTCCTGATAGGAGCATGCAATACGACTTGTGAGGAAATACTCACTTTATGTATAAGCTGCACTCTACTCTTTTGGGCCTGTAGTCTTATTTTGAAACCTGGCCCTCCACATCAAAGAAGCAAGCTGTGTAATCTGCTTTCCCCAAAAATGTAGAGCAAAATAATTGTCACAAATACAGCCCACACAAAACTAGTTGGGGGATTATTAGAATCGTGATGGGCCATAATTTATCCCATACTTACTAATGAGTTAACGTATTTTAATTGTTCTACCCTGACAAGTGGTTAAGGAACAGAGCACTTTCCCAGGAAATGGCACATCTCTGATTCTTTTTGAGGGTCCCCTTCATAAAATACCTCCTCCAGATCAATTGGGGTGATTGGTATTCTTAAAGAGACGCAAATGAACAAAGTTCAGTCCTCCTCATTGTGTGTTAGCAGGAGTTAAGTCTCCAGCTGTGTGTACAGATGCTGAGAGACCTTCTCAGTTTCTTTCGTGTGGCAGCCCTGGTGTGTCTTCCATTTTTCCTTTATTTTCTTATGTTTCAGTAGTGAGTAGATACAGAGCAAATACTTCCTAGGCATGTGTTTCTCAAATGCAGTAATGATCCTAAATCTATTTAGACTTGAATAACTGAACAGCTCTTCTGTCTTCCTACCCTCAAGCATGTGGACAGAGGAGATGTAAGATGGTCATCTTTGCATGCCTTTAGGAGAATTTATGGTTGGATTTCCATGTTTATGATCTCATACTTAAACCAGCATCAGGGAGGTTAGCAGAACATGCTAGGAGGTGGTATGCCAGGCTCAGAAAGCAGCTTGAAAATTCACTGTAGAGCTGGGAAGCTGCTTTGCTCTTCAGTGGAGAGGAGGAGTCAGCTGTGGTGTTACTAGAGTTGGTATCCACATACAAGAGAATATGGTGTACTAAGATGACTACAGAGGTGTAGTTAGTGAAAGAGGTTCAGAACTTATTTTATTATGCAGAATGTATGTATTGTTTTCATATGCTCGTGAGTATATAAATACACATTGTACATCTAAAGCCTTGGCATTTCTATTTTTTTAAAAAAAGACAGACACAGTGTCATAATTTAAAGAATGCTCTAAATTATAACATGTAGTCTAAATTATCATTAAAGTGTGTGTATACACTTAAGATACGTGTACATATATATGGTTTTTAAACTGGGGATCTGCCAGACACAGGATTACCTATCAACATGCATATTGACTGCTGTGCTGCATATGTATGATTATGCAGCTTTGGGTGGCCTTGTAACCATAGGTCTGACATACTGTTACAGTTTTAAAGTTGTTAATGGAGGGAAGGGCAGCACTGGTACAGTTTTGCTCAGCACTTGAGAGAGAGTGAAGGATATTGTACTTAGAGGTCTGCTAATCCAATAAAAAGTATTCAACACCTGCTGATGTTCTGCCAAGTATATGCTAAATGAATGGATAGGGGTTTTTCAAGTGGGGTGTTTAATCTTCAAGTTGTCAGAAGCCCAGATGTCAGATAACCAAGTGACCTGCCAGCAGGAGGATAAGAAGAGGCACAACAGTGATATTTACAAAATTGTTTTGAGGCTTCAGTTGCAATCTCTCTCTGTTGCCAGTATGTTCCCATTTTTGCAAATTTTTGTAATAGACTAGACAGTCTCTCTTCCGATAACAGAATTCAGTGTTGGTGGGTGATTGATTTCTAAGCAGCAGCTGGAGTTACTAAGCACATAGGCAAGAGAAGCTACAGACCTTACAGGTAGTCGGCAAAGGACATGGATATGCAGTGAGTTCCCCCCTGCATTTTGGATGCTTTCATCAGTTACACAAGACAGTGGTGTATGAGCATATTTTACTGAACACCTGAGCAGAGATGCTGGATGGATCATCTCCAGCTGCTGTGGTTGGGCCAGGCAAAGCCTGGTACCCCCCGCAGGTTATTGGCAGCAAGGCTGAAGCCGGGTGAGCAGCGCTCCTTGCTTGCCCGTTCACCTCCCTGCATATCTCCCTTACTTGTCCGTCAGGCCCTTTCCTTGCCTTATAGCAGCACCTAGTGGACTCTCTGTAGGTTACTGCCCAGAAATCCCGAAATCTGGAGCGTTCTCCAAAGCCTGCCTGTCTACTGGCGCTAACTCCTCACACCGGTCAGGTAGTGGCTGGCCTAGGGATTTTCCTCCACCCTTGTTCGGTGTGATCGTTTAGGAGCAGGTTATGGTAACCTGCAGGGAAAGGAAGGTCTGGTTTCCTTCTTTTGGGGAACAAAAGGCTATCTTGCATGGGATGCGGGGTCTGCGCAAAGTGTGAATCAGAAGTGAAAAATCTCTCCGTGCAGCTTGAGGGAAGGCTGGGATGAAGAAACAGGAGAAGAAATGGGAGGTTGAGGATATTTTATTAGAGCAGGAAGTGAGACATACAAAATGGCACTATCTGTGCATCTGTTCCCTCTGGTAATTATTTTAATGCTTTGATCAGATTCAACCTGGCAAATTGTAGAAGTCCTGGAGATAATAAGTTTCCCACATGTCAAGACTGTTTGGAGAGCAGCAGAGTAGAAGAAATAATCTCTAATTAGTGCTCTGCCAAGTAAAGGCAACAGCATTAACTTTTTAAAGAGTAGTAGGAATTCATAGGAAAAGCATAGTGGTTCCAACCACAAAACCTCTACTGAGTTACTGAGCACCAGCAATCTGTCCTCTACACAGAAAACCGTAGAAAACTGGGCTTCACACCTCCCACAGCAAGTGGTTCTTGTACCAGGTGTACAAGCTGTGCCCAGCCCCCAGCACCTGGCGTCCGAGGCAGTGAGAAGGCTCATCCTGAGTGTCTGACAGCACCTGTGTTGTGGGGGATGAGCCTGGATAGCCACTCTTGGAAGGGCACTGCCACTCCAGTATGGTGCTCCTGGGGTCCATGGCTCAGTGGCTCCATACTCTGAGCCAAGAGGCATAAGGCAGCTGGATGAACTGCAGAAAATATGGGAAACAAGTCCAAAATTTGGTTATTCCTTTAAGAATCCCACCAATGCAGTGGCCTAAAATAAACAAATGTGTGCTCAGACGTGCAAGCAGCAACCTTACATTTTTGCACCTCAGCAGAGTCTGAGGCCTTCAGAGATGGATCACTCAAAAGCAGACAAATACTTTTCTGGTAGTAGTCCAGACTGCTGTTGGGCACAGACATCTTAAACAGACTGTACAGAAATATGATAAAAGTCAGTAATAAACATTACATCAGTAAAAACAGTAGCACAACCTACTAAAAAGGCAGAAGATAGACAATAAAAATACATTATTTGTGACCCTTTGGGTTGCTGTACTCCCATAGTACACTGATAAAACATCCTGCTCAGTGTTTAATAAATACAGTGGAAATATATATCAGAGGAGTCTCTGTTGCTGATGGGTTTTATGGCAGGGAAGAAACAAGTTTGTTTGTATATGTAAGAAACTTGTCACACTGGTGTATTTCCCCTTGTCCTGTGGGTTGCTACACATGGATTTAGTGTTTCCAGGGGAAATGGCTAGCAGATTCCTGAAAGCAAATGCTGCTGTTGCTATTGCAGTGCTTCAGTATCTCAGACAAACAGCAGCAGGGCAAGCTGCACGTGCTGTAGGCCTGCATGTGCTCTGGGGCTTGATGCTTACTAACAGCAGGTGCAGTCAGTAGCTAAATCTCACATGCTTTCACCAATAAAAGCTGTTGATTTACTTGTTTAGGTAATGAATAAGAAAAAGCCCCGCATTTATTTTTGAATCTGTTAAACTGAAATTTTGAGGGGAAAAAAGTTGTTAGAGAAAAAATTTCCATCCTGTTACTTTTTATAAAATCTTAGAATATAATGACTTTCTTGCACTGCTTCTCAAAAACACCCCTGAAATATATGTTTAGGTACATGACTTGACAAATTTTAGGCTTGTGCTACCCTTATCTACTTACTTTCATGCTGTTAGGATTATTTTTCTAGCTAGTATTCCTGTCATCAACTGTGGCTTCAAAGTATTTTTTACCTTCTTTGTAATCTTACTCAGAATTACAGCACAAATTATAGATACAGCAGTGTTGATAGCATCACCAATACAAGATAGTTATGTGTGTAGTCCAGTATAATCCATTGAGTATTCTATTGTATAAAACTATTCTGACGAGTTCAGAATCATAAAAGGAGAAGAAAACCCTGCTATTTTTGTGGTCTTTTTTCTAAGACTGTTTTCAAATGCATTAAAATGGGCTCTAAACTATGTTTTCATCTGTAAATATTATTTAATCTTTCCAGGACTGTGAAACATTAGCTTGTCCTTCTTCTCTTAAATGGTTTATTTTGCTCACTGTTGTTTTTAGCTTGAGAGGAGCACCTTTGAGGTCTTACTCTGCACTCTCCATTTTTCAGGTTTCCTCCAGTACTTGCCAGTCTGATGCATCTAATTCTACAGGAGCCTGTCAGAAGTCATCATTGTTTCAGTTTGCAGAGGTGAGTTTCTTTAAAAAGGGGTTTTTTTCTAAGTGCGTCCTTTTAAGAAGCATCTGGTGTCCAGGTGAAAGAAAAATTAAACGTCCATAACTAAAATTGATGCTTTTATTTGTTCCCTCATTTTTGGGTTTATGCTGTTGAATCATTTATCAGGTTGGTCAGACTTTGAAGTGAAAGAGTGTGTTTAGGACCATGGTGGAAACCCAAGTGCAGTAATGGAGCTGTGGTTTAAGCTGTAATTTTGAGATATGTCATTCCTGCACTTAGTTTTAAACTAGACCCTTACTAACTAAGGTTTTAACATGTATTTGGATGTTACATTTGGATGTTTCTAATCTAGTATGGCTGCTTTAGTTATCAGCTCCATCAAAAATTACTTTAGTTCTTAAATTTCCAGAATTTTCTTCTAGAACCACCAAACAGCTCTATGCAAGTGTGCTTTAATTTTGCAATGTACAATATTTTTGTCAACATATTCCAGTTATTGCTAGAAGTGCAACTGTGGGGTGTGTGTTGTGTTGAAGAAAAAAACCAGTTTCATCCAAGTCTTAATAGGTTTCATTGATATAAATAACATGACAAAAATGGGATTGCAAGGAACTCTAGCCCTCTGCAAGCATGACTTGTTTCTTGGTATTGTTCCAACTTTTGAAATAGTTATAATACATGACAAAGAAATATTTAGTTGTGTAGGTACTGATTGCATAGGACACTGGGTGGTTTCTAAGTGTATATGGAAAGAAATTTTGTCATAGTGAGGGCTTTTTATTACCTGTATTCATACCAACTTTGAATCTGACTTGTGTGTCTTTATTACCCATTGCCTTGTGTACCTTCATACACTTCCCTAAAAAATCATCACTACTGGAGCAGATACATTGCAATCCTAGCACACAGGAAGTGAGACTTCTTTTTCAGTTGGATATTTTAACATCAGTGCACAAGCCCTTGAATGCCTAAGCTTAAGATCTGAGTCTTTCAAATGTATATAGAAATAAATTGGAGCACTGATCCTTTATTTCTGATTGAAGATAATGGCCAGAGTGAAGTAGGTAACCTGTAATTAGGCTCTTAAACAGCCTGCTGGCTTTTCTGGTTAGGAAGAGGAAGTGCCTGGTGTGCCAGCAATGAAAAGCAATACTTAGAGGCTTCTTAGAATTGGTTAATTCCAGTATCACTTAAGACACTTCTGTGGTAATGATTCAACATCCATCTTCACATATATCTGAGATGCTTCTGTGTGCTTATACTGTCAGTCGAGCAATGTCTTATATTGAATTTCACTGCTGAATCTTTTAAAGAGTAAGACGAATACCAGCTCACCTAATTGTTTCAGTTCATTTTACACTGCTGAAGGAGGGAAGTGCCAGACCCATGTGGTAGTAGGCAGGAATTGTGTGCTGCCGGATACGACCTTGCTAAGTGTTTCTGACCTCTGGCTTTTCCTTACCCATTGAAGAAAATTTTCAGTGGATGCCAGGAAACAAGCTCACCTGCTCTGCTAAAACTTGTGGTTTAGCAGTAGCTTACTGATGATCAGTAATTAGAAATGCAAATTAGCTAGTCTTATTTTTCAAGGATGTTAAACATCCTGTATAGAGGGTGCCTCTAACCATTGCATGGTAGGTATGTGTGTCAGTGGCAAAGTAATAGGTACTTGTAGTGAAGTAACGTTAATCATAGGTGTCATTTGCAACAAAACTAATTGACACAAGTTAAACAGTATGAAATGCAGTTACCTTAGTGTGTAGGATAGATCTGGTATCTCAAAATACCTGTACACATTGTGTTCCTGTCCATGCTTACCTTCTGTGCTAAGTAGTAACTTGTGCTCTGTCATCACCACCATTCTGCAGTCTCAGGTCTTCCACTGAACTGTGAAATACAATACTGTGTTAAGTATTTGTTGCTAACCCTTCTTTGACATATCAGCAGGCAAATAAAAGCCCTTCAAAAAAAAAACTCATTTTGTAGATCCTAGGAAAGATTTTCCTTCTGAAAAATAATTCAAGATTACCATTTCACAGATGACCTGTTTAAGTGTTTCCTGGAAAGCAGATGCTGTTTGTTCTAAGGGTGTGTTGGGATTCGTTTGCATACTCTGAAGTACCAGGAGTCTTTTTATGACAGATTATAAATTTATGACAGATTATAAATTATAAATTTATGTTGAAGTGTGATACTGAAACTGAAGAGTTAGGTAATACAAGCATAATTGTTTTCCTGACAGATCTCTTCCAACACGTCACAGCCTGGAGTCCTGGGGGCAGTAAAACAAACGGAGGAATCTGCATTGTTTCAGTTTGCTGAGGTATAATGGCTGAATGTGGTGGGGGAGGATGGGAGGAAGCAAAGATCCCCTAAGAGTTGTTACTGAATGGCTAAGCACCCTATCTTATCAGGGATTCCCATCAGGAGATGTATGTCTTGTATGTCTTCCTGACAGCATTGTGTTAAGAAAACCATGAGGTGAATAACCAGTGACTGGATGAGATGTTGGGCAGTTCTATCAGCTGAGAGATACTGAGCTTGTGAACATTACCTAGCCTTCCATACCCAAAGGATCACTGCAGACTTACTGTGCAAATAGCCTTTTAATTTACATCTAGGAAAACAGCAATTAAAAGACATTCTGAAATGACACTGCACTGCCTGTGGAAGAGGCTGCAGCAGGGCAGAATGGTGATTGCCCTAGAGGCAGGAATCACTTGAAGAATCCTTGCAGGTCAAAGGAAGCTTATCACAACAGCCACAAGGATATTTACCAGAATCGTTAGGTGGTGACTTATCAAACCTATCCGTTTCCCTGAAGTATGTAGCCTTCCAGCCTTACTCCAGATATTGAAGATTTGGAGTTTGTGAAATGCTGCTTTTAGGAATTTCTTCTCCCATGTGTTGAATGTGCCTCTGTGAATTGACTTTCCACACTTATACTTTTCTTTGCCCATTTGGGGGAGTCTGATACTGCTCGCAGAATCATTTAAGCCACAGGTGCATTTTGTATGTGTGTCTGAAAAGGTTGGAATTAGAGTGGGTGCTATTGCAGAGGAGCATAAAGGGATTAAAAGATACCCTGTTTGTTATTCTATGTGTCACACACTTCCTTCTGTGAAATGTTGAGCTAATTGTCTACTATGTGTTTTTAGCTTGGCTAGAATGGGTCTTGGTGTTTTTCTTAGGAGGGCCAAGGAAGACAAATCAATTTACCGATTCAGGTGCCAGAAAATATCTGGCTAAAAACACCCCTGTAAAAGATACAATAGAGTTAACATCTCTAATCATGAAGGTGTTTTCATATGTACCACATTTCTGAAAGTTAGCAGTCAATTTGCAAAGCTCTTTCGAGAAAATTAGTAGAATTGGGCAGGATGAAGCTGTGTGCTGAAGCCAGGCTTTTAAACCAAGTTAGAAGATACAAACTGGAGAACATTTCTTGTTCATTTCATTGCAAAATACTGGAATAATACTGCAAGTGAATCTGCTAACTTAGTTGCAAAAATCTCAGTCATTCTGTATATCTGCAGAGTTGAACAGAGTATGTATTGCATTTAGTACAACATTCTTAAATTGTCACATAAAACCTGCCTTAGCCATACTCTCAGAATTTCACAGGAGGAAATGAAAAAATCCTTTCCTCTCCTAATTGAACAAACAAAATGATAAACCTGAAAATTGTCATACTGATGTGACAGTGCACTGAGTTGCATTCCACTATGCTGAGTGAGCTTCTTTGGCACATTGGAGTGCACATATGAATCATCAAATGTTAGGTAGAAGAGGTGCTTAGAAAGTTAATTAGGATTTACTGAGGACAGTTTTAGAGTCAGGGTTAATCTCTTTTTCTTGTAAAAATATTTAAATGTGTGTGCAGTCTGGAGGGATTGGTTTTGTTCTGTGGCTGGAAATAGGAGACAGAAATCTGGAAAAGAGAAAAAAAAAAAAGGGGGAAACAAGGCAATTAAAAACCCCACCTTGTTAGCCATGGTTATTCTTCCTGTGAAACCTTTATGACAGTGATGAACATAATTTTTTATTACAGCAGTAAATGGCGTTTTTCTAAGCTTGTAGCCTGATTTAATTTAAGTTGCTCCTGGGGAAAGTATTGAGCATGTTACGGAACCTCTTTAAGCTTTCTCCCCTGCTATTAAAGCTGCTTGTGCTCTTTCAGCTATAAGGGCTTTCATTTGCACAGGCTGTCTTTGTCAAATTTGGCAGAAGTCCTGTTCTTTACTGTGCCACTTCTTACTGCATCTTGTCTATATGAACACATTACTGCATTTAGTGAACTAAATTATGGGAAGCAGTTTGCAGTGGGCTGCTGTCAGCAATGTACAGTGCTACAAAAGAAAAAAGAGGGGGAAAGAAAGTAGGTATTTAACCGGTAGCCAAGTAGACCTGTAGAGAAATGTGAAGTGTGCTCTGGTCTGATGTGCCTGGAGACTTCTGGCAGCCATCCCAGCTCAGTTTGGGTTCTGGCTGGGTGTTCCTCATATGTTGCTTTTCTCTTCACCGCCCTTGTAGCAGGGTGAGTAAGAGTGCCTCTTTGTGAAGACAGCAGTCCCATTGAGTAGGCTTGTCATTTAAAACAGACACCTTTACTCCAGGAGTACAAGTGCCCTGTCACTCAGAAACAGCTCATTATGTGTAGAGTAGCATGGGATTCTTTTTGTCTTTACAGCCCCAGTTAGTCTTTCATCTGGTTTTCTAGCCCAAGTGCTATAGTTGTCAATTAAAGCTGTTCAGGATATGGCTAATGAGGCCTGCCCAGTGACTTGCCACAACAGATGATGAAAATCCTAGGAGCAAGACTTTCTTTGGTCCTGTGGGTGTGCAGGCTAGTGCCTTGGAGGTCTTCAAAGATGATGTGACATCCTCATAAGAGCTTTTTGAAGTTTGGACTGTTGTCAAGTTATGCTCCTGGGTTTCTTATGCTTCTGACCTTGCAAGTAGTTGGCCCTACTTTTGTCCTTCTAATTTAAACCTTTATGGAAGGGCTGTGATTTCTGAGCAGTGGGCCGTGTTCCTTAGGGCAGTGTCTGTTTGCAGGCTGTTTAAAAGAGGGGGCTGGTCTCTGTCCCCTTCCTTGCCATGAGAGGGAAGCAGAGCAGATGGGACCCCTTGCTCTCTTGGTCTTACTGCATTTGCAAATGTGACCAGATGGTGGTGATTGCTTCCTTGAGAGGAAAAACGAGTACCTCTTGGATTCACTTTCCTAAACTCCTGTTCATTATTAAATAAGAGGCTTCTGGGGTATGGAAGCAAAAAAATAGCTAGTTCAACCATCTTAAAAATAAAACTAATCCACAACCACTAAACTCTTTCTTTCGGCAGCTTTTCTAATTTTTTTTCTCTAACTGATTTAATTAAAAAAAACAAAACCAGTCACATGCAGTATGCAACAAAGTGGATTTTTTTTGCTAGTCCAGCGTGTTACTTTCATTTAAGAAAGAAAGCATGACTGATGATTATTTTGTCCATGCTGCATTCTCACATACCCACTTTGAGAAGCTTTGCTCTCTTTATTTCTGTGCTGAACAGGAAGTTTGAATGCAAAACTTTTGGTTAAAATGCCTTGAAATTGATAGTGTAGAAACTAGTAAGTGTTCTTTCTTCCAGCTTTCCCATATGTAAAGCTGTAATCTTCCCAGGTAAAGACAAATGTATTTGCTGTTTGCCCACATACGGAAATTATTGAATGTTTGTGTTGAAATAAAACGCCTACTGTAGGAGTAAGATGAAAAAGTAGTACCATGCTTCTTTTGCAAACTAAAATGTAATATAGTAGCTAAAATCCCACCTGTATTGTAATAAAGTTAATAACTTGATCCTAATGATCCTTCAGTCAAACTTCTACGTAAGTAAAGGGATGTTTGTGGTTGTAGTACTGTAGGTTCTGATTATTCTTATTAAGGCTGGGAGATGTTCTTAAGACAGGAAATGGGATCTGTAATCTCATTGAGAGCTGATTGATCAGCCATTCTTTTCCTTCTGATATTTGGCCAGTAATTTAATCAGAATGAGTTACACGCTTGTGTCACTTGCTATTTGTTTTCTTAGCTCTTTAAAGGTTGGTTTTTTTTCTGATACGAAGTGTCGGCTTCCTTTCTTTCTTTTAGTACTATAAAGATCTCACATTTTGTTAGGAACACCTCTTGTCTTGTCAGAATTTTTTTACTCTTTCCACACTTTCTGCATCAGGAGGCAAGATATGCCTGTATGTTCTCAAGTTACAATTCAGTGTGTGTGGGTGTTGTTCTATTCTTTTTTTGCCATTCATATTATGCGGAAAAAAAATCATTGAGATGAGCATTTGTTTAAATAGAAAGATAAAAAGTTGAATTGCAGTGTAGAAGATCACTTAGTCAAGTGAGATCCTGAGCAGGTTCACTGAACTGTCTCAAAGCAAAACTAGGATGTTGAAATATTTCAGTTTAGTATAAGCAATTACTATTAGTGCACACTTGAATATTGTTCACTGTATTTTAAATAGCTTTAAGTGAAATGGATGTCCTGGATTTTAGTGTAGGAGGATGTGGTGGAGAGTGTAATAATAAATTCTTCGACAGGTAATTGAAAGATAAATTCTTCAAATAACCTAGTTGAAAAGAAAGAATGAATTACAAGGAGAGTAGCAAACATGATAATTTTTGCATCTGGAAGACCATAGAAGCATAGAATGGTTTGAATTGGAAGGGACCTTAAAGCTCTTCTTGTTCCAACCCCATTGCACATGCAGTGACACCTTCCAGTCAGTGAGATTTCCAGCCTGGCCCTGAACACCAACCTCTCTGGGCCACCTGTTCCAGTGCCTCACCACCCTCTGAGTCAAGAATTTTTCATAACATCTGCCATAAACTTGCCCTCTTTCAGCTTAAAACCACTGCCCTTGTCCTGTCACTGCCTGCCTAATCATGGTCCTAAGTGTGATTTTTGTGGTGAGGAAGATACCCAAAACCACTGGTGATTTTGTCCCAAGGCCTTTAAAGGCTTCCAAGTCAAATACTACCATGCAATGCCATGCCAAAAAAGGTCACATATCAGAAATAATAATACTCGCATTTCTGAATTCATAATGCTGCAGTGGAAAGCAGGTCTGAAAAAAATTTGCTGCAAAAGCAATTCCCTAAAGTGGTAATGGTAGTTATTTACTGGTGCTGGCAGACCAACAGCTCTTTGGAAGGCTAGATTTGATCTCCAGACATAGGTCTTATTTCCTTTTTCATAAGTAAAGAAAGTGATACAAGAACTGCCTGTGAGGATTAGATGATCTTTTATATCTAAATAATGGGAAATACTGCCCAGACTTTCTGGGAGACTTTTATTTAACCTTAACAACTAACAGTGCATATTTTTAAGCAACAGGTATGATTTGTTCACTTGGTCACGTAAAACAGGTGTAAAACACAGCATGACAGAATATTAGCTGTGAACAGTACAAACATAGAGTAATCCGTGGGCATAATCTAAGGAAGGAATGCGGTATTTGCTTGTATTCTCCTGTTTTCTACATATCTGTTAAGTGTTTCTTGGGTGGGGTTGCCTGTCTGAAGTAGGGCCTTTTGCCATAAAGAACTAAAAGTAACTGATTAACCAATCTCTTATTTTCCATTCTTTTTCTCCCTCCCTTTTGTCTTTCCTGTGTGCCACTGAAATATTTTCTTCTCTATTCATTTGTAACCTAGATCTCATCAAATACTTCTCAGTTGCCAAGTCCTGAGCCAGTAAAGCACTGTGGGAAGTCGGCACTCTTCCAGTTGGCAGAGGTAAAGTTATACCCAGTAGTGTCAGCAGGGGAAGATGTGTATAACTTTTCCACAAAAAAAAGTATGAATTGTTTAAGGTTTGCTCTAGCATCTGATTTGGTGTTTCCAGAAACATAGATCAGTTAATAATGACATACTAAGAGAAGTAGTCAGTGGCTGTGGTCCCAGGGATCTAGTCTTTTAGACACTTGTGAATGTGCTTATTTTCTTTGAGACACAGAAAGTTACACTTCCTTTTAGGAAAATTAGCTTTATAACTGTAATAAAAACAGTGCTCAGGAGAACAGCAAAGACAGGAGATAACAGTATTCTTAATGAGGAGCTGGATACCAGGATTAAAAAAATAAAGCTCTAGCTACAATGATTGGAAGGTGCATTGCTTAACTGGGGACTGAGAATAGGAAAAGAAAAGTAGACTTCGAGGTCATCAGGAATCTGTATGAAGAGCTGGAAGTTGATGCAGTGTATTAAATTCTGAAATTGGCAGCTGTCAGCAGTAATCAAGAATGCTGTGTCAGGTTTCTTCCTGTCCTAGAAGTCTTAGAAGTTCTCTGTGAGTCTTAAACATAACCTTGTAGAGATCTCTTCTTTGATATGGATGATTCACTCAAAAATCTCTGAGGTTTGATGCGCAAATGCTATTCTTTGTGATGATTGAAAGATGAAGATACATGCTGTATTCCAAACAAGTAACGTAGTATGCTAGCACATTATTTGTACACTTTTTTTGTTGGTTTTTGTTGTGGTGTTTTAGTTTATTTCAAATTCACATCCTATTTCAGTAAGGAAAATGGTTCTCTGGATCCTATCTAGCTGCAGCCAGCCCTATATTCTTGCTGGTGAGATCAGTCCCTCTCAGGAAAAAGGCAGAGGTTGGAAGTACTGAAATGAAAGTATTTCATGTCTTGTTCTGTGGATAGTCTTGCAAGACTGTGGCTTTATAGGAGTTCAAGAAAATCTGCGTTACTGCACAGGCAGCTTCTGGCAGTAGTGGAGTTTGTGGCTATGTGCTCTATTACCAGCAGTGCCTGTGCAAGGGTGATTACACCTAACTGTGATCAGTGATCCATAAGGGTATTTGGCTGTTGCAGCTCTGAGACAGCAGAAGGGCTGGTAGTATTTACTCAGGGACCAGAAGTTTTTAACATAGCCTGTAACAGGACAGCAGCAGGCTGAGTAGTGCTTTTCTGGAGTAAGGCTTATTGCTGAGTGCAGCCTGATTTTTAAAAGTCAGCATTAGAAGTTGTGATGTGACTGTGGGGTTTGTGAAGCCCTAATTTAGTGTAGAGGGACAGGTGCTTGTCCACAGGAGTGCACAGTTTGTACTGCAGGTGGCAGAAAAAGTGAAGCTAAGTCTGGCAGCATGACGTTGTATGTTGGACAGGTTTCTGTGATCTCTCTTCTGTGATTGCTCAGATGGATTCCTGCAAGTCTAATTTAATACACAAAATGGACATTAAAGGCTCTGATTCAAACAGGGAAAAACACAGCAGATGTGCTAAGCGCATCCTCCATGTCTCTAGCTCTTGTAGGATATCAGTGACATTGATTTTTTTTCTTCTTTTTTTCCCCCAGTTTTGGAGATCTCTAACATTGCATCATAGTTGGATAAATCATAATGTGAGAAATTCAGCTTAAGTTTTCAGATAGCAATTCACTGCCTGGTTTGGAGAATCCCAAATAAACCATGTTCATAATCACCTCGAGGGTGTCTTAGGTTGGCAAGTGGATTTTGCAGACAGCTCTGCTATGCTGCTGTAACTCCAAACTGCAGATGCTGTGCACTGGTGGGGACTGGACTACTGTTTCCATGCTGCTGGCATGGCAAGTGTCTGGTGCGTGGGAACCTGTCTTCTTCAGCATACCACACTGCTCGGCTCCTCCTTCATCTCTTCGCTATGTAGATTCAACAATTTTATCTTCTTTTTTTTTCCCCCTCTTCCCTTTTGATGTTTCAAACCTTCCTTTTTTGATGTTTCATGATATTTCACAGATGGTGATTAAAATAAAATGCAGAAGGGGGTTAAATTATTTTCTAAAACTTCTGAGGATTTCTAAGTGTCTACAAATGTTTGGAGCCACTCTGCATTCTGAAGCTTGGGAGGCTGTTGCTGTTCAGCTCTGCTGAGTCCCTTGCTCTGTGTTTAGCCTTCAGTGCGGAGGCACGAGAGTGAAGGCAGGCAGTGCGGGAGTGGAGCATCACCTCACCAAGGCAAGGAGCACTTCACAGCACTAACAGCACTTGGCTGTCAGCAGCATGTGGAGGCTTGAGCTCTAATAGTCAGAGCTTGGGAGGTGCTATGAAGAGCTGCACCTTCCAGGAGATGTAGAGACAGTGTTGTTTTTTGTTTGTTTCCTTTATGACAGTGACGAGCCAAATTCTGCGATTGACTTTGTAAGCCCATGTTGGTTGAGAGCAATGAAAACTGAGTTTGTGGGGATAGGAAGAGACAAAAGGATGTAAATACTTTAGTTCCCCAGTCACTAATAACTTCAGTTTCTTATGCAGCCTAAAGAAGGAGGTATGAGAAACCCACAAGCTTGGTCAGAGATACATCCTTAAAAAGACAACATTTTCCTCATACTAGTGGCCAATCCTGATGCTGATACTTCAAATTTGTTTAGAAAAAGATCATTTCTTTGTGCCTACCTCAAAACTGATACGAAACACTCTAAAGTGCTGAAGAGGATCATGACCTGATACAGGAAAAAGATTCTGGAGGATAAGCTACAGCCCCCTTTTATTCTGAGGAGTACTAAAGATTACCACAGGCTTGAGGGCTCCTACTTAACTTTGGGTTCAGAGCATCTCTTTTATATGAGTCCTGTGGGACACCAAAAGGCAATACCATAATCTGAAGGGAATAGCCTCCTTAACCTATGATAACGAAATTAAATAATTAAAAATTTTGGAATCCAGTGTCCTGCTGAGCCTTTAAGAACATCACCAGCTGGGTTGCATGCTGTTGTAGGTTGTTGCTTAACTGCTGGTGTCTGTTCCTGTGTGAGAGGGCATGTGTTTCAGTTCATCCTGTTCCTCAAAGGGAGTCCTGACAAGAAAAACCCCAAATCTGCAAGTATTGTTTAGCATACAGTGGCGTTACCCACCAGAGCAATGTTGGAGTGGGGTTTTATTCATACCAGCATGCACAGGTTCACACTTCTTTTTTAGTAGATAATCTTACGAATGAACTTTGGGAAGGAGGGGAAACACTTTGTTCAAAAGCTGTGTCATAAACATAAAAGAATTGATAGTGATCAAAGAATGTTTTATTTGTGTTGGTTTTCTCTCCATAGATTTCTTCAAGTACATCCCGTTCAGGGCCTTCTGATTTAACAAAACAGTGTGGAACATCAGCATTATTTCAGCTGGCAGAGGTAATCCTAAAACACTGGTGACTGATTGCCCCAGGTACAGTGGGGTGGAGAAGTTAAAGCTATTGAGTGCCAAAGTCTGCAAGGCAGAACAGTGATACAGTTATAATTGCACCGCTGCTTATAGAACCATAAATTATCATGGCTCAGATGCCATAAGTAAAGATTTCCCCAGATTAACCATCAATTTAGATGTTTTTAAGAGTCTAGTGCAGCTGAGAAGTACCAGCAGTTTCTGATGGCAAAGGGACTTTGCAGTTGAACTTGATTCAATTTCTTAGTTTAGGCTTTGAGGTTTTAGAGTTTATCTGAGGGACACAAATAGTTGAGAGGACTGGATGACTGATCTTGATCTTTAGCTTCTGAAAATCACAGGCTGTGGTTAACATTGCAGTGTAGTAAAAAAGTCACAGAAGTACCTTTGTACCAAGAACCCACATCAGCACAGTTATGGAGTTCCCTTTGCCTAGTCTAACCTGCTTCCCAATAGATACTGTGTGTTGCCCAAGCTCTGGTGTTTCATGGTGCTCAGCCTGGCTTGTCCTGAACCAGATCAGTAGTTTCTACCTTGTGCACCAAGAATTTTGGAAACCTGCTACAAAAACATCCCAGTCGTTGGTGTTATGTTCTTACATAAATTTGGTATGGGAGACTTCTTTAGTTTGCAAGGAATGTAATTTGAGAAATGTAAAATGGACCTAAAGAGAACCCAGGTGTCTGAGGGAGGTACATCCATACTGACCACATGGCCTATGGGCTGAGCTGCGGGAACCTTCTGGTGTCTGGTTCAAAGCAAGCCGCTTCCATCTGGTTTTGCTCCAGGTGACTGGCTGACGTTTCTTCTAAAAACAAAACTGCACTGGGAATTAAGCTTGAGGGCTTTGAGAGGGGACAGTAAGAACAAAGCATGTCTTCCCAAGAGCAGTTGGTTGGTGCCTTGAAAGACTACCTTCTGTAGATGTGTCTGCATAGCTTACAGGTGATCCAAAACAGAGAGAATCTCCCAGGTCAGTGCTGCAGAAACATGGCAGTTTGAGGACCTTCTGACAGCTCTTTTTCCGAATATCGATGCTCCTCAGATAGTATAAGGAGTTTGGTTTCCACTCGTGTTATCTCCAGGAGGAGATAACCATGGCAACCATTGCTGCTTTTCAGTTCTTTGCAAAATAAGTCTATGACATGAGAACAAAGATCTGGAAGCCTTTTGTACTACCTTCCAAATTATTTCTTACATTCAAGTAAAAGAAAATAATCCGTTACTGAGATTAAGTAAATGTTTTTTCCCTCCCTCCCTCCTTCAAGCCCATTTGGAAAATGGAAAAAGGAATTGTCTTAGGGACATTGGAAAATTGAAGGGGGAACGGATGTGAGATTTCAAGTAGCTTGTCTGTGGCAATAGTCAGAGATAACTGTTCTGTTGCATTTCAGATATTCTGAAGATATGTCTAGCAGTAGGTTTCCAGATTATATAAAGAGCCTTAAAGGAAACACCACTGAGATCAGTTGGAGTCTTTTTGTATTACCCACCAGCCTTATTCTAGCACCTAGCCCTCATCCCATTGCATCAGTTTCAGCAGGGCTTCAGCCAGTTTTTCAACAGTGTCCTTTAGCATAGTTTGCTTTCCTAAACTAAAATGCCAGAGAGATTCCTTGTTTAATGCTCCTGTTAGTATAAGTAAGTAAAGTTAACAGTTGATGTTTGTTTCATAGAACTGTTTTTAAACTCATTTTAGATGTGCCTTGCTTCAGAAGGAGTAAAAGTGAAAGAACCTGGGAAAACAAAAGTGGAAGCACTGGAAGATGAGGAAGGGGAAGTTTCAGAGGACATGGAAGTAGAACTGGAGAAAACAACAGTAAAAGACTCCAGTAAAGGAAAAGTAGAACAATCAGAGATAGAGAAAATGCAAAACCCAGATGAAACAATAGCTAAGGAATCACAAACTGCAAAATGCAGAGATTTTACTAGTCTTGCAATGGAAAACAGTCCTTTTGAGAGAAAGGATAACACAAAGGATCACATGTGCCGTTCTCCAGAGCTTTTCATGAGTGACATGACTATCCTTGGGCTAAAGCCAGAAAAGATAAAGAAGAAAAAGAAAAAAAATAAGTTGGACCGGCACACAAACGAAAAATCCACCCCGAAAAAATCTTGTAAAAAGAGGCAGTCCTCCGAGTCGGACATTGAAAGCGTAATGTACACAATTGAAGCCGTGGCCAAGGGGGACTGGGGTGCTGAGAGACTTACGGATACTCCCCGCAAAAAAAAACGCCCTGTCTCAAATGTGAAGGGAAGCATGTTGGATACGAAATCACCAAAGAAAAAAGTGAAATCGAAAGAAAAGAAAACATCAAAGGAGAAACCAATGGAGACCACCAAAGAATCAAAGCCTCCTGATTTCCTTAGTATTGAAGCCAGCAAGGAAGTACCGTGTGAGGCTTCTGATAACATTAAAGTGGAACCACTGACCTTAACAGAGGAGGTGGTACCCCAAAGCTTACCAGAACAGGTCAAAACTGAGGACAGTGACTGTGTTAAAAAGATAGAAACCTGTGGCTCCAGGAAATCTGAGAGATCTTGCAAAGGTGCTCTTTATAAAACTCTGGTGTCAGAGGGCATGCTCACGTCGTTGCGCGCTAATGTGGACAGAGGTGGGTGGCTTTGAGTGTTTTGTTTACAGCATGAACTGCAAAAGCCTGCCTGGAGTGGGAGAAAAAGCAAAAATCCATGTTTAAGCTGGAGTTTGAGCAGTGTGCAGTGGGAATGTTGTGTCTGACCACCTGAGATACTAGGGACAGGTGGAGTGGCTGGACTCCAGTTCCAGGGCACGTCTTTCAAAGTCTTGTGATCTGTGTTCCTGCTTACCTCACAAACTCCTAACTGCTCTATTTTCATCTTTCGTGATCTGAGTTTTAACTTCTTAACTGAAGGCTTTGTTGTTTAATTTTTCAGCCTGCTGATAGATGTGTGCAGGACTTCTGATGTATGTACAACACTGAACAATTACCTTGTTTCTGTATAAACAACTCTTGTGGTTGTGAACATAGTTCTCAATCTTGCAAGAAGCAAATGTGTTCTGGTTTTGCTTTGGTTGTTAGTTTTGCTGTAGGCAGTAAGTGAGAACCCTTTATCTTGTGCAAGGTCAAATTTAAGATAATTTCTGGAAGCTTTCAATGAAATGTCTGGAAGTGTATTTTTCCAGCTGGTAGATTTATATGTGTAATTAGAACAGTTAGAAAAGAAAAAAGATGTTTATAAGTTAGTGAAGCTTATTACTGTAATCTCTTCATTTCCTTCTTCTTTATACCTTCAGAGATCCTGACTTTTTAGATAGTCCGGTAAAAGACAGGACAGGGGATGCAGAATAGTTGTCAGTATCATAATTGCTGACTTTAAAATGAAAAATGTTTTGTAACTGCCTTCAAGAAGGTCAGGCTTTGGAAGTTGCAGTACTGACTGGGTACACAAGTTTCTTCTGAGTCTACTTTGTTTTTGAACATTTTTCTAAAGATGAGAAACAATTTTCTGCCTTCATCACAGGAAAAAGAAGCTCAGGAAAAGGTAACTCCTCAGATCATGAAGGATGCTGGAATGAAGAAATCTGGGCCTTTTCCCCAAGTGGGACAAGTGGGAACAAAAAACTGAAAAAGACTAAGCCAAAGGAAGAGTTTGTTTTTGGGTAAGTTGTGGCGTAACACTGTTTGATGTTCTAGTTAGGTCAGCCTAATAATTTAAGAGTGAGTCCCCCTCACTGCAGCTAAGTGACCTGCATCTAACACACAAATAATCACAATTCCTAAAATGAAAAACCTTGTTGGATGGAATCATGCTCTAAATACCTGTCATTTATATAGCAAAGTAATTCCTTTGAGATATTTCCTGGTTTACACCACTGTAAGTGAATTTGAATGGTATTATTTGCTCAGTTCTAAACAAACCACACAGTATTTACTTGCTCAAAAGTAGTGAAGAGGGTTACTTACACTTTCAGAGTACTTTGCAAGCACTATTTAAATTTCCATGTAGGTGTTCAATCATTGTAAACCAGATTAGATGAGAGAGAATAGATCTTTTTGCCCACTTGGAGAGATTGCTTACAGAGGAATAGTAAACAATGTTCTTATATTGGCAAATAATTATGGTAAATATGTCGTTTTTCGATTTTAAAGAAAAGATATTTAAACTGTCCACCATCATGAAATTAACTATATCTTTTAAAAAATTCATGAGAATAGATGCATTAAAATTTAGCAAGGCTGCACAGAATTACTTTCCTAGTATACAAGTAATGATTTTTGTCAGAGTATTACAGATATATTTAGCTGCAGGCACAGTAGTTAAATCTGGGTAGCCATTCATATTTGCAAATTCTTGCAGATGGGAAAATGTATTTAAAAGGTGGAGTTTTTCCATATTTCATGCTTAAAATGATAATATGTTTGGTTTTGCGTGTTTGCAGTACCCTTTTTACAGCCTAGTCTATGTGACATCTAGTTGCAGCTCACTTCCAGCAAATCAGTGGGAATCCCCAAGTCTTGTTTGTTGGAATAGTTAAGACAAAATGGAACACCTTGTATTTTTAGAGTTTTGTGTAAGTTTTGGAAATATTTTTAAGTTTAAGTTGAAAGATTGAAAACTTTTCACACATAATGGTGGGGAAACGGATCACATCTTGTAGCATAAAAAAAAGGTAAATTATTTATTCAAACTGCAGCTAGGAAAATTGTCTAAATCATTAATTCAACGCTGTTCTACCCTCATTAGCTGGCTGGATGAGGAAATACATGTTTTCCAGTCTCTCAACTTTATTCAGTTGCATCATTAATGAATATTATTTAGTGAACTCTGTAAAGGCAGAATTAAGAATTTGTGAAGTACAAGTGCTGGAGAAGGTATCCTGTATCCCTTTTCATTGCATTACCTGATCTTCTGGCTACTTGAAGAGCTAGTTTTACCTCTACCTGCTACACTTAACTCCCTCTGCTCCCTTCAGCATCATTTTTCAGCCTCATTTGGTACGTGTGTTGGTGAAAGGGTCCTCAGCCTCACAGAATTAGTGTCCTCTTCCCTTCCCCATCAGTAGCTTCCCACATTTCCCTGATGGTCTGGGTCAGATGTGCTTTCCCCACATACAGCCCACTCCTTTCTCAAGCAGGGCTCTACCTGCATGTATCTCCTGGCTGGACTAGGCAGTGCAGCGTGAACACCTCAGCTCAGCTACACCTGTCTAACCAGGCTTCTGAGAGGCTCTTAAAATTCATGACAGTGTGGATGATTTTTTATTTCTTTAAATAATTAATTGCTGACATAGACATAGCAGCACTCCCCATTGCCTGCATGTCACACAAGTTATAAATTACTAGCCAGGATGGCAGCTCATCCACTGTCAAATGAGGTTTGGCCTTCCCAATTAGAGCTGCAGCCCCTCACATGCCCTTGGGGCAGGAGCTGAGGCAGGTGGGAGCAGACAGTGGGAGAGGAGCTGAATCAGAGCAGAAAATCAGATAGTTTTGTGGTTGTCAGGGAACGTCCATGTGGAAGAGAAAAAGGTAGCAGTACTGAGCACTACTGATGTAGTATACTTTTGTGATTTAAAACCAAAATAAAACACATGTACACAAACAAACAAATCCCACCGTGCACCTGGTCTGCAAAGAGCCAAGGCTGTATTTTAAGATGGAAAATTGCTTCCTGAGAGAAGTAATAATTACAGAGAAAAAATGAGGTGCCTGTGTACCAAAGCTTTCAGAATTGAATTTGTTTGAAGTGCTGCTTCAGAAAGTAGAGAAGTACATATTTCTTGTGATACTTCCAAGTATAAAAAGGCCATCCTTCCAACAGTCATGCCAGCTTCTGTCAAGTTGAGGTTTTTCATAGCAAGGAGAATTAAAAACAAGTGGAAGATGTCATTGTTCCCCATCATTGACAGTGCTATTTATAACCAGCCTAACTGTGTGCACTGCCTTTTACTAAAACACAATTTCTACTTCTGCCTGGCTGCAAAAATTTGCAGGAGCAGAGTGCTTATGCAAGCCAGTGTAGTCATTACAGCTGGAAATGCTGTGCAATCCTCTCCTGAGCACTTTGTTTTCTTCTGGCTATTAGGAACAGTCATCCCTTGTCTGTGGATTTCATGAGTTGTAGTTAATCTGCTGACAGTCATTCAGGTTAGGCTACAGTATGAGGCGTGTTGGGTTTCATGAAAGCATAAGCAGGTTGCATTTTTCATCTCACAGCAAATTAAATATGAGGGGAGAAAATTTAATCACCCAGAACAAATAAAAAACTAATTCCCACCCCAAAGCTTCATGTTTCAGAATATTCACAGAAGATTGATTAGTTTGATATTCTTCTTCTAGTTTGAAATGCTGTTTTCATTCAGGTGTAAGAACTTCCATGTGAAGTTATTTTATTGATTTATTTATTGGTTTTACTGTCTTTGTTCATTTCCCTCACAGAACAGACAAATCTCTTGTGTAAATCTGTGCAGCAAACAGAGCTAAATGTCACCAGTATGACACTGATTATTTTTTTCTAATTTTAACATTTCAAGATATTTTTTTCTAATTTTAACATACTTTTTTTCTAATTTTAACAGTACGAAAGTAATCAATTTGTACTGTTACAAATGCAGAAGCAGAAATATTAATTCTCATTTCAAAGTTTGATTAATATATACTGCTTTGGTGTTTACTGTGTGTGCACTTACCTGTTTTTCCCCTTTCTCTCTGTGTAGAAGGGTGTGTGTTTGTATACACACACATGCTCTTAAACAATGTATTTTTTTCTCCAGAAAGAGTTACATTTAATTTGAATGGTTTTGTTTCCCATTTAGCTTAGCAAAATTGGAAGAAGAATTTGCAAAGAAATTCAACAGCCTCCCTCAATACAGTCCTATTACCTTTGACAGGAAAAGTTCAGCTGTTTCGAGGAAAAAGCGAAAGATTGGAAGTGGCTCATGTGAACTACCAAAATCCAACAAAGGTAAGTTGGCAAATGCGGGAAGTTCTTAAAACAACAGCGGTGCTGTGACAAGCTCAGGAATTTATACATCCTCACTTTACTGTTACCTGTGAAAAGTCCAAAGTCAAAGAAGAAATTTCCTAGCACTGCAGTTAGTTCTCATCTGGTTTAGTTTTCAGGCTGATTGTTTTTCCTCTTGATTTGTCATTTTCATGATAAGTAGAACTAGGTAGAGTTTGTACATGAAATGTATTTCTTGTAACAAGAAAGTTTTTCAAAAACATGAATATTTGTGAGGTAAGTGAATTTGACAAGTTTTCCCAGGATAAAATAGGGAAAAGATGGCATATGATCGAAGGTTACATTTTTACATTTTTCTAAGCTTAGACTTATGGCAGTTCCAATTTCACTGTAATTTTAGGTCTGTAAATTAAAACATAAGATACCAGAGATGTCTGAATGAAACAGCTGGAATTTTTCTTCTGTCAAGATTATAATTCTGTCATAAGTTTTGAGCAAAAACATCCTGATGTGATGACAACTAGCCCCATATCCAGCTCCTTTGCTGAGGCTCATGGAGGGAAAAACTCATTACACACTTGGCTATTTTTTTTAGACAGACTACCTGTGACACAGAGGTTGTAGGGAAGTGACAGTGTGGTAGGGTAAAACTACTTTTTATACTGTGGCAGAAATACTGGTGCAAATATAGAGTATAGAAGCATCACAAAATGAAGGAGTTATATAACCACTAATTCCACAAGACAAAATGGATCCTCATCAGGCACAGATTGCAATGTGAAGTTGGTTTCCTTTTCTGCAACAGCGATAGTTCCACTGACTGACAGGTTTTAAGATCTAATATGGCTGTTTTAGCCAGGTGACCCTGGATTAGATCTATGCCTTTTGAATGCTTCACAAATAATCACATTACAGTGTGCAAGATTGAGCAGCTGTTTTTTTCTAGTGCATGCCAATTTTGGTATTGATTTTTGTAATTAGATGTGGAACAGCCACTTTGCAAGATTAGACTCATGCTAACACCAAGCTAGTTCTGACTTCATCTGCCTTTAATTTTGTTTTATGGCATGTATTTGACAGAACTTCTTAAATAAGCAAAATGAATTGCTTTACACCGTGATAACACGCTGGTAATTAAGCAGTATCTGTTGGGAAGAAAACCTCCACAACTACAGTGATCTAGCAATTGAAGTTGTAGTAGCAACTCATTGGATTTCTCTCTACAGTATTTACCTGTTCAGGTGTCTGTATGTTTAAAAATTCTGCAGACCCTGTGTTGTTTAGGAAGGGTGGGCTAGAATTCTGCCTCAAGGCAGGTAGCCCAGAACTGCAGTCTGCTTTTGGATAGGCTCATACAGGAGAGTTTAGTTTTCTATCTTCGTTAGCATCGCTTAAAGAGCTTTGGAATATATTCGGCCTTGTCTCAAGGGAAGGTCAAAAACGTAACTGCAGGCTGGTCACAAGCCTGATATGAGTAGCTTTGGCACAGGCCTGCAGAGACAGTCATGGAGCATTTGCCTCTGGCTGACAATAAGGGCTTTTTAAATTAAGGCAGCTGACTTTGCACTGAGCAGATGGTAAACAGTCACATGAACTTTTCCACCAACTGAGCTGTGGGGTTGCAACAAGCAGCCCCAAGGCAGGAATATCGGATAGTAGCACTGCTCTTTCTGTAGTGAACATCTAACCACAACCCCAAACTAAATCCAGACAGAGCTAGTGATACTTGCTCCTAGTTCCAGCAAATGTTGAATTCACACACTTTAGCTGGGCAAGCTGACAGTTTTGTGTCAGTCATTCCAACTCCCTGAAGAGCAAGGTTCAGTCAGCTCCCAGGAGGTAGTTGAAAAACTTTACAACAAACCATTTTTCTTCTGGAAAAGAAGGATTGCTAAAAAGTAAATATTTCATGGCAGTAGGTCAATTTTAAATGTGTTTTATTTTCTTAGAATGTGTAAAACTAGGATGTGACCTGTGGATTTGAAATTATCTGACTTAAAGTGCATACAGGTGAGCTTATTAGGTTAGTAAGGTTTGTTCAGTTGAGTCAAACATGTATTAAGCTGAATCCTCAATTTAATTTGCGGTGTACTGACAGTCTATTGAGCCTCATCGTGCTGTTCTCTGGTGAAGTGTGATGAATATAAAGACTCCTAGAGAACCCTGGCCTTCAAACGTGTAGCACAAGCAGGTCTTTGTGCTAGGCTACTGCAAGTACTACAGCAGATGAAACTGGCATATCATGCAAAATAATAGAGCTTGGTTTGGTGTGGTTACGGGTTTTTTTAGTTGTCCTGCTTTTTTACCCCATTAGAATTAAACAAAAGTAGCATTTTTATGCAATGAGCATGAACCATGAGGGATCAGTGTAGTCTTACAGGTGTGACTGTGTTGGGATGTGGGGGCCTTAACTTTGCACTGCTCTGCATTACTGTGTTGTGTGGAGTTGGTTTTGCTGTGTGGCTTTTCCTTGGTTGTGTCTCTGTCAGGTAGTTAGAAGAGCTGTTCAGCACAAATAGTGTCTACAAGTGTTTTTGGGCTCTGAGTGTTTCCAAATAACAGATAGAAATCAGTAGGGATATGTTTAAGTAAACACTCCTTGAAATGATATGCTGCTTTTTTTGAAGGGGCATATGCGGGATCATTAACTATCTACTCATTTTCACTCAGCACAGATAACTACTTAATTTTTGAAGTCTACAGTGTCTATTAAACATTTAAAATTTAGAAAATATGTTGGAGTGCTGCACTCTAAACCTTCCCCAGGATGTTGGGTAAATAAAAATGGAGACATATTTTTGTTTGTTGGGTATGGGGTGTTTCCCTGCACCCCACCCCCAACTGTAACTGTATGCTTTTTTTTTGAGTAAATGGTGGTGGATTGATTTTCTATCAAATGTCATTAGCCTATACCTTCAACAGGCTTCATCTGCTACCTAACCACACAGCCAGATTTATCAGGATGTTTTCTTGCTCTGGAAAATCAGTAGAGCAGTGCCCACTGACTACTTCTGTTGTGCTTGTCATGTAAAATCCACATTTCAGCCAGTTCTTTCACATAAAAACACCTGACGAACCCTGTAACATGAAAGCTGTTTCACATCCACGTGTATGAAGGAAAATTTGAACCTTTTCTTAAGTGAGAGGCTTTTTTTTCCCCCAGTTTCCAAACTGTTGAAATTCTGCTCCCACTGAAATGATGGGGGTCTTTCTTCAATGGGACCAGGACTGAACAAGCCATAAAGCTTTGTCAAAATCCACATCAAGTGTTCTGAACTGGGAATGTGCATATACAATTATAATGTCACAAAATGGCTGAAGAATACAGCTATATTCTGCACAGATATGTGCAGATGGCCTGCTCTGACATTTACTGGAGCTATAACTGTTTCCTATTCTTTTTCTTCTTTCCAATGGCATATGTGCCAAAACATCCCACCACACAGAAGTCAGCTGTCTGCAGTGAGTCACTAATCTGCTTGTATGCAAAAGTGAGCAACAGGCAGAGTCATTATTTCTGCTTTGTAGTGTGAAGAAATGCTCACTTACACACCAAGCACTGCACCAAAGCTTTCATTTTGGGAAGTCAAAGAGGGGAATGCACAGTGTGCTTTTATCTGGGGAAGAGATTTTTTTCTTTTTTTTTTGGCTGTGGCCTCTAGGAGTAGAAATAAAGCATCAGCTTAAAACGGATGCTGCTTTGTGGCATTCCTCTTGGTCTTAGTTCTGGGTTTTTTTGTCTTGGTTCAAAGCATTTGGATGCTTGGAGATTTCATGCTGTAATGTTCCAAGGATCATGACCTGAAAATACAGCACCTTCCTCTGAGAGATGCAGAAATGCACAAACTCTTGGTCCTGATTTTGGTAGGATCTTGCTGAAAAGTCCTCTGTTTGACCAGTTTCTTTAAAATGGCGAACCTTTTGAGAGCAAAGGAAGCCTATGCCGAGAAATTTGGGGGAAATGCAGTTATGGTTCATTTTCTTGTCTGCTGCTTCCCCGAGCAGCTGCCACTGGCTGTAGCAAGTATTCCCAGGAGGAGTCCCTACTGCCCTCAGTGAGCACAATGGACAGACCAGGGATTAAATCCTGTGGCAATTGCTGAAGTGCTAGGGAGAGGAATAACATGTAGAATATTTCCAACAGAGGAAGATGAGTAGATGGCTGTATAAGTGTCAAGTAAACGAACATTAAAATTTTTTTTTCAACTTCCTTTAGGAAATCACATCTAGGGTCCATTGCCTAACAGCAAGACTTTTAGGTTAGTTCTTTCAGTCCTGGATTTTGTCTGGATTGAATGTTCACAAGTCACATTTGTTCAAAGTCTTGGAATACTTGCCTGTTGTCCCCATGAAACAGGTGTAGCCCAGCCAGGCATGCTGTCAACTCCTGTATGGTGACTGTGCCTACACTGTTAAGGCAGTGTGTGGATGAAGTTTCTTGTGGAGTCAGAAGTTACATCGTCAGGTCCAAGAACTGTTGACTTATTTAGCTATTAGCCCATCTTCTCTTTCAATGCATTTCTGGCCAAAGGGTATTTAAGTGTCACTGGACACTGTCACACAGAAGTAACAGCTAAAAGGGAATGAAATAGGCGGTTTCCTTACTGAAAGGCAGGTTTTCTTTTGGCCCCACTAAAGTCCCGGGATTTTCCATATGGGAAAGTGGCAGTTTGAAGATACAGGCTGATGACAAAGGTGCCTTCAATGGGGAAAAAAGATATGAAGGACACAGGTTTCCCCCTCTGTGCAATGCCTGTTATGGTTCGTTCTGAGTTTTTCATCTCAGTTACTCTCCTTAGAGTTGCTGACATTGGCTGACTGTGATAGTGATTGAAATGGTTTGTATGGTGCAGGTTGAGCTGTAGGAATTGAGATTTGGGTAATATGCAACGTGTTGCTTCTTCCAAGCACCTGCAAAAATCACTAATTGGCTAACCAAAAAAATAATAATAAAAAGGTCACAAGAATCATGTGCTTATGTACCTCTGTCTTCTTGTGGGGCTGGTGGGAAAACTTGTTTCTGTTGATGTCGATGAAGTATTTGAGCTTGATATCAAGAAAAGCTTAGTTCTTTCACTTAGACTTTTGCTCAAGCTCTCTGAGCTTTTTCATTCGTTGTTTTACATTTTTGTTGCACTGACACTAGACTAGTCCTCTGTGATACTCAGGAACCTGTTGTAAAATTTGCAGAACAACACTTCAGTAAGTTTGAGTGAATATGGCCTCTTTGTTGTACTTTCTGGTATTTTCTATACAGGTTCTAGTAAAGCTGTTCAGATTCAAGCTCATGTTGCCTAAGATGATCTCTTGCTGGGACTTTATTTGGTTTGTTGTTTGACTTCTAGATTTTTCAAATTTTATTAATCTTTCTCCAAAGTTTTGATTTCATATATATTAAAAAAGAAATAGCAGTGAGCCACAAAGCCAACATGTGCAAGATGTTAAGGTTTCTATGCCTGCCTCTGGCTGGATTTTAGCTTTCTCTCAGTTGTTTTCAGTATTGGTCAGACACCCTAGTGTCTGTTAATGGCTTTCACTTCATAAGACTAAATACTTCTTCCACGTGCTACACACTTTACTCTTTCTTCCCTTGCATATGGAGTCTGAGATGGCAAATTGCAGATGTATAATGTAGATTTACTCTGATGGCACATTCTCAGACGGTTGCAGTTGTGTCCCAGTTGCCAAAGTGTGTCTGGTTCCTTTTAAGGATGAGGAAGAATGGAAAAGGCCAGTATTTGTGGTGGCTAGAATCCTATTCTAGGTGAGCTAGAGATGGGAAGGACACCTGCTTGTTAGGCTATAAATCATCTTGTCGTGTGCACAGCATCTCATTTCTGTTTGGGCTGGTCTGTTCTGAACTAGCCTGAAGACTTGCTTGTCCACTTGCTGGAAATAAGATTTTGAAGCTGAGTTTCTGTAAACTCCCCCAAAATGGCTTTGCATTGTGGAGATTATACATCCCTTATGCCTATGTTGCTGTTATATCACTCACTGACTGCTGCCCTAATGAGGCAAAGGCTAACTTCTTCATGACCTCTGATAGTGGCATATTTTGTGGTCCAGTGTCATACAACATATCTTCTGACTGCTCCTAGTAAAGACTCTGCTGGCAAAGTAGGAATGGTGGCATGAGCTGGACATAACCTCACCTTCCTCCTCTGGGAGCTTTTACTTTTGCACCTAGTAGATCTCATTTCTGGTCACCAGAAAGGCAGTGATAGCTCTTGCATCCTGTGGTGGGTTGGCCCTGGCTGGTAAGTAGGTTCCCACCCTGTTGGTCACTCCCACAGTGGGATGTGGAAGAGAACAGGAAGGGCAGAAACAAGGAAAATAGTTCCTGGGTCAAGAAGATGACAGTTTCATAAGTTGGAGGGAGGAAACAAGTAATGCACCACTAACAAACTGATGTCGAGCCAGTACCTGAGCAATGGACAACTTTAAAAGAAACTTTCCCAAACACAGTTTTGTGCTGAGTATGCTGTGAAATGCCTCTTGGCCAATATGGATCAGCTGTCCCAGCCTCTTGAACACCCTCAGCCTAGTTGCTGGGGTGCCAGAGTGAGAGAGATCTAGATGCTGTAAACACTGCTCAGCAGTAACTAAACCATTGGTGTGTTACCAACACTGTTAAGTTTACTCCCTGCCAGCCAAGCTCAATATACATGCAAAAAGAGTGTATCTTCAAACAAGCAAGAATACCCTGTTTTATTGTATGGCTAAGCTTTCCTAAGGGTTTCATTCCCCAAAATGCATCATATGCACTTAAACACTAGGGGGTGGTGGGTTGAACTACAGCTTGCTGAAAGCCTCCCGAGTCCCTTCGGGCAGAGAGTCAGGTTTTGTGCTTCCCTGTCAAATGGCAACTTGTATTATAGGAACGGGAGGTTGTACAGGACGTACTGTGAACTGTTGTACTCTTCTTTCAAGCTTCTAATTAAAAGTAGGTATTATTAATGTTGTCTGTAGGTTCATCCCAGTCTCAGAAAAATAACTTATTCCACAAAATCATTAGCAAATTTAAGCACAGAAAGAAGATTAATGTTCCTGACACAGGTACTGGTGCAATGAGGTTTTTGGCTGCCTTTCTCAATTCTGTCTTGGAGAAATGCTTCTAGACAGAGACACCTCAGCTCTCTAGTCTTTGATTACTTTGGTTCCTTATTTCCCCTGTCTACTATGATTCCATTGCCTCCTGGCTCCAGTTGATATTACCTTACTCCAGTATGATGCTGTTTTGTTTTTACTTGGCATCTTCCTTTAATTACAGTTTCCCTGCTCCAGACGCCATGCAGCAGAGCTGACAATGCAAGGGCAATTCTGCAGTTGGCCCTGAAAACTTCTATCTTTTATAGCTCACAGCTCTGTAGTCCTTAGGTTGCTCTTACCTGCATCCTTCTGTATCAGTGACCATATTATTTTGACAGAGGATTTTTGCATGTCCCTATCTCCTATTCTGTGATTTCTTGCTGTCTGGAACTTTGCAGACTGCAGCTGGTCAAGGTATAAGAGCCTGGTGAGGATATAAGTGCTTGTTTCTGCACCATATCTCAGGAAAACCAACCTCCAACCCTGCTTCTGTAGAAATCTTAAATCAGCTTTCAATTTGCTTCATAGTGAAAATACCTTCTGCAGTTTTTGAAGTTATGTTCCAGACCTTGTCTGCCCGCTGTCCACTGTTAGCTCTCTAAAGTCTTTTTCTTGTTATAGTATCATAATCCTGCACACTAGGAACTCACAACTCTGGAGGGGCATTTTCAGGTTTACAGTGTGTAGAGTATCATAGCTTAGCCTGCTTCCCTGGGCCCTTTTTCTTTTATCATTATGTTGCCCATACTATTCAAGTCATGCCCAGGCTGTTCCTCTGTTCCACAGTGGTGTTCTCTCCTGCATTGTTCCTGTAGCGTAGAAAAGCCTCTCTGGTTCTGCTTACTTAACTCCATTAATTTTGGCTCGTTTCTTCCCCACCCATGTTGATCTCTAGGATAATAAAATTGTTGTTCCCATCTCCAGTTTCTCCAGCCACCTTTATTGTTAATATCTTTTTCTAAGACTTGGCCATGTAATTTCTTCTCCTTTCCTGGTGCTGTGTTTTCTGTCATCTGTGTTGCACATGCACTATTTTCCCACATAGACTCTGCCTGCTCTTCTGTATTCCATGGTGCAAATAATTTGAAATTACTTGCTCTGTCTTCTTGTATTTGTACAACAAATACATTGTGGCAGTTGCTTATGAGAGGTAACTATCTTGCTTCCATGTTGGTGTAAAAAAGACATCATACATTAGCATAATTTTTATTTAGCATCATTCCAATTTTATTCCTGAATTATTAATAGACCGTGTAGACAAATTATTAGGAAAAATGAGTGTTTAAATTCTCCTGGGGGAAAAGAAACAGAACATGTTTAATAGATGATTAAGTAAAGAGTAACTAAATATAAATACCTTAAAATCTGCAGATAAAAATGTGGGTAAACAAAATGTCAAAGCCTGCATTTGTTTAAAACAAGCCAGCCTGTTTTAATACAAAGTGAAGTGTGCACTATGATCAAAGATTCAACCCTGGCAAGGGTTGAGTACCCTGGCCTCATTCCAGCACAGTACAGAGGCATGTCCTTGGAAGTTAAGCATGTGAATAATGTCATAGTGTCTAACATTAAAGAAGTGTCTGTGCATTTGCTGGGGCAGAGCCAGCTTGCTAAGTTCTTTCCAAGACTAAAGCAAAGAAACAAACTTGGGAGCCTTACACAGCCCACATATAATCATCAGAAGAAAGGCAATGGATGTCTGTATATTGATGGGGAACTGCATTTTCCCCTGAATTACAGAGGGGAGGAAATTTGGAGTCTTGCCTACTCTGAAGTGTACTGTTAGTGACTGAAAGCAAAGTGTTGATCAGCAAAGTGCAGTGTGGGCATGGCCTCGGCAGGTGCTGGACAGCCTCTCGCTCATGTGCTGCCTATAGATCTTCATCCTTCATCCAGGAGTTTCTAGGCAACAGGCGCTAAACCCTGTTTAGCATGGCTGAGCTGTCCCATATTCTGCAGCATTCAAGATGGGAATCCCAGAATCTTCATTTCAATTCAGATAATATTTATTTAAGCATTTTGTGAATCAAACAATAAATGAAAATTTCTACTCCTTTTTGTGGTTAGTCTATACTTGTGGTGAGTCACAAGTCTACCTAATGTGCAGTTTTGGTTTTTACGAAGTTAATTTTGCAGAAAGAAGGAGCTTGAATGTTTGTATAGCTGCAGAGGAGCCACTTTGAAGGATTGCTGAGGTCATGCTGGCTTCATGATTTTTTATCTTGAAAAATGTGTGTGTCTGTGTGTATCTGTTAGGAGTGAAGGAAAGTAAGTGCAGCAGAGTATGATTTAGTATGATTGTGTTGTGTTTTCCATGTATCTGGTATGAAAACCTGAGTGAATTTTGACCACATTGTACATGGCGGCACCAGTGCACGTCACCATGTTAAGAGTTTGCAGCTGTTCATAGGGCAGGGTACAGCCCAGTTAAACACCAGTGAAATGCTACAGAGAACACACAGTAATGCAATTGAATATGTCAAGAGATACATCTTTTCCTTAGGAAGGCTGACAGAAGCACAGCTGGACCCATGCCTGTTTGGGAAAGTTAACACTCCTCTGGGAGTTTTACTTTTCTGCCGCACCAAAAAGGCTTTCCAATGGGAAGCAGTACTTAAAATAAGTCACAGTGACTGCATCTTTGCAGGAACACTTAGTGAGCTGTGCTGAGGCTCTTGCATGGTCTGTGTAGCAGCCAGATGTAACATTGGCCTTGGCACAGAAAGGGGAGAAGAGAGGATGAACACATACACTGGTCTCAGCACCAGCTCACACGTGAAGCATCCCTGTTGCTGCACCTGCTCCTACAGCAGCTCTCCCACACACATCAGAGCCCTGTTTTCTGGGGCTTGCAGCCCAGAGGGAACCAGTAGCTCTGTGCCTTTGGCAACCATTCTGGCTGGAGGAAGACTGGATCAGCACAGGCTCCTGCAGCAGAGCTTCCCGCCCAGGTGGCTGTTTCCTACACCCGTTTTGACCATCTGCTGCTTTGTATCTCTGCTTGTTAGTCCCCAGCCCTTGCTGCATCTCTGTATGCTGCCTGGCCCCAAAGCAGTATTGTAGCAGTGTCCTATTGTCAGAAGAGCTGGACTGCCAGGTCAGTCTGTTTGGCGTTACTTCCTTGGTGAAGTGGTTCCATAGACACTAATGATCTGAAACAATGCTCTGTCTGGCTAGATTTTCATTGTTAATCTTTATAAAGACTATTAAATCATTACAGCCCACCTTTCTTCCTTGATACCAGCATGCTTAGACCCACAGAGCATTTGTTCTCCACAAAGTGTGGTTAAACTTTTGCAGCTCTCTCTCATAACAGGCATCACTAAAGAAATTCTTTTAAGTCTGTGTTTTGTTGGGGTTTGGTTTGAAAAGCTTGTCTGAAAATCTGTAGTGTGGTGAATCAGTTCCATTGACTTCATTTTTCTTGTTCACACAGATAGGTAGGAAATAAGACTATGTGTACTCTGCTGTCACTAGAGAGCGCGACACGAACAGCAGAGAGACCACCACACTGGACCAGGGCAAGGCGGAGAGAAGGAAATTTATTTTGAGTTCACAGAGTTATATAGTGTTTTGACAATGGCCAGGGATTGGCGAGAAAGGTCACCACCTCTCCAACCACACTGGTCAATAGAAAAGTCCATCAACCTTTCTCCTCCCAGGAGAAGGAATGAAAAACAAAGGAACAGTGAAGAAAAACACCTGCATGTTTACAGAAAACCTCGTGAGAAACTTTATCATAGAAACTAAAACATCAGAAGGCTAAAACTCAGGGCGACACTCTGCATGCCTGCAGAATATCATAAACTGTCCATGCAAACCTTTAACAAACCTAGCTGAGGAAACCATCTGGCATAGACCTCTGGATGTCTCTCCCAGAGTCATTTCTGCCATCGTGGTGTAGGCATGCCTAAAGCCCCACACCTTCATGGCATTTTCTCAACTCTGCTTGCAAAAATAGTCCACTAGTTCTGCCCATGCCACTGTCATAGAGAGCTAAGTATGCAACTACATGTTGGCAGGACTGCACAGTAACTGCAGAACCTCATTTCATGTCTAGACAGTGTTTTCCTGAAAATTAGCTGAGCTCCTCTTGGGACAGCTCTTGCATGCAGGAGAGTGAAAGCAGAATGGCTATCAGATGGAATAAAGAAAACTATAGGGAATTAAACCTGGCTAGCCCTATCCTTCCTGCAGAATAAAACCAGGTCCCGATTTGGAGCATTTGTATGGATATACCTTTGTCACTTGAAGCAGTGGGATGCTGTTCCTCTTGAAGGAGGTGCAGGAGCACAGTTTAGATGTAGACATGTTGAAACATGGACGTCTTTCTCCTCTAGAGGTCAGCACAAAGGGTCTTGTGAGTGAAGCCTTTGTGTGATTTCCAAGTTAAGTTTTATGTCTACTTGAATAATACTCTGTAAAGAAGTCAGTGAAATGATTTCTAAACCAAGTGTCCACTAAGACTGCTAGAGAAGAGAAAAAGATGATATTCCCTTCAACATTTCACCCTGCACCCACACACACACAAAATACTCATTGTTCACCTTCAATCCTTCCTTATTCAAGACTGTATGGCAGCAACATTATATTGAAGTGATAAAGAGCTTCTTTTAGAGCTAGGAGAGAAAAGGAAAGTAGATGACTTGCAAGTCTCATTTCAAGGATTAAAATAAAAACTTCGGAGAGGGAATATGAAACAATATAAAAACATGGAGAGGGAATATACTTATTGTATCTGAGTTTTTACAGCCACCTTCTGCTGTTTCTTAGGGAAACATGCCAACATCATATACTCCTTATATCTTCCACTATTGCCTATTCCACCTTTCAAGGGTTTTTTTCTCTTTATTTTTTTGACATATACAATATGAGAAAGAAAAATATAAAAGGGAACCCTCAGCTGTAGTGATTATTAATCAGGTTAATTTCTAGTGACCTAACATACAGCACATCAATTAAACGCATACCAATCAGGTCTCTTTTAATCATATGTTGTTCATTGTTTGAAATCAAGTCTTCATTTTTTTATTAAATGTAAAAAAAAAAAATTAGTTGTAGTACTAAGATTAAAAGCATTATAAACTCAGTCCAGCTAGAAGTAGACAGCAGTGTCAAAGTGCTAATTAGAGCAAATCAGAATTAACAGATAGTGTTGGACTACAACCAGACCATTACATTTAAATATAATCAACACTTATGAATTCCCAAATAATAAATCTGGAGAGAAAGTTGCCTATTTAATTATACATTCCAATTAAGATCCTAGTCTCGATGCACAAAGCTTATCTGAACATCCCACTGTTGGCTCAGTTGAGTTACTTGAAAGTCACATTTGCAGTCATTGGTGCTTCTACTTAATTGGATTGTTACAGGGTGGCTCTTTTCCTGTGCTTTTTCTTGAGTGCTCTTTACAAAAAAATCAGTTCTACGGCAAAGCTTTGCTCTGGAAAGGTTGTCTGCTAGAGCTAAGCACTTAAAAATGCTAATTGAAGCTGTGTGCTTTTTTTCCAAATAAGGAACATGCACAAGTTAAAAAATGTTTTACAAGAGAACATAGGTGAATTAAGATCATAAACAAATAAAGTTTGGAGTGTTTCAAATATTTTTGCACATATGTACTAGATCTGATTGTATTCTTAGGCAATAAAACACTAAAAGGTCCTTCCCATTCAAACAGAAGAGCAAAGGGCAACTGCTAACAAGATTAAATGTGTTACAGCTATTCTCTTCATCTAGTCCACATCCTCACACAATGAACAGTTAAAGAAGCCAGCAAAAGATAGAGGTTTTATTAGCTATATCTTTGAATAGAAAGTTCATTAAATCTACAAAACTAACAATAAACAGAAATACACACAAACATGAAAGAAGGCAAAGGCCATGCAGACTGTTTGGCTGTTGTGCACAGTTAGTGCGGGTGGATGCTCCTTTGTGACACCACCAGTCTCAGTGCAAGAGATAGGAATTGTTCAGTTCTTATCTCTTCTGAAAGAGCAGTTGTTTGCATTCTGGCTTCAGTTCTGTGTGCATAGCTTTTGCTGGTCAAACCACCCCAAAAGTGACAAATGTCTTTAAAAAGTCTTTAAAATGGGGAGAAAGATTAAAAGAAACTGGAGGGAAGAGTAAGCTAACTGTAGACACAGTAACAGCTGTGGAAAATATATCAAGGACTGTTGCAAAGAGATGGGGTATAATCTGACAAGTAGTAAATAAAATAATCAGTTGAAAATGCAGCAGGGGAGATGAGGTACAAGCATTAGGAAAAAATACGTAATCATTCAGGATGGCAGTGTACTGGGAAACAAGAACTTGGTGCAGGTATCATGAGTGTTCCCAATTTCAAAACAGGTTAGACAGGTATCTGTAAGCAGTTACTTGGGTATTTCATTTGCTACCTGTAGCCTCTTTCTAACCCTAGCTGACAGTGATCACAGATGGGACAGGCTTCATAACATTTTTATCACAGGAGGGAAAAAGAGGTCACAGATTGCCTTTATAGACTAGTGATACCTGATGGGATCAGCAGAATGGCTTATTGAATCAATGAAAATTACAAACAATTGACTACTAGACACTGGGCTCAGACGTAGGAAGCTTAAATATGTTTTGTGATTGCTGTCTGACCAATTTCTTTGTGAACAAGATAAACTCTTTAGTCAAGTGAAAATTTGGGATCATGTTCCAGTTCGGGCTAAAATGCTGCTTCAGAACACCAACACTGGAGCTGCTGAGAAAGATTTAAACTGTTCCTTTCTCATTCTCTGACTTTATGTGGGTAGTATTTCTGTCACGGTATTCTATCCCATGCTTACTTCCTTTTTTTAGCATGCTTGTCTTCAGCTGTGATCCAGTTCTGCTTTTGTATTTGCGGCCTTTGGGGTGTTTTTTTAACGTTTGTTATTTTGTAAAAGGTAGTATTTCCCTTTCTTAGAGGAGTTGATGTAGAATGACTAAAGAGGTGGGTGTGGGTTTTAGGCAGAATTCCTGAATTCTGCTTGTCAGTCAGTCTGTGAGCTAAAATAAGCTTACATGAGGACCTTTGTTGTTCCTTAAATACATTTTGTCTCTTAGCCACTTGCTGACATCTTCTGTTGCAGAATGTTTTATACAGAGCAATACCCTGCTCCCACTCAGTGCCACTGCCTATCTCACGGTTTTCTTTGCAAATATTAGAAACTTGAACCTTCAATATATCTTTAAGGTGGATTGTGTTACTTCCCTGCAAACGTTTGTGACATTCAGATCATATCTTGGCATGGGTTATGCTCTTGAGTACCTGTGAGGAACAGTTTTATGCAGATAGATACAAAATGGTAAATGAGCATAACTAGTGGCTGAATTACTCTATATCTAAAGTTGCATTTTTATTTTCTTCCAGCCATACTATTAGAAGACAGAAATTCCAGTGAGTCTGCCTGGAAGAATAAAATTTCTATATCTGCCCTAAACACTCCAGAGCCAGCAATGATGCATGAGCCTTTAGTTGGCAGCCAGAAAAGGAAAGCAAGAAAAACTAAGATCACACATCTTGTCCGAACGGCAGATGGGCGAGTGTCACCAGCAGCAGGGACACTGGGTAAGGAAATTTGAGTTAAAATTTTATTAAAACTAAATGGTTGGAGAAGGTTTGAGGGTACAAGCAACCTATCAGGGCAGTATTTTTAAATTAGCTTGTTTTCATACCTACTTAGAATGGTCATTATTAAAAATACAGGTATCAACCAACTGGGAAATCACTGAGTCCATAAATGGCCAACTTATTTTGTTTGAATGACCAAATTTGTCTTTTCTCCCTGGCTATTTCACTCTAAGAACTATAAACTGATGCAGAGAGAAATGAAAGGTAGTTAC
The DNA here is from genome assembly GCA_013396995.1 of Dicaeum eximium. NCBI lineage: Eukaryota > Metazoa > Chordata > Aves > Passeriformes > Dicaeidae > Dicaeum > Dicaeum eximium. The sequence goes on along the minus strand of VWZP01000406.1, from coordinate 625,299 downwards.
CTTTCATAATTTGTTTCAAGTCCAGCAAAGAAATTACACCTGGTTACAAGTTGTAAAACTGAATTTCATAGTATGACAGTTAATGCCACAGTCCTTCTTGGAGTTCTCCAGTAAGATAATCTTTCAGGACTACTGTATCTAAAACATACACAAAAGCTCTCTTGCCTGACTGAAAAGATCAAATTCAGTTGAATGCAAAATTAGTAAACTCCTTCATAGACCTTAGTACTGTGCTTCTGACCCAGCAGTTTGAGTCAGAAGAGGTTGCAGCATGGATCCGATGACACTGACAGAATCAAAGTCCTAAAGGTAAAGGTTCTGTTAATACCAGATTAGTCGGTGTATCCATAGGCTACAGTAAATTTACGAACTACATCTGCACATTTAATTTTCTTTCTTTGCAGAGGAAAAGCCAAAAGAACTGCCACAAAGTACTCTTCAAAAATCATCAAGTGCAGAAACAGATTGCAACAGTGAATGCTCCAGAAACACAGAGACAGAAGAAAATCATAGTATTACATCAGATATGCCAGCAGTGTCTGCATTTTTTAGCTTAGCTGCTCTGGCAGAAGTTGCAGCCATGGAAAATGTACACAGGTATGGTTTTCTTTTCTTCTTGTTTTCTTAAGTAAATATTATGTAGGTGGTAGCTTGTTCATAAAGCATGTAAATAGCAGACTGTTTAATTTGGCTTGCATTTTCCTCTTCAACAGCTTTCTATGAATGTCTGTTTTACCCCACTTGCTTAGTAGTGCTAGGTCTTCACCTAAAGGACAGTGCAATCTGTTTAGCAGTTAGTAAAATGATCCTTCCCAGTAAGCTTACGTACCAATTTTTGTATGAAAACTGGTCTATATGCTCCTTGAGATCCTAATGATTGAGAATTATCAGATGCTATTTGTCAGATAACAGGAGATTTAAATAGCTACTGCATGCTGATTTGCATTTTCCAGTGGCCTAAAACCTAAGATGGTGGAGAGAATTCCATACATTTTGAGATTAATTTTTTATGCTGAATATGGTTGAGGGGAGATAACTTGTTATTCTTACTCTTGTGCTTTGCTGGGTAGAAGGCAAAGCATTTGCTGAATAGCATGTGGCAGAACAACTCAAGGTGATGGAAAACCAGGGTAGTTTGTGTTGGTCCTCTCAGTTATTGAGTAGGTCATCCATACAGATGACGTGGAGAATGCACAGGTTACTTAGGGCTTATGGATCAGTTCAGCACGGTCAGGCCTGTGATGGGAGTAAACCAAAGACAGCAGGTCCTCCTTGGCTCTTGATTATCCAGTGTTGTTCTTTCATGGAACTTACTGGATATGAAACCCCATCCTCTCCTGCAGTGGAAACTCATTGAGGAAGCATTGGGCCAGTTTGAAACCGTCACAGCCTCTGCAGATGCCATTGGACAGATTGCTGGCCACCTAAGCAACTCTCAAGGCAGTAGTCCATTAAGCCATTCACAGCCTCAGTTTACTGTTCCTCTCATTGGCCCCATTGATGAACCCAGTCCTTTGTGTTTAGGCTGCACATCAAATGCTCAAAGGCTTTTTAGAAGCTCAGGAACCCAACAAGAAACAGATCTGCTGGTTCCTCTCTGCAGAAGCCATTGTCTTGCTTCAGCAGTGTTGTTTTGGGTGAGAAGTGATTTCACACTGCAGTCAGGCTGTCTGTCATCATAAGCCACAAAATTGGACTTGTGGAAGTGCTGTGCTAAGCTCTGCTCTCACTCGCACCATTGTGGTTTCATTGACTGCCATTAACACTGGCCAAAAACGCACAAAAGCAACAGGATTTACTTTGCTGTGCTTTTTCTTCCTTGTGGCTCTTAAGAGTTCTTGTCCTCCTGTTGTCCTTTTTGAAGTGAGCTAATGTTTTGCAGAGCTTTGTGCTTGGATCTTTCTCTTTGAATCCCATCTTTTGTCATGTCATTATGTATCTCGGGCCATGCAGCACCTTTCATAAGGCCTGAAAACAGCAAATGGACAAATATCCCACAGCTGTTGGAAATGCCAGTCTGTAATTACCCTGAGGGAGGTGAAATGACAACAGAGGAGGATTCTTCAGTAGAAAATTAGCCACATCTCTCACTGACTTGGCAAACGGAAGTCAAAACAGAAACCTAAATCTTCCAGGCTAGATGCTTCTGTTTTCTACTCTGTCAACTGTTGTTACCTTTTGTAAGTCACTGTATTTGCAAATAGCCAGAAATGTGAAGAAAAGAATTGGAGGTTTGCTTGATGTGTTTCTTCAGTGTCTGAATGTAATTTATTAAATAGTTTCTTAGAGCTTTGGGACATAGAATCCTTCTGGCAGCACGGTTTTCATTTAAAATCTTCTGCTTCATTTATCTTGTGCATGCCCTGGTTAAGCACTGTGAGTCTGAGCTGCATTTTATGCCAAGGTCACTTCGTTGCACTCTGGTTGTGTGAAGCACATGGGTACCTCTGCTGCTGGTTTCTGCTGGGGATCTTAGCTGAGCCAGAGTGAGGTAAAGTGGTCCTCATGTAAAAACAAAGCAGGCCCCAGATTTTCATTGCTACCAATGACAAATACTGTAACAAAAATAGAACTTCACCTGTGAGAGTGAGTAACAGGCAGTGACATGCTTGCTGTATGTATTTTAAAAAGAAAGCTGTAAAGGAGTTCTCCCAAGTCCATTTGGTATCATGACTGATGTTGATTTCCAGCACATAATTCTGGCACAGTTTATTTTTATGATACTCTGTGCCAATCATTTGTAAGTAAACACTGCTGTAGTAATGAAAGAGATGTGCTAGGCTGATGTAATCACACTATATGGAGGAATCCCAGTGCAACTCTGCTGATGAGTATATCTCCATATTGCTTAAAAGCTATCTGTTGACTCTCACTAACATGATCTGTGCCTCTGTGCATTTACCTTCTTTTTCCACACATGCTACATGCTCTGCTTCTGAGGGCTGCAGCAGCTCCCTTGCAAAATGAGTCACAGCACTTGTGCACTCTTAACATACTCTTGCGCTCAGGATTTTGCTTTGTGTAGTCAAATGCCATCACATCTTGTCTTTTCCTGCCTTTGTGTTGTGATGTAGGTTGTCCTCAGGATATTGTATAACTGTTGCAGGGACAGCTCTGAAAGCACACGTACCCAGAGGATGTGACTGCAGCAGTGAGGCGTTCCTGTGCTGCAGTGTCGGGTGCTAAACTGTGCAACTGCTGCTACCCATCCTTTCTGGTGTGATAACAGCACCTCCTGTGCTCCAAGTATTGATGGGTGGCTTTTCTTTTCTTCTTTTGCAGAAGTCAGAGGGCCACACCCCTCCCCCATGATGGACAGCCAAATGAAATGTCTCAGGCTCCAGTGCTTATTTCCTGTGCTGACCAGTGAAGCTCCACTTTATTGTAAAACATTGTGCTTTACCTAATATCCTAGCCTTGTCTTTACCAAGGGAAGCTAGTCAGTTCATATGATGGAACTAGAGACTGCAATAAAGTGCTTATTGCTGAGTGGCCCAGAATTCACTGGAAGCCAGACGTTAGCAACTTGGGCCAGGTCCTCAAATTGGAACCCAGTATGTAGGAGGGTGATACTGTCTATTAATGAACTGAAATGGAGTGGAATGATCCCAGAGCTTGCTTTCTATTGAAGGCTTTTAAACAGTAAACAGGTGGTTGGTGTGAAAAAGGCTGCCTTTACTGTTAGCTCACACAGCATCTCTTTTACCAACCAGAGAGTACAACAACTAGTTTCATATAATACCTAGTTATTCTAAATGAAAAAGAAAAAAAAAAAAACCAACAAAAACACTGACGCACTGCACTAGTTACTATTAGATATTCTTAGTCATTTTTGTACATGAAGATTTAAGTTTTAAGATGGTTTATATTAATAGGTTATGCCTACGTTTATATTGTAGAATGAATTTAAAACCTGTTCCAGAGAACTCAAGGCAGCCTGGACAGATGTACCATTGTTAGCGGTGTTTGGGCAGCCACGTGGTCCAGTTGTTCTGCACTTTTATATTTGCCACCGGAGTGGTAGAGTTTACTGGGAAAAGTTCTGACAGGCTATGTTTGAGTTTGTTTCTTTTTAATTTAGCTTTGAATAACCAGGATGATGTGCATTAGAAAAACGAGTGGTATATGGAAAAGAAAATACTGCAGATAATTGACTTGTCTTTCATGCTTTGGAGGGTTCCTTTATTTTTGCATAGATGTCTGAGCGACTTGGTGAAACTTTCCTGTAAACAAAAAGTACTGCAAATGTGTTTTTCAAAAGTGACCTTAGTATTATTTCAAAGTTCTGAATAACTTTAAACCATGACTTTTCGATATAGTGTACACCAATACACATACCTTTTACATTTTACAGACACTGGCATTGTTGTAGTTACTATGCACAGTCCAAATCAGCTTCAGAGTTTGCATAAAGGGTCAATTACAGTTTGTGTTGGTAAAGTAGAAAGCTGTATACAGTTAAACTACAGCTGAAGAGTAGCGTTTGACTGAATTCAGACTACCAAACAGACCCATCTGCCAGTTTGTGTCTCTGCTTGTGTTGAATTTTTGTGTTTTGCTTTCATAAATACATCCCAAAAGCAGGCCAAGTGTATCACTTGGCCTCTTACCTCCACTATTCTGACTTACACTATTGTATAACCAAGCATTGATTCCTACCAATAGATGCAAAATGATCACTAGTAATTGATCTAAAGCTACAAATTCAACAGGGTACTTCTTCTATAGCACAAGATGTTTCCCTAATTTTTGCATTGTAGCACAATTTACCAAATTGGACTCCAGCAATAATTTTCTATTAGTCTTCGTCATACCGGCTGAATTTTTGATAGTATTAGATTGAGTTTGAAGTTCTTTGAATTAAGTCTTTAAATGATGCGAGTTTACATCATTCTATCAGGCATTCTTATTTGTACTTGACTGAATTGATAATGTGTTTTGAGGTTATTTTGTAACTAATTTGATGTAATAGCCATATGGACAGTAACTATTAATGCTTGCTAGGTTTAGCCTTTCATTGTTGTAGTTAAGTGAAAGTCTCTGGTTCAGTGTCAGGAAACAATATACAATGTCCCACAAGAGTTTCAAGAAAGGATTAAAGGTCTGACGAAGGCATGTAGCTGGGGAAGTGTCACTGAAACAGCAACATCGAGGATGCATGTGGTGAAAGAAGGGAACAACAGAAGAAAAACAAGATTTACAAACCAATGAGTCAGTGAAAAGGCTTTTTTAAAAATTCAGGTGACTAAATGTCTAAGAGCCCCTAGAATGCCATTGCAGCCTATGGTGGTATTTTAAATAAGATTTTATTAAATTTTTATAAGTTATTTTAACAAGACAGGAAAAACTTAAAAGACTTAAAACTTGTGGGGCACAGCAGGGTGGCTGTTGGAGTTTTGGACCACTTTACAATTAGCTGAAATCCAAATATATTACAGTGCAGGCCGTTCACGTTGGCAATGGTACTAACTTATTTCTCTAGAAACCTTTAGAGTAGATATATTTTTGTCAAAGCACCCCATCCTTCCTGGATTTAAATTTCAATATTGTTCCTGGAGATATTTCTGTATATTAATGGTACCTTTTTTAAAAGAAACAGAAAATTACTTTTTTCTATATTAATTAATATCTTACTTGATCTGCTTTTCCTTGACTTTCCCTTAGAGAGGGGGTAGGATTGGGTCAGTTTACTGGATATGACTGTTTTCAGATACTTAAAAACCTTTTTGTAGATATGCTTAATTTTTAAGCGATTAGGCACTGAGAGTAGCAGAAATCCTGCAAAGCTTTATAGTTCACTAGGCATTTGCCTTCGTTGGTTCTCTGAGTGATGTCTTGATTTGAGTAGCTAGAATTTTTCCCTGAATCTACTAGAAGGGGTATCAGTATTTTCAGGTAACAAAGTCTGCTAGCACAACAAAAACTTCAGACCAATATCTTACTGTATTGGGGTTGGGTTTTTTCCTTGTTTGTTTTGTTTTAATTTTTATTAATTTCAGCTGCTTTCATTTTGGAAAATCTTACTGCTATTGTGTGTACTTCAGTATACCAGCAAACACTGTTGCCTGTTAACACGTTGTCCACAAATGCCTCTAGAGAAGAAATTGTTGCACCTTATGTATATCTCAAGCAAACCAAAATATGATGCTTTTATGCTTTGTTTATTCTGAATATGTTGTATCATACTTTACTGAACCCATTTTAACTTAGCTAAAGCTATCAATATTTATGCATTTCACATTATTTTATGGATCTGAAACCTGTGTATAAATCTTTCTTTGAAAAAAAAGACAAGCATTTACTGTAGTTGTCCTCTGTGACTTATCCATGGGAGGGGGGAATCTTGTCTCAAGTGTAAAATGCAGTACTGTCCCAGTTTTCCTTGGCTTTTATTTATTTAGTCATCTTTTATATTTCATAGTTCTGAAGCATACAAAATGCATCGTCATAGCCGAAGCGACACATCTAAGAAGCTGGGAGAAAATTACTGTAATGTCTTCTTAATTGTTCTAGTACTGTATACAAATATGGGAAATGTGTTCTGCAGAACATTTGAGATGCAGATTCTTATCCCCACAGTAGGCTATTTTCCAGGTATTAGACCAAATCAATCAAAATTCCATATCTTACAGGTCTTTTCTGACTAAATTATTGTGAAAACATCTATGGAGATTACTTAATGCTCTGGTTTTGGCAGTAAGTACCCCTTGAATGTGCTGTGATTTCAGAAAAGAATATATTTATTTAAGCTCTCTGAATGCTCTTTTATACTAATACAGTGTCTCAAAGTCGGGAGCAAGAGACTTCTTGGTAGTTTGGGTTTCTGTTTTATAGCAGTGGTGCATGACATTTGAAATTAAAGTGATAAGCTTTGTTGGAAAGGGGCGCAAGAACAAGAGACTGGTCGAAGTGTGTGGATTTGTGATGTTTAAATTCCAGCTTTGGTCTTTATTATTTGGGTGAAAGCTGCCTTTGTAGCACAAGGCTGAAGAGCATTCTGCAGTTTATGTTAAGTAGAGAGTTGTAAGTCACGTCAGTACAAGGGAATGCCTTATAGTTTGGATGCTGCCTTTTGCAACAGGATATTGATTGGAGCAGTTTTAATTTCCACTGCCTGTTTAGCTGCTGTACGCATACTGAACCAACTGAAAGCAAGTTACAGATATGGGACAGCTAAGAGAGCATGTAAGGAAAGGTGTCCTTTATTCTCAGTATAGCAACATTATGGCAACAATGGGGAATTAGAAGAGAATTTAGATGTGTATATATAGGGGGGTGTGTGTGTGTGCATGCATGCTTGTGTGTGTGCCTGGGTGTATACATTTTGCAAAAAAAAAGGTGTAGGAAACCAGAAACATGATGGGCCTATAAGACACTGTAATGTATGTTGACCCTTTTGAGTGCACTCCCTTTTTTTGAATGCTGAGTCTAATATGGCTACCTCTCCTAAAAGACTACTTTTGTTAACTTCCATTTGCTTTCAGGCTTGATCATGTAATCTTTTTGGCCACTGATAGCATTTGTATATTGTTGTGTGCTTTATTTTCCGAGAGCAACATTTATATAGCGCAGACACCATAAAGGCTGAATATACAGTGGTAGCCAGACTATGTTGCTGGAGCATTTTTGTTTAACCTCTGCCACAGTCATATGGGTTGCAGGATGTGGGCCCACTAGCTCTGCTTGGTCCAGTGAGATCAGTTTCTGTAACAGCAGAAGATGCAGTACTCGTGGGGTGGTGGACTTCTGGTGTTTCCAGAGGTGTTGAGTAAGCCACGTGCCACTCTTGAAACAACTTCTAGAGCTTACATTTGCAGTCCTGATTTTGCAAGGAAATATAACTCTGCAACTTGGGTGTTGTATACCCTTCATTATCCATTAGATGCTGTTTGTTTGCTGTGCTTGTTTGATAGGTTGTAGAGCTCCTTTGCCATGTTTTGCAATACTCATGGCATTCTCCTTACCTTGTACATATTTTTGACCTGTCAGCTACAGCTGCCAGGACGCTGAGACACTTCAGGACACTGAGTGCCATGAACAAGTACATGTTTAGGCTGTGAAAGGTTTACTTGCTTCCTCCCCTGAATTCCTGAAGAAGACGGCACCATGTGGTTTATGCTCTCACTGAAGTACTACCATAGTCATTTATATACTCAGTATTCTGTACTGAATTGACAACTTTGAAGATGCTTATGAGATAGATGTCTATTTCATGTTCCCCCTCTAATTCTTTGATGGCAGAAATCTAGGAAGACTTAACATGAGATCTCCACTCAGCAACACACCCAAGCTTAGGCTAGAGACCCTCCTTCCTTAAGGGGCAGCATTGTTGTTGTCACTGTGACAGCGTGGGGAGCCCCGATCACAGACCACTATGCTCTTGGATTTAAGCTTGGGCTTGCATAATGTTCCTGGGGGAAGCACATCATCATGACATAGGGCTGTCATTGAGGTGGAATTTTAGAAACTACTGCAAATAGCTTAACATTTGTGGAGTTCTTCCAAAGAATTATATTGTAGTTTCTGGACTTTGGCTGTTAGCATACACCAGCAGACCTGTGCTGTACTCCACTGGAAAAACCACACCTGTGCAGGAAAACTGACTGGGCTCCCAGATGTAATGGTTGTCTGCTCTTTCCAGCTCCACAGCTGAAACCTTGTTTGCCCCTCAGTACTGCTGTACTCCAGTCAGTGGTTGGGTCTTTGAGGGCGACAAAAGCAGGAGAGGCATGTACATGCGTGTGTCTGCACGTGTGTATATGTACACATACATTGGAGTGCAGTGACTTCCAGCATGTACTCTGTACTAAAGTGTTCCCCTGTTCACTCATAAAACAACTTTAAAGTTTCTTAGATTATACTTTTCCAGCTTCCTTGCTAGATTTTCTTCACATTTACGCAGCATAAGGTGTGAGTTTCAAAAATCACACCTGAAAAAAACCACAGATCCTGCTGACCTGAATGCTACAAAAACCTTCTTTCTCAGCAGTGCTTGCTTTTAATAACCAGTATCTGTTGACAGTTTCAAAACAACTGATTTGCTATGATCCTTCTTCTTAGAATCCTTCAGCTTCTATTCTGATGTGTTTTTCCACTGAATTTTGACCTAGTATGTGGTTTTATTCTTTCCAAAGTTTGGTGTAAACATGCCTTACAATAGTTCATCTCCATCAATGGTATAACAGAGCTACTGCCTTCTTAGTCGTGTGTAGTTAAGTCAGTAAGCCTACATTTATAGAATGTCATACTTTATGAAAAAACCTCTAATTTGATACTTTTAAGTGCACATGTTAAGTCATGTGTATAACATGCTAAAGTACATCAAACTGTGATAATGAAGCTGAATAAAATATTTAATAAAATATTTGAAATATTTGATAAGGACCTTTAAATAGATTTATTTATGTTCATTCTATTTTGGTTATCTAGCATGTACCTGTAAACAGTTTCCCGTTTAAAACTAATGATTGCAAATAAATACTATTGAAATGGAGCTTCTTTGATACTTCACCTGCTTTACATCAAATCATTGTTTACTTTAACATATGACTGAGTTAGCAGTATTTGCAGAATTTGTTCTTAGCTACAGTATGAACTTGTTGGGTTGTTTATGTTTAAACAAGCTCATTTTCACCTGAAAATGGAAGATGCCAAAACCCAGAGATGGATCCTCAGAACTGTATGCTGTAGTTTTCTGTCAGATCATCCATTCAGCTTCTACACAATGACTGTGAAGATGTCATTTACTTTGCAAAGAACTTCTGCCCAATTGTTCTTTCTTACATGTGTCTATACTGGGAGCTTCCATTTTGTTTTTTAACACTTCTGAGCCCAGCTCAGCACTGTTGACATTGCTTAGAGATGCACAGATCCATTCAGGTGCCCCAGAATTCTGTGGATTTACTTTGCATGCAGCTGGAGACTGTGGGACAGAGAGAGCCAGGACTTGGTGCAGTTAGGCTTTGGAAGAAAAGTTTGCCTTTTCTTCTGAGCTTTCTAGGTATCTACTTTGTGTTTGTGGATTTTTCCTTCTTTGTACAATTGGGAAGCTCGTTGATAATCAACAAAGATAAAAGAGAAGTTGTCCCACAGCATAAGCCCTTGCTATGATTTCAGTCTTTGGACATCAGAGAACTTACTCAGAAATGGTTTATCTTTGAGAAATAAGTAGCAAGTGACATCAATGCTTAAAGGTAGTAGGTTCCTACTACTCTGGAAACTTGTTTAAACCAGGAATCTGCTCTGCCCATATATTTTACCCTCTTGGCGCTTGAAAATTAGACTGTTGAGGATCTTCCCTTTTTCTGTCCTTGGATGCCTGAAACCTCCTTGATTGCCATGTATTTTTTGATCACAGAAGACCCCAGAACAGACTTTATGAAGCCAATATACACTGGCTGTTTACATGGGAGCAGATCTCCTGTCTCTGAGTCAAAAGCAGCAGGAGGGAGACCTTTAGGTTTGTGGCTTTTTTTATCTATGTGCTATTTACTCAGGAAAGAAGAAACATATGCAATCTTGCACTGCCTTTACTGGGTATGCGTCAGTATCTCTGCAAAGGAACACCAGGAATGGAAAAGCTTCAGTCTTAAAGGCCGTGTAAAGGTCATGGGAAAGGGGAAGGAGAGTTCTGATTCAGTGAGCAAAAAAAGTAGAAGAAATTTTAAGAAATACATATTCTGTCATTATTGGATGCCCAGTCAGGGACCTTGAAGTCACTATTAACTTTTTTTTATTACTAAATTACCTTAAAGCAGTCATCTTCATTCCTTGAAGTCCCATCTTTTCTCCTCTGCTCTCATTTGGTTCTTCCAACTCTCATTTGGTTCTTCCAATGAAAGACCTGCTGAATTCAGCTAATTCTCAGTGCATTTAGATCTGGTTTGTTACCCAGCTCTCACTCAGGTTGCTTTTTGCAACTGCATGGCATAACACTGACTCCTAACTGTCAGGTAAGGTAAATTTCCACTAATACTTCTGGAAAAACACGTTGAGGAAAGGCATCATCCAACTCAAGCACCACGTTTTGCTAGACACTGCTATTGTCCCCTCGATACCATTGTTGGGTGCCTTTCATTGTTCATCCTGGATTTTTTAACGTATAGCTAACCCTGCTTTCAGAGAGACTTTTTTTCCTACAATGCGACAGCATGGAGTGAGACACACAGTATACCTGGCCATACAGTAGCCATGCTATACACCAGCTCATGTGAGTGTCGATTCTCCAGTAGGACACTAGCACTTTGTAACAAAATACGAGATGCGTTCCTATCTCTGCTGCAAAGTTCTGCTTTGTTTTCTGAAATAAAACCTGTAAGATACAACATCTACCTTCTATCCAGTGTCAAATTCTTTTTTGTGGACTGTTCTTGGCACAGCAACAGTAAGAAATTGAGCTCTAATACAGTTGTATTTAAAATATACTTGAAATTTCATCAAGGCTTTATTGGTTGTTTTCTGATTGGAGAATTTAAACAGAATTGATTAGATGTTCAGCAGAAATGCACTGGCCTACAGTGTTGCTCCTGCAAGCCCAGCTGAAATTCCAGTTGAAAATCCAGCCTATATGAAGTACAAAATATAAAACATGTATTCCATATAGAACAGCACTTACTTGTCGGTTTGTGAAACAAGAGGAGATAATTGAAATAGACTCAAAAATCAAGCCAGTTGAGTCAGAATTACAGGCTTGGCATTGCAGCACACTAAGAGAAGGCAGGTGTTGCCATCAAACCACATCCAATTTAAGAAAACAAAAACCGTAAGAAAGAGAAAACTTGAGGTCCTGGGAGGTGTCCTTCCAATCCAAAAGAAGTTTTTGGAATACATCTTTGGAGTACAAGTTCCATATATGGCCCGCCAAAGGCTTCCCAGTTAGAGCAGACCATCAGGCTTCAGTCAGACTAATGTGAGTATTAATTCCCTTCTTTCCAAGTGTGGGTTCCCTTAATGCCTGGTCAGCACCACTGGGTTATTAAAACATGCTACTGTTTTTAGTAATTAAGGAGAATTTGGGAATCAGATAGTCCCAATCTGTCAATAGTTTAGGATACTTAGTTTTGGTTTCAGTGTCCAATAATAATGGCTTCTGTAATGGCTTTGGAGTTCATATGTTTTCAGTCTTGCAAAACCAATGTCATGGATTCAGGCAGCCTGCAACATGCCATTGCCATTGGCATCAGTCAGAGTGATGTCATTTGAAGCAAATTCACTGCACATCTCTCCTGACAGACAGATGATTCCCTGTTACATTCTGAGATGATTGATCTGGTTTGGGACTCCCAGCTGTGGTGTTTGTCATGAAGCCGGGCTCTGGCAGGGGGAGGTTCTTTTGCTACAAGCCTCTCCACTTCAGGATGACAAAAAGTTTGTCAGTGCCTCGACAACTTTGTGTGGAATCTGTGCTTGCCTGCAGCTGCTTAGATAGATTTTTGTAATACAAAGTGAAACAAACCCAGCTAGGAACTTGATGGTGAAGTTGGACCTTCATGAGCTTCCAGGTTTCAGTAGGCGGTACAGAGATTGACAGGTTGTGGCAACAAGGCTGTGTTTGCTTTTGTTTTGAAGAGCAGTGTTTTCTAACAGAAGTAAGGTGGCAGGGAAATTACCATCACAGCAGATGGACAATTCATTGTCTTCAAGAGGTTCCAATTTCAAGAGCAAGGTTTGCCAAGCGGTCTTAAAAAAACCACAGAAATTGCAGTTCAAGTCTGTGGCTTGGAATGGATGCTGTGTTTTGCTTCAGTGACTGTAGCAATAACTTTTCAGTTAGAAGTAATGTGTGAGCTGCTTAAGGGGTGATAGAGTTCTAAACCGTCCCATTCACTCCCAGATGACAGATTTATTTGGCACGTGGTGTAAGTGTTGCTAATGAGTGCTTCCCTGCAAGTACATCATAAATAATATGAAGTGCTCATCATTATTTGAATCAGTAATTAAGGAAATTCTTCTTGCTGTCTTAAGAAAACATACCATGTTTGGCTGGCAGAAGGCATAGTTCTACACTGGAAAGTAATGGAGGGAAGCATTTGCTGTGTGACTGTTTAATCTTGGTACATAATTTTTTCCAAACATTTTTTCTAGTAATTGTCTGTAGTGCGTCACATTTAGGACATAGTTAATTGAGCTCTGGGATCTTTCAAAGCGAAGATAACTACTTCTCATGCATAAAGCCATGCCAGCAAGAAGATCACTTAGGGGTGAAGGGTTGCATTTTTGAAATAACTGATTTATGAGGATTTTACTCATTATACGTTTCTTGGGTGAGAACCTTGAAAACACCATAATACACAAGAGTCAGTATAAAAGCAGTAGCTTCATATTCGTGGATTCTGTTAATCTACAACTAGTTTTAAAAACCTAGACAAAAAAATAGATATTTCCTGTTCCACCTTGACACAGTGGTTCTCTAGTTAAAGGCCAAGGGTTGCCAGCAGGGATTCAAAAGCATCTTTAATCATGAGATAAAAATTTATTCTTAATTAGAAATTTCTGGGCTTTTAGACCACTTAGAAAATACTCAGTGTGCTTTGCAAGATGAGCGGTTTTTTAGTGCTTTTGATAAGTAAAACCACAAATACAGCTATTTCAACAGTCTTAAGATAAACAGAAAGTGGCAAATGGAATTTTTTAGATGCTGTGAGTTGGGAGTCCCTTAGCAGTGCTGGCTTGTCACACCTGACAGTGCCTGTGGGAGGATGTGGTGACATGCCTGGAATGTGCATTTGTATTCAGCATTAAACCACTATCCCACGAATCTCAGCCACTGAAAATCCATTTCCATCAAGATACAAGGGACATAAGCAGCATAAAAGCTGTTCAAAAAGAACTGGTTGGGTTTTTTGTCCCACTGAAAATGCTTTATATTTGGTAGAGATAGAACTCTTCCTTGGATGTTTTTTTTTTAATGTTGCAGGAAGTTGGGAACATCAAGCTTCACTTGCAAATCTTTCACCTTGCTTTTCAGTCATCTTGCCTTTCTCTTCTCTTCTTTTGAGAGGCTGAATACTTGGTAGACATCAGTAGCAAAACATACTACAGATTTTCAGTAGGATGGACAGTATCCCACACCTTCCCAGGCTACTGCATAACTGAAAAACCTGCAGTGTTTTTTTAATTAGTATTTTAACAACAGTTTTCCTGAGCTATGGCTGTGTGTCAAACACAGCTTCTGCAAAAACGCACAGGGGGTGGGATCCTGCTGGGAAGTGGACAGAGCAGCAAAGTTGGGCTGCCCAGGCGTTTCTTGCACCCCACTTCTCTGTAGGAAAGCCCGCCAGTGCCAGAGCCAGGCACCCAGCAGGTTTTTGAAACCTGATAAATTATTTCCTCCTCCTAACAGTTTATTATGAGAATAGATGCACAGATTATGGGAATTTGGCCTGGTTCATTTTTTAGTGCATGGCTTAAATTCACTTTTTTTTTAAAGCCAAACCAAACCCACTTCAGTACTGCCTATTAGACCTTAAACGTTCACATGAACTCATGCTAAGCCTTAACTTGCAAAATATAACTCAGCACATTTCAGAATTTCTTTATTAAAAGAGGAAAAGATAATCCTTGGACAATTACACTTTTTTCTCCATAATATGGAAGAAATCTTCAAATTTACATAATATTGGCTTTTCCAGTTACCTTGCTCGTACAGCTTCGCCTAAGGCAGCAGGCACACATGGGAGCAGCCTGTGGGATCATTCATGCAGAATTATGGCTTTCCCTCCAGAGAAGGCACCCTGGCCATCGGGAAGCTGTGCAGCAGCCCCACTGTATCCAAAGGGATGGGATAGGGATGCCTAGGAAGCTGACAGGTGCTTCAGACAACTGTGGTTCGAGTTGCATCTGCAGGATTCACATAGCCAAGGGCTTTTGCCCTGCATGTCTCATCAGTTCGTAAAATGTTGCTTTTAATTTCTGTGTCTTTCATCTGCTTGTGTTTGAAAGCTGTTCTAGGCACTTTGCATGACAGAGATTGTGTTGGGAGAGCATTTCGCTGAGGGTTTGAGTTGTTACAGTCAGAGATTGGCAGTGCAAGCACCAGATACTTGCTGTTGTAAACTTCATCCATCTCTTTGAAATACTGTTGTGACGATGGTTGTCTCAAGGCTCTGTGCACATGGTGTAATTGCTGATGTAAAGACGTTTTTTATCCTCTTGTTATTGTTACTGAGCACTGCTTTCATAAAGAAACATGAACTGGGAAAGGATGCCACAGACTTTCACAATTAAATCTGTCCCTAAATGGTCTTTTTTTCACCCATGTAAAATTTATAAACAGGGGTGGGGGGATTAACTCAGGGTGCAGACAAGCCTGTAAGGAAAGACCAGCACCTCCATAAATCAAATTCTGCATATTTTGCTTGTGTTTCTATGGTGAGAGTGGGTCAGCAAGTTGCTAAAGTAAATACTTACTGCAGAAATGGTGAACAGATGGATTCCCACTGCCATCCGTAGGTGAGCGTGGCAGACCAGTGTGACTGCTGCTGTTTGTTCACTTCCTTTCATTCCTTGTAGCTTGACTGCTGTTATGTTGCCACATTATTTGTGCACCATAAGCCAGCTGAGAGGAGCTGTGGCTGGGAGGTCAGCTTTGGGCAATCATTTTACATTAAATGTAGCGCCACACATCATCATCATCACAGTAGTGTTGGTATTTCCTAAAGGTTTTTCATCTCGATGTTTGTGAGTGTCTGGTTTAAAATGGCCCAGGCTCCTAGGTTGACTTTTTTTTTTTTCTTCTTTTTTTTTCTTACAAGACAGAGTTATGTTTCATGTAAACCACATAATTCTTTGGGCAACTTGTAGCAGATTTTAGAAACCAGATGCTCCTTGAATGCCCAACCCATGCAATCCATGGGCAAGAGCCAGTGAAGGATATTGAAAAGAGGCAGTGGTTCTTGTCAGTGCAGAGTTTTTTTGTTTGTTATCAACTTGTCAGAAAATTGGTCAACATTTTTCAAGATTGAAAAAGGCTAGAGGAGGGCTTTCTGTGATAGCTTTTGAATGTCAGAGTGGACATTTCTGTATGTTCTTGGTCTGCTGCTCTCCATTTTCATTTTTTTTCGGGGTGACTGTAGAAGTAGACAAGGTTTTGGTGGTGTATGAGGAAAGTCTAAGCTGACTCTTAGTAGGATGTCTGAAGTGCTTGTGTGTGTTCCTGGACAAACAGCAAGCCAAGGCAGAAAACCTAACAGCCAGACAGGATATTAAACATATCTTGGGTTGTGGCAGGATGACGTCTTGGCAGTATTTACTTGGTGCAGAGTCACGGGGCCAAAAGGGACTTGAAAACATCAACTAGACAATTTCCAAGGCAGGTTAAACTATACTCAGCACAGACCTGATGGTTGGACGGATGGGTGTTGGACTTGTCCTTAAAAGCCTCTAATAGTGGAGAATCAACTATTTCCCATGCTGTTTTTTCCAGCGTTTGACTGTCTTTTTGAGAGTGGTTTATTCTCCCAGTGCCTACGTTCAAAATTTTAGGGTATAGGAGAAAAAGACAGTGTCCTCAAATGACATTAGATGCAGGAGCATTTTAGCTGTTTTTATAAATGCAACCTAAGAAATAATGGTCAGATAAAATCTGAGACAAGATTTTCAAGGAGTGCCAGTCCAACTTTGCTCACCACAGGACTCCTCCATGCCTTTGAAAACCTCTTTCTTTGAATGGTGTGTCAGGTTGATGGTTAATAGCCATATCAGAAAGGTTCAAAGAAACCTTTCTCCTCATGCTGTGTTTTCTATCCAGTAGTTGCCTTCAATTTTTTTTTTTAAACAGAGTTCAGACAGTGAAAAAACAGAAAGCCAAACCAAAAAATCCCCAGCCCCCAACCAACCCAGCTTGCCAGCCTTTTTCCTTGGTACCCTTTTCAGACACTACCAGGTCATTAGTAAAGCCATATTAGAAGGAGGAAACCAAAGGAGAACGTCATCCATTTATTTAGGCAGTGCTTGTGCCAGCCACATCAAGAGGCTGGAGAGCCAGCAGGGGCTAGAGCCTGCCCTTTGCCTACAGCTGTTCTCTCCGCTGCCTCCAGCCTTGAAAACAGCCTTTTTCCTAACTGTCCTCTAGTGGGATGCTGCTGGCAAGGCATCACCTGTGCTTGCAGCAACGTCCCTGCCTGGGGTCTGATGCAGCCTCTCCCTGGAAGACGTGAGAGAAGCTGCGTGCAATGGTGTTGGCAGCACAGGGACCAGGACATCCCTGAGTCTCTGCTTTGAGACAGGGACCCATGGCTGTGCCTGCAACACTCTCTCCAGCTCCAAACTAGGACTAGTGGAATAATTTTGAAACACTTAGGAAACTAGTAGAGCAGGGCCAGTGTGTTACAAGAGCTGTGCACTCCCCTGTTACCTGTGCACCACTTTAGCTGGGGCAATGACACAGTTTATTGAGGAGTCTCTGGGTGACAGACCATGCTGAGAACCCGTTACTGGGAATAGGCATCTAATGGGGAAGAAAAGGGGAGAGCACACCCTTCAAGCTGGGCAGTTGCCTTCATATTCTGCCTGTTGTGGTTCATCAGGAGGCTCTCAGCCTGGACCCCTGTTTGCTGTGCCTGGTGCTCTGTGCCTGGTGCCAGGGCTTTGCCACACTCACCAGAAGTTGCAGGCTTGCAAGAAATGAGTTGGCAAATCTCTTACACTCTACTGGTCCGGGCACTGGCAGAGATCACCCCAGCCATGCTGGCATGTGCTGGTACCCTGCCCCAGACCTGGCAGCCCTGCTCTTCTGCGTAGCCACACGAGGATGGCAAAGCTCCCTGGCCCAGGCAGCAGCCGGCACTAGTGCCTCCTGCAGTGCACAGCAGCCCTTTGTAGCCCCACACTGCCTTGGTCAGTGCCAGCAACACTCCCCAGGGCTGCTCAGGCTCCGAGCCATCAGCCCTGCACAGCCATGGCTCCATGGCAGGGAACAGCTGCAGGCAGTGGCAGAGGTGGCCCTGCTGCCAGAGGTGTTCGATGCCCATTGTTTGCCATGGTGCCCCAAGAACCCGTTGAGCTGCTCCATGTGGTGGCACAGAGCTGGGCACTGACACCCAGGGAGTCACAGCCAAGCAGCACAGGAATTGTGTGCTGTTTTGAAGAGCTGAAGTAAGTGGTACAACTGGCAGGACACAAAGCAGAGGCTTCCTATAATGCTTGCTCCAACTTTTTTCTGGCCTCAGTTATGAGTTATATAGCAAGTTATATAGCAAGGAGCTTGGATAGGTGGGGCACCTCAGTCTGTTCGGTTCCAGTATGAGCCTCTGATGAAATCCCTGTGCTGACCAAAGACTGACTTTGAAGGGCAGCATCTCCACAGACAACCCCCTGCAGAAGTTAGCATTCTCCAAGCATTGACAGAGAAAATATTTAATGGCTTAAAAAGGAAAAGGGGGCAACAGAGCAGTTTAGAAAATGCCATTTCCTCAACAACTTTGTGATTGGAAGAATTGGCACTATAAAAGGGGAAACTAAGCTTGTGAGAGGGATTAAATGCTTTTCCCCAAGTGCAGTAATCACTCTGGCTTACTGCTAGGAGTTTTTGCTCCTGTTGTCACACACTAACTGTGAAATATGGTGCATGCATATCAGGCTGCACGTCAGTTGCAAATTAACCAGTATGTGCAGTATTCTTTGGCTTTCACCATCAATGTAGTCTTTAATGATGCCTGGGGAAGGAAAAATGTTTTCCTCCATGTTTCACAGTTTTTCTCCTGCTCTCATAGACTCTTAATCCTTCGTGCTCCCCCTGATTTTCTCAGTGCTGCTCACCCCTGGGAACCCTACCTGGAATAAGCAAAAACAAGTTACTGTGGAGACAACAGTGACAAAAAAAAGTTGCACTTTACAGCAGATCAACCAGAGTCAACCAGAATATGACTTCCAAATTACACCCTGTTACTCAGTAGTCAAAAAAAACACAAGAGCAGCCAGTACAGATGAATATTCAGCTGATTTTACAGTGTAATAGCTTCTCACTTAAAATTTGCCCTTTTTTTTCCCTTCCTCCCAGCATAGCAAGGTGCT
Organism: Dicaeum eximium; assembly: GCA_013396995.1. Lineage (NCBI taxonomy): Eukaryota > Metazoa > Chordata > Aves > Passeriformes > Dicaeidae > Dicaeum > Dicaeum eximium. The sequence goes on along the minus strand of VWZP01000406.1, from coordinate 606,288 downwards.
TCCTGGATTTTCCCTGCTCTTGAGTATCAGCACGTGCTTTGAGTCCTGTAGAGCTGGAGAGGAATTACTAACAGAACTGAAAAATAACTCTGATCATCTTACCCTTGCATGCACAAAATTCTCAGCAAAACACACCAAAAAAAAGCCATTTCTCTTGTGCTGCATTTGCACAGTCTGTGTCAATGGCAAAGCAAAGTCTAAGGGCATAAATAAGGTGAAATGATCCTCTGTGGTAATGCAGGGACTGAAGTGACTGAGTTTTAAGCAGTGTCCCTACACATTGGATTTCCTGACATATGCAGAAGAATTTACATCATGTGCCATAAAGCTCAGCTTCCAGCTTTTGTGTGCACCCCCCTTCTTGTGGTACTTTCTTGCCTGCCCCCAGTGCATACCTGGATGAGACAAAGAAGGATACCTGCTGCTTGGATAGCTAAGATTGCTTCTGAGTTCACTTGAAATACTAGTCAGGAACTTCCTGTCTTTACTGTTTTGTAATCAAATATGTAGAGGGTGCAGTTCAGCAAAGGTGTGTTTGCTGGGCTGAGTACTCATGGTATGCATGCTCTTGGGTACAGACCATCCTTCCTTCCCTAACACTTCAAATAAATCCTGTTCCATCAGGGCATCCTTCTTTCAAATACCTATTTTTAAGCTCCCCTATCAAAATGTCAGAATTATCAGGGGAAACTGTTTTGTTTGTTGCCACGCTTTTCTTGATACATATCTTGTGCTGTATCAGAGATGGCTTCGTTCAGTGTGTGCTGTGTGCTTTTGGCCTGATGTTGGAGCTTGCACTGGAGGTTGTTTCTGCCTGTGGCATGTGCCCGGCTGGGGGGCCCAGGGGAACAGGGTGGTTACTTGTGCAGGTAGGACCATGCTGAGTCACACCGGCAGGATCCTGGTTTGGGAGGAAATGCAGCACGCTGTGGGGGATACCTTCAACACTGCTGTGGTACCGGAGGCAGAGCAACTGCGTATCAGGGTATGATCACTGATTTGGGAACAGGCTTCTAGAAACCCTCAGGCAGTGGGTGCTAAGTGTGTTAAGTGATATCTGTGTCATGAGCAAAAGTGATGTGGCATCTCCTGTGAGCAGCAAGGGTTGGGCTGAGAGCAAAGTGATACCACTTACAAGAGGGGCCTCATCCCTCCATCCCTGTTTTTAGGAGGAAATCTGTTGAAGGGGTGCTGCCTGTCTGCATGTGCGTGCTCCCACTTTGACTTTGTGAGTGAACCCCAAGACACAAAGAGGGAGCAGATTGGAAAGGGTGGCACAAAAGGCACCCTGGGCCTTGCTGGGTCTTTACGGTGCTCCCTGCAAATGTCTCTCCCTTCCTCATCCCCTGCTGGCAGCTTGGGCTTGGCTCTTGGGCAGCAGCAACAGGCAGCGCTCTGCTCCTTGCCTGCTGTGGGGAGCACAAGGCTCAAATGGCTCAGTTGGAGATTTAGCCAAAATGTGTTAAAAGCATTTTCTCAAATAGTCAGTTTTAATTTTAATAAGTCATATTTAGTAGCTTTAAGGATAGTGGCTGTGTGAGAGGAAAGGGTTATGTCCTGAAAACAAAGTCGGATGAATGGGTGCCACGTGAAGGGGTGCTGAGAGTTTGGTGTGGGGTGAGAGGCATCACATCTTCCTTAAGAGAAAGGAGCCCTTGCCATGGAGTTGAAAAGTGTGGTGGGGTTGATAGGGGAAGCACTACTGACTAAGAAATGTTCTTTTAGATTAAACAACAAAATTCTGCATGCACATACAGACTAGATCTTTCATAATGCGGCAGGCTTTGACAGTGTACTGCAGCATTATTGCTATTTATAATCGACAATTACTAACACTATAATCCAGTAAACTTAGTGGTAGCAATTACAGCAACATAAATAGCAATCCAGATGACTAAGGGCATTGCTGTCAATGCAGGTGGCAGCTATAGCATTAGACAAAGAAGTTGGAGGGAAGATATCAGGACTCAATATGTGAGCTTGGGTCTGCTAGTCTTTTATATACCATTTTTAATATACTTCCTGAAATGAAGCTTCAGAAAGGTACACTGCCTCTTTAAAATTAGTCTAGGAACTACAGGTAGTTCACATTATTTTTAAAATAATAAATCTCTATATATATCTATATTAAAATATATATGTATTCATAAGTTGGCTAGCCTACCTTGTGGAAAGGCTGCAGCTAAACTAAGTCTGAGCTAATATTGTATTACCATGGTCTTCTGGTTTGTAGATAGCCCTTCCTTATTAGATGAGGTTCTGTTCTTGCTCCACAGAAGGTGCCTGTGTATATAACTCCTTTGTATTGCTTTCTGCAGAGTCCCTTATATATTTCTTACTACTAATGGTATGTAGAAAAGGAAATCCAGAGATTTTACTACTGATAATTAACCATATAATGGCCATTAGCAAAATAAAGATTTAGTTGTTTGGGAAACAGATTATTTATATTGTGTATGGTTTATTGCCTGATAACTTGTTTGGTGACTGGATATTCTTTTCCTTCTCCTGGTCCTTTTCTGCTTTTTCCAGCTATGGTGTTTACTCCTCACTTTGATTATCTAGCAGGCAATAAAGTATATTGTATGTTTTGAAGCCAAGTGGTGTGCTCCTTACTTAGGCACCGTGGGGAGCCGGCGCTGCTGTGGGGCAGGAGGCGGCTCTGCAGCCACAGCTGGCAGCTCTCCTGCTGGAGAAGCCAAGGCCCAGGCGGTCACCAGGACAACAACGTGGCATTCCTGCTCCAAAGGAGGGAGCTGCAGCCAGGAGCCATCAGAGCCTTGCTTCCTCGGCCATCCCTAAGGACATGAGGAGACCATGTGGACACAGAAGAGTCACTGCATATCTTCTAAACTCATAACCACCCTTTTTACTTCTCTGGCATGGACAGATGTGGCAGTGGCAAGTACTGTCACTGTCACTGGCAGCTTCTGGGTCTCGCGACACTCACACACCCCAGATGGACCTGATCTGCTTGTTTGGGGCTGCATTGCTTTGGTTTGCTTTGCTTTGAATGGAGAGCCAAGTTCTGCATGGCAGTTCCTCCCTCCTGACATCTGGCAGATTTTTTTCCGTGGTTCAGAAATTTCACTGCCAGATGCAACTGGTGGGGGTGCAGCTTTGGCTGTGTTTGCAGGAGGAGCACATCCTTCTCTACTGCATTCCCTTCCTGTGGCTGCTCAGAGGCCACCTGTCACTTCCCAGGGGGACACAGAGCATTGCCCCATGCTTTGCCCTGCCCTCAACAGCCCCAGGGCAGCACAAGGGGCTGCAATCAGGCCACTCACCTGGCGAAATCAGCTCTTCTCCAGGAGCTGGGATGTGGGTGCGTGGCCCCACTCCTTTACAGTGCCTCAGGGTACAGGGGGGAGCAGAGTAAACCCACTTCCCAATAAAGATCCTAAGAAACAAGTAGCTTTGGCATCTGGGGAAATGAAGCTGCTAAAAAACTCAGCCTTTATCAGTCAGCATCATTTTCTAGTGTTGGTTTTGCCCCATTCCACCCTGAACCAAAAGCCTGTGCAGAAAAGCTCAAAAAACAGTAAAAGCCTCTCATTTGTAAGTCAAAACAAAAAAAAAATTGTTTCAATTCTGATCTTCACATATTTTGCTGCTTTTTGTGTTGCTGTATGTGTGCATGCTACATATAAGTACACCTTAGTCCATCCTTACTAGTAATTTAAAATAATGGAATTGTTCCCTGGGTACTGATGCTCTAGATGGTGGCAGTTGTGAACATGACAGTATTTTTACAGTTTTGCATTTGTGCAGCCCCGCTCAAGCTCCTTCCTGTGCCACTCTGGTCCCTGCACCACAAGCTGGGTTTCTTGGAGAGAGGGGACAGGCTGCTGCACATGACCCCTAGAAAAGTACAAACCTCCAGTTTGGTCCCTTACCATCTGCACCTCTCCTGCTCGGAAAAAAAAAAAAGAAAAAAGTGGGGTGTTTTTTTTGTGTGTTAATATAAGTATCTAGGAGTTTGGTTTTGGTTTTGGTTTTTTTTTTTTTGCATCAACAAAGAAGATGAACCAGAGACTTGCATCCGGGAAATGCCTGGCTTCATCTTGCTGTACTTGCTGTGCTTGCTGCATGATGGGAGAAAAAGATCACTCCCATTTCTAAACAGTGGGGCTTCTTCCTTGGCCCTTGACCCCCTCAAATAATCTTCTTGTGTCCTCAGATGCCTGTGCCAGGAATTGGCCTCATTTGCACATCCCACCTGGAGAAATCAGTTGGTGAAGTAGGCAGCAGCAAAGTTGGTGGCTCTGAGTGGGTACAGCAGCCCACAACATCTATATTCAGCAACTAATGAGCACTGGAGAAGTCTCAATTATGAAGCATATTTTATATACATGTGTCTATATTGTATATTTTTTCCTTTTTAAAATTGCTTATTATGGCATATTTATGATTGACAGTTTGGGTGTTGTTTTTTTTCCCATAGGGCAAATTGGATCCTCAGAGGCCTTTTTGCCGGCAGAAATGAGATTGCAAAAAGGGCTGCTGCAGGTACTTGGGGAAGGTAAATGCCTTCTTCTCCACATTAGTCCAGCTGGTAATCACAGGGATTATTTGTACAAACAAAGTGAACCTTGTGTTTGTGCTGGGCCTGGTGTCCTCAGAGGAAGCCCTGGGCAGCCGGTGCTCCCAGATTCATGGGGGGAAGGCTTGGGTGTGCTCTGGGCTCCTCCAGAGCTGTGGTTTGGTAAACCCCATATCTTCAGCCACAGACTGGAGCTTTTCTGTCATTTGTTGCACCATTTGGTGAGCAGTTTGAGCCAGCTTGCCAAAGCCAAGGTCTTGTACCCCAGAGAACTAAGGAAGGCTTTCAAGCTGATGGAAGTCTGACAAATGGCGGTGAGGAGCTTCTTGGTTTAGGTGAAAGCAGAGTGAGTCAGGGGATGACCCACCAGGCTGTCCCAATTCAGTGGATTCAGGAAATAGCATTGGTTATCAGTCTCAGGACCTGTGGCTGGCAGGGTTATCGAGAGGTCCTTCAATTAAACCAACTGGTTTAAGGTAAAAATGGGCACTGTTTCAGCCTGCAAGTCCAGGGGCTCAACTGCATGAGCATCCTAACAGCTCATGGGTTTCCATCTGCTGCACAGGGGCTGGGTTGGACAAGACCCTTTGAGGCTGGGGCTCATTCCTGACCATCCAGGCCCTCTTTGAGCAGCCAGATCCTCCAGGGTGGTTGGTGTTGAAATGCTGATACGGAAGGGAACCTTTGAATCCGTGTCATTTTAAAAAAATAATTAAATAAATAAAGCATGAGCCATTTGGGGCAGGAATCATCATCCTCCTCCTCCCTCTTACTGTGTATCATCAGCTTCCTCTTCATTTAGATAGATTTGAGGACACACTTGGGCTGGCACTTAATTGCTCATCATAAGGACAATTAAATTAATTAGAAGCCTGATACTGCAAGGCACAGAGAGGAACCCTCTGTGTCAGTGGTGCTCATAGATGTAAAATCTTAACCAAAGTGCTTTTCTGGTCCTAATTTCTCCCTAGCTAACTAGAAGGGGTTTTGTCACTAATATGTCTCACTCATTGTACTCTCTTGAGCTTTCCATGCTATAGAAAGTTGATACATAGCCTGTTCTGATGGCACACCGTGAGATTTAAAATACCATGTGAAGAAATCTGCCTTCTGCAATTCTTTTTAATTCAGATAGAGTTGAGGAAAGGAAAATCAAATGCAAATATTCTCAGTGCTAGCCTTCCCTTGGAAAGGAAACCTAGAAGAAGCCTGGGAAGAAGGTTTTTCTCCCCACATCTCCGGCAGTTGTGCACAACGGGAGGAATGGGGAGCTCTGCAGTGTCTTACTGTGCTTATACTGCTTATAGTTAATGAGATTTAACTTTGCCAACCTCCTAGGACATGTAAGCAAGTCATGGTGGCATGACAGGGTGGCAACACAATGCTGGTGCTCATCTCTCCTGTTGTCTCTCCTGGTGTCCCTGTTGCTCAGAGGCTGGTTTTGGCCCACACCACATCTCCACCATCCACCCAGAGATCTGTGATTTGCACAGGAAGGCACAGCTGCTCAACCCAGAGCCCATGAATCACTTTGCCGGGACTCTGGAGCACCCCTCTGTGAAAGCAGAGTGACAGAAATCCGGCCCTCTGTCGGGAGCCCTGGATTTATGGCCTGCACGTCTCATCGTCCAACAGTGAGCTGCTGGTCCTTTATTATCTTCATGGTCTTTTCAACAGGAGATGAAAAATCCTTCTATAAAGGAGATGGCAGGATTGATGGAAAAGCCCCACCCACATGGCAGAAGGCAGCAAGCCTGGCAGCCCTCAGAGGGATTTAATTCTACCAGGCATTTCCTACTCCTGTTCTCCTGGGAGGGATGCTTTCACTGCCCTACCCTAAATGCACTTCTACTCAGTGGGGTTTCAACACATGGGAAATTGGCCTGGCCTGGCCTGGCCCCTGCTTTCTTAATCTCCAGATCATTGGTATAAGTAAATGACAGTGAGAAAAGATCTTTTTACAGGCAGGTCCTTTAAAGGCCAACAGAAGATATTCCTGTGTATTTATGTGTAATAGAATGATTCCCTTGCTTTGCATATTACTGAAAAAAACCCCAGTGTATTCATAACTCATGGACTTTTAAGGCAAATTTTAGTTGTCTGAAAAGTGTGGATTAGTGATATACTTGATTCATCCTTTGGGGGCTGGAGTATGGTTGATTCATCACTACAGCTTCAGCTGGGTGTTTAATGTCCTTTTCCTTTTCTTCTTCCCCCAGCTGGCTGCATGTCTAGTTCCTGTTGATTTTAATAGGAGTTGGACCTGCTAATCCCTCTGAAATTTTTGAAAAATCTCAGTGTTTTCCCTAGGGAAGTGTGCAGAGCACAGGGATGCAAAGGCTGAAGCCAGCAGCTGCCTCCCACGGCTCACAGCCTGGGCTGCCTCCCCTTTCCAATGTGCTTTGCTTTCTTCTTCCGAAAGCACCAGGGCTGGATACAGCAGCTCTGGGAAAACACCAGTGATGAAGAAGATTAAACTTGGAGCACAGTGAAGTGTCTGCCTGAGTGGAAAAAAAGGAATAGAGAAGGGGAAAAGGGGAAAAATCCCTGGTGGGAGTTAGTAATCCTGATGGAAGCTTTATACCTTCAAAAGCTCAGACTGCAGAGCTGCAATGAGTGTGAATCCCCACTCTTGCTGGGTGCTGCCACCCTCCCCTCCTGCCAGCCCCTGCTTCAAGCCTTATCCCTATTTTCCAGATGTCTGTGTGAGCACTGGCAAGGTTTTGCATCTTGTCGAGCAGGACTAATCTCCTGACCGAGCCACTTAGGATGAAGGACAATGCTGCTTACTTTTCCCTGCTCCCTGGCTCATGCTCTTGGCCCCACAATTTTCTCCCAGGTCAGGTCAAAAAGGGGTCTGAGTACTTTTCTGGAGAGCTCTCCTGCTTTTCTGTGCTGTGCAAGTTTAATTCAATTGGTGTCAGCTGAGGAACCACATCTGCTATCTGGAGCAGGGAGTATATTCATGATCTAACAAAATAAAACCCAACAGGTTCTATTACTGAAAAGCATAATCCCAATTAACTAATTATTGCTAATTTTTTATTATTTTACCCTTTCCATGCTTTGCTACTGCCTGCCTGGAGATGTATCTTATTGCAGAGGTTTAACCCAGTTCCTGGCTTTGTCCCTGCAGAGGGCTCTCACTCCAAAATGTTTGACTTTAGGAGCACTTCCAGTGGCTTCCCTTTGCCAAGCAAAGCGTTTCCCAAAATATATCTGATTTTGAGGCAGCTTTTTCTTTTATTTTTCCTTTTTATAACTAGCTACCAAAGGTAAACCACTTCCCATTACCCAGAGCACTGGAGGGAGAGGGACAATGACACAGCCTTCCCACCTGGCTCATCAAACTTATATCAGAGTCAATTTAAATTGCCATAAGCCTGGGGAGATGCTGGATATTTCTCAGGTCTCACCAATGTTGCTCCAGCTCTCAAGAGTTGTTAAGCTGGAACCATTTGTATTCATGTAAACCAGTTTATTTCACCCTCATCCCTATTCCCCAGACTTGTGTCAGCCAGTAAGGTGATCCAGGCTGAATCCTTGCCTGAACATGGAAAGACTTCAGCTGGCTGGTACAGGCAGAGTTCAGCTACAGGATTTGGTGGCAATGCAAATATTCACAGCTGCCCTATGGAGGAAGTGGTGGTGCAAGTGGAGCTTCTCCGGAGTGAAATGCTGGAAGTGTACGTGCAGCATAAAGAACCCAAGCTCTGAGGCTTAGCTGTAGTTTCATCACTTTTTGACACTGCAGTCAAGATTTAGGGGTCATGCTTCTGACAGCAGCATCAAACATTATGTGTGACACTCCTGGAGGCACCTGGTGTTGCTGGCAGAGGGAAATGCTATTGAACAACTTCCAGAAAGACTAAAATCAGTGCAGAATCATGAAAAATAATGCAGCCCAATCCAAAGCTTTTTCTTAAAATGTAATGATTTAGAAAATTCAGTGGTTCTCAACTGCCCATAGGTTATCAGTTTTCTGCAGACCCAGGCAAGCCAGTGATGCTTTTCATGTAGTACAGTACATACTTGTGTGGGTACACTCCTGTCGTGGTGTCAGAGCAGCCTGTATCCACAGTTTACACTGACTGGGCGCTGTTGCAAGCTAAGCCACCACAAGCTCTATCCTGATGTCCACACCAGATATTATTCAGGTTATATCATAGGCAAACACAGTGGACCTGGCCCAAAACACCTAGTAAGGGGGGACAAATCCCATGCAAACCCAAGGGACCCCTTGCAACCACCAAATGTGCCAGATTTGCTGCAAAACTGGTGCACTCTAATGCTTTGGCTCATGCTGGATCCTCCTGGCAGGGGGATGGTGGTGCATGTGTATTAATTTTTTTCTGGTATGTAATGAGCTGGCAGCTCCAGGCGGGACATGCACCAAACACAAGCCAGCTCTAAGGAGGACACATAGGATCCTCCTTTGGGCATCTTCCAGCCTTGCATCTGCTGAGGACCTTCTGTGCATGTGCATGGGGACAGACAGACAGACTATACTCCGTGGTGTGTAAAACCCCTGAAACCTTGATACAGAGGCAGTGAGTCAGCTGTCTTGTTTGAGTCCTTTGCAGGAAATTATTTGCTAATGAGTAATTTGAAAAATACCTATGTCTGACCTTGTCATGCTGCTTTACCTTGCTGGTTGAGAAGGAGGGAGAGGGACCTTAGGGAGAGCCAGCCTGGGCTCAGGGCCTGTCCAGGAGGGCCACCGGGCCACCAGAGCAGTATCGGTCATCCATGGGTGCAAAGGAGCGCACGCACGGGTGAAAGTCCAACCTTCCCACCTATCAGCAGGTGCACACATGCACACATCTCAGTTTTTAAGTGCAGGCTGGGCTGCAGAAAGGGGAAGCCAAAGCCCTGTGTGCAGAGCAGGCTTTGAGCAGTGATAAAATTGAGGGTAGACACTGGCCCAGGAAAATAAAAGCAGCATTTTCTCTGGCCCCTTCCCAGAGGCCTCTGTGTGCTGGGGTCTGGTGGCTGGTGTGCAAGCAGGGAGAGAGGCCCCTGGCTGGGTCTGTGTGCTCAGGTCACAAGGGCTGAGCAAAACCAGCAGCAGTGGTGTCTCCAGGGGGACCATGTCACTGTGTGGTCTTCAGCTGCAAGTTTGGGCTCTCTTTTCCTGCTGCATCCACACAGCATTAGCACCAGTGGGGTCTCCAGCACTGCTAACTCAATAAATGCAGCAGTCTCTGGAACAGCTGCTTTTCCAGCAGCTGGTCTATCGCTGTTCAGAAGAAATGTTATTTCTAACTAACTGCTCTATGGTTTTCTTATGCTGTCTCCATGGAAGATTTTTATCAGATCAAATATTTATATCACATCAAGTATTTGTTGTGGGAGAATGGCAGGCCTGGTGGTGAAGACCCAGTGTCTAACACCATGAACCAGCACCAGCAAATGTCATTTGAGAGCCAAAGGAAGGAGATAAAGCTGAAGCCACCCAAACCCCCTTACAATGAGGGAAGGAACTTGCTGTTTCAAGGAAACACTAGTTGTGAACCTGGAGTGAAGCACACACAGGTCAATGTTTGAGGAACCCCACCCCCACATGATGTACTTATATCCTGAGCAATCTGCAGGGAACTGAAGAGAATTGTTTGCAAATGCTCAGGAAGCAAAAAACACTTATTTCAAAACTTTAATTCATGGTTCAAACACAGCTTGAAAATCTGCCCACAGACATTGAAATGTTTGGTGGTGTTGAAGCTGGGTGAGGCCATGGTTTAATGCCAGCTCGTGGAGGGAGGCTGAGCGAGTCAGTGAGAGACGACCCTGCCTTTGTCTTCACATAAACGGAAGAATAAAAGCAGTCTAAGTAAGAAAGAGAGATCATTCACTAAAATATTTGCCTAGACCAGATGGCTCTGGTGACTCAGACAAAATACTCCCCCTGCTACAAGCCAGCTGTAAAAGCACCATGGTTTGCCATTTAGGAAAAATGACACAGCATGGTGCAGAGCCTATCTAGGAAACATGGAGGGGGAAAAAAAGCACTCACGTGTCCCATTTAAAAATTAAAAAGGTTTATCTGGATCACTTCTCCAGTCTAGCACCAGCTTGGTAGTGCCTATGTGCAAGGATGGAGTGTGGGACAGATAAGGGACTCATTTGTTACTCAGCATTTTTTACTTTAATAAGTTAAAATAAATGAGAACTTTTAAGCAGGTGTTTTTAAACTGCTTATTTTAATAATCTGAATTTAAATTTTGGCTCTATTTTTCTGTTTCTATAAAGAAGCAGAAAATGGCAGTATTTCAAAAGCTCAGAGCTTCTGTTCAAATGATTCACTCTGATGCAGATACCATCTGAATCAAAACAAAGCATGGACCCTACAACCACACTCACTAAGGGACAATTAAACCACTTAAGACAGTATTTAATGGGTCTTTATGAATAATCATGACATTTTCCTCCAATTGCTCTCTTCTACCTTTATTTTAGTAGATATAATCCTCTCCATTAAGAGAATTTATGTCAGTTTGAAGGGCATTCAAGACAAACAGCCTCTGGAAGCAAGATGTGCTCTGCTCTCCCAAATGCATGGACTGGTCATTAAAATGTAATGCTGACCATCCTCCTCCTCACAGGATGGCTGTTGGCCTTTTTGGCACAGGACACCCACAGAATTTTAGTGCTTCCCAAGAAACAGCAGCATTTTTGTGAACTGCAGGCTGTACCCAAGAAAAGGAGCCACAAACCACTGTCACCATGATCCCTCATGACCTAGAACCCTATCTGGCCTCATGCACGGGTCCTCAAGTCCCCAGTCTTCTTCCAGCCAAAAGCACATCTTGCCCATCCCAGAAATCACAAGGGGGTTGGGTTATTTTCCCTTTCCATGAAACTTTGTTTCAAGGTGTCACTGTATCCTTTCTCACACACTTCTCCACGTGCAGCCCTGTCCCTCCCATCTTGACAGGAGGTTTTTCCTGCAGCCTAGCTCCCAGAACAGCAACATCTATCCTGGCAGTCTGATTACCATTTTTAGAGGTGTCCTGTCCACCTCCTGTGGGCTGAGATAAAGCCATGGGGTTGCAGCATGGCATTGGAAAATGGAGAGGTCCATCAGTGCAGCCCGAGTCCTGTGTCACCAGAGGTGTGCACATGTGGGAGGCCCTTCTGCTGCGCTGATCTGTTGTTTGAGGTGTTCAGTCCATCCCAACCTTCTGCTTCAGTCCTCGCTGTGTGCTCCCAGCACTGCATGGCAGCAGCTCCCTGTGGAGACAGATGTGAAGGAACCACCTTGGTGGAAAATTTTTCCTCGGTAGCTCTTTTTGAGGTATTGAAACATTAACATGAGCATTGGCAAAAGGAGCTTTAAGTGTCTAGTCTGTCTCTCCATCCCTGTGCAGAGTCAGCTTTTTGTCTGCTCCACTGCAGGTCTGGGGAAGTGATTCTTGCACCTTTCAGTCCTCACGTTGTCATGCCCTCACACAGACTTTTTTTTTTTTAAAAATCAACCTGTTAGTTCCAGTCCTTCCTCCAAGATCATTTTTATCCTGGGCTCCCCTGGATGCCCTGAAACAAAGTCACAGCTCCAAAAACCCAGGTGTGGCTTGGAACCTCCATTGGCACATCCCTTTTTTCTCCTTTTCTTCCATGCGACTTGTGACTTTCTGTGTCTCCACAACTCACTTCAGACTCAAAAGCACTAACTGGTCCCAAAATCACAATATGTCTGGGACTATACCACTGGAAGGGACTACAGATTCTGCATTTCTTACCTACATTTCTTGTCATAGCTGTCAAACATCTTGCACATTTAACTTGCTTAAAAGCAGTTATGGGTTTTTTTTCTTTATTTTTATTTGTCTTTACACCAAAGTGCAAATAACCCTTTGTTTCTATTGGCAGGGGCTGTGTCTTTCTGAGCAGTTTCAGTTCACTCCTGTGGTGCTAACAGAGGCCAGCCAACTATTAAATCAAACCCAAATGAAACCTTGCATTTGTCTGTCTTGAGGGAGTCTGGGGTGCTTGAATGGGCATTTCAGAGGCTGCATGCAGAATCCAGCCAGCTTGGCTGAGCTGCTCTGGGTGAGGGTTAGAAGTGATGGAACAAAATCTAAACCAGGAACCTGATCCACCAGCACCCTTCGGAGGCTCATGATTGTTTGCAGGGGCACCCAAGGGAAGTGGGGAAAGCACTCCTCCCAGTCTAGTTATTTTAGGCTAGAATGCAGAGAAATCTACTAATGATTAACTCTGCAGAACCAGGAAGAGGGACTGCCTCTTTTTGCCAGGTGTTCTCTTGGACTGAAAAGCCTGGAATGAACACTGGCCTTGAACCACCCCCATAACCCAGTGGCAGTACCTTCAAAGCAGTTGTCTTCCCCACCCCTTCCACTGGTCTTGTTTATTTATTTTGGGTGATCTGATCACAGACCAGAGTTAAAAGAAGGCCACTTTGGTATACTCAGACAAGTGAAGCATGATCCTGTAAAGGAGAGGTCCTTAGTGCTATAGCAAAAAGCCACTATTTACAGGTGGGCCATTATTATACTTTGTTAAGACCCCTGTTGTGGCAGGTGTGCGGAGCTATGAATAAGGTGAAGGATGTGGAGCTATGCTCCCTGCCACGCAACATGCCCGTTGTGTCACTGCAATGACAACACTCAGCCCTCCTCTAATCTTGAGTCCTTCACTGGCAAAATTGAGTTTTCCTTCCATTGGGGTCACCAGAACACCTTCAGGTGTCATGGCCATTTTTTAAGTTTCTTAGATGGAAACTTGCTGGGCATTTTTCCTTCCATGGGAAAGCTGACTTCTCTGCAGATTTCTGTAAAAACAAACCTGTGTCCATGTGTGGATTCAAGGACAAGAATGCATTCCTGTGCTCTGTCTCCTGATACAGGAGATGTAGTTTTCTCTCTCAGCCAATGATATAAAGGTTGTAATCTCTCTGACTTTGTAAGCATTGGGGAGTCTTGCTCTGAACATGAAGGAAAGAACATGTAACTCTGAACGTGGGCAACTTAGCCCTAAAACCTTCTGAATAATGGAATCATTCTAATAAATCATATAAGCCTTCTGATACTGGAGTCAAGAAGCCTCATTCAGCACCCAACGCAAGAACCCAGAGAAACAAACAGCTTTCCAGGCAACACATCATTTTAAAACAACATTCAGGAATCCAGACCGTAAGAGGTAGCCTCAGAGCATCAACGTTCTATCCAAGACATCCAGATACTAGACGATGCAGACCTCAAGGACTTTCAAATGTCATCAGTTCCTCTTTGGCATTGAAGGAACTTTGGAGTCCATTGAGGTTTGACTGTCACCTACATGTATGGCTTTAAAAGTCTTTCCTTTGACAAAGCTACTCTTTCACTGGGTTTCTTTTCAGACCTGTGAGATCGCCATGTTGAGGAATGTTATGCTAAAGACAGGCTTACAACACAAATGCATGTACATTTGCTTTACTAAAAAAATAAAATTTCGCCACAGATTGACTAGGCTGGCAAAGTTACCTTCATCCAGATCTACTTTCAAATCCAGAAAGTAGCTCCCTTTAGGAACTATTCCAGCAAAAGGTTCACAGGTCTTCAAACTAGTATGACCATCCTAGAGCAATGCTTTCAGAGCTTGCAGTTTAGACACTCCCCTTTTGTCTTGTGGGTTTAGCATCTCTCCAGTTCCATGGGATTCAAGTGAAGCACAAGCCTTGCAATGGGCTCTGCCTCACTTGGCTGTCACTCCCTGGGAGGAGGGGGACACTTTCCAAATGAAGATATACTAAGAAGCAACTCAACAAAAGAACCGGTCTCACATCTCCTCTTCAGGAAGGCTGACACCAACCTGAGCTGACTGGTGATAGCACACAACAGGGGTTAAGTATCAAAATAAGACAGAGGTTTCTCTCACCTGCCAAAGGTGTCTTGCTGGAACAGTGCCAGGGAAGTTAAGGAAGGCCTTGCCCATAGTTTGGTACCAACTGTACCAACTGCAGCTGCTGCTGTGATCCGCCCCCCCCAACCAGTTTGGCATGGACAAAATACTGCTGGAGCCTCTCCCTCCTCCCTTTTGCCAGTCCCCTGCTCCTCTCAATAAATCCTTGTGAGTTCCCAGCACTTTCTCTTTGCTGCTCCCCAGCCCTTGGCCTGGAAGCTTCCTGCTATGCACTGAGGTTGTTCTGTTCAGGTCTCCAAGCCCAAGGCTGTAATCTGGATTAAGAGCAGGCTCAGAGCATGGACCAGTTCTTCACCAAGTGCACATGGTAAATGAGCTGTTTTCTGTGCTGGGTAAATAAACAAGTAGTGACTTGTATCTTTCAGCACAGGGCTTTTCTCTTGTGCTGATTGTTTTGTTTTAGCATCTTTTCCCTCCTTGCCTTTGACATGCACTGTGCTATTAATTCACCTGCAGAGTATGTCAAGAGCTCACACTGTCATCCATGAAACAAGATGTAGCTCCTTTAGCTGGCCTTGGGGGACAGGAACCACCTTCTCCTCTGTCACCTTCCCTGTGATTGCCAGTCATGACATATTTTATCCCACATTAATTGTACTTCCTCATTGATGCTGTAACCAGCTTCATTTCCTGTTCAGTAAGACATTTAAAGCTGTTTATGCTTTGGTGTTCTGGTGTACCACCACTGCAAACGCCAAGAGCTACCTCATGGTTCAGGAGATGGTGATTTTATTCCCCAATTGCCCATTGCTATAAACTTTGGTTTATATCATTCCCAGAGAACTGGTATGAGGAATCAAGGACAGCATGAAGGGCAACCTAACAGAGCTGGGGTAGTATCAAGGCATCGTCTTTGTTAAATAAACAGAGCTGTAAGGGTGTTCAGGTGCCACATCTAATACCCTGCTCCAAGGCTCTACTGAGCATCCATCCCCACTCATCCTCTTTGTGGAAGCCTCTTTCTCCCCTGCTGCAGGCAGGAGGGGAGCTGTATGTCCCCCTCTCCCCGAATCCTGGGAGAAGCGGCCGTGATGCCACTGTGGGAGCAGTGGAGGAGGCACCCAGGGCTGAACAGGAAGCAATGGCAGCAGGGCCCCAGTGGCCCCTACCCAATCTTCTACTGGGATGAGGTTCTCCAGTGGCCACAGCATCAGATGACAGGGCAGGTAAGGGGTAAAGAAAAAACAATTGCCCTCCTCCCCATAATCACCTTTTTAACCCACATTTCTTTACATTGTCCCATTATATAACAGTAGTTTTCAGCTTGCTCACTCTATCAAAAAATAACTTTTTTTCCTACCTACAGACCAGGTAAGGGACAACATTTTAGGTTTCTACAGTGGTACCTGTTATCTGTGCCAGCTAAAACCTCACAAACTTCCTAGAACAGTAAGCGCCTGGCTCCGTGAGAGCCTGATGCGTTTTCACTCTTAACTGTAACTCCAGCTACAGAGGGATTGTTTCTGAAAATCTGTTTTGTAATTACAGAGCAGGATACAAAGGAATCTATTTCCATGCTGGGCTCCTTTAATTACAATTTATATAATTTTATTATGATCCTTAAATTCTCAGTGTTTCTCAATGTGGGACAAATCAAAGTTTCCAAGTTCTACCTAGGCTAACTCCCATACCTGCAGAGCTCAGCACACAACACAGTGCCTTTACTTCCACTTCATCTTCAACTGGTGAATTTTCTTTTTCACTGAGCTTAACTAGTATGAAATGTCAGAGAACCCTGATCACCTTTTTCTTCAGTGAAACGATCCAAGTTTGGCTATGCTCCAACTTAGATTAAATTAATTGCAATGAACAGATCTTAAAGATCCCTTTTCTCCTTACAGCTGTCTAAACTTCTGTTTGTCCTTGGATGAACCTTCTGGTTAACAGCACAGTGCATAGTAGAGTTCCACTGATTCGTTGGGTTGGGTTTTTTTTCCTCTTTCTAGTTCATTAAAGAATACTGCTTTCTTACACAGAAAAACAAACAAACAAACAAACCCAACTACCCAAAACACAACCAAATGTTCTTGCTCTAAAAGCAATGCCTGCAGCACTTCTGGAAGACAAAAAGGAAAGTTAAATGAATGCAACCAAATACAAGAATCCTCAAGTCAAGTTCTGAAAAGTGTTGTCTCCTTTGTTTTGCCACAGGTCTAGTAACCATTTCAAGTTTAACCTGCACCCACCTATTGTGTAGCCTTAAAAGAAAGGCAGAGTGGGTGTGGCATGGGGTAGGAAAGGGGGAAGACTAATTACTAGAGCAGTTTCAAAATCTTTCACTATCTGCAGGTACATAAATTGTCAATGACAGTAAAATTTGGTACTTTAAATCAAGTTGAAGGTGTGCCAGACCTTACTCTGCACCAAGCAGTTGCTGTGCCCAGGGGGATATCACTGATGTGTGGAGGCAGAGTCTGACTTCATGTGACAACTGCACATCCCCAAGGACCTCCACGTGCTCAGCTGCTTGGTCACATGCAGACAGCAGCACTATAAACAATCATGGAATTATTAAGGTCAGAAAAGACTTCAAGATCATCAAGGTCAACTTTTAACCAAACACCACCCTCTCAACAGAACTGTATCACTGAGTGTCACGTCCAATGACTCCACCACTTCCCTGGGGTGCCTGCTCCAATGCTTGACAGCTCTTTCAGTGAAGAAATAGTCCCGTAACTCTGGAGGGTCCACAAGTACCAATTTTAGCAATGTTAGGAGAAACTGTTCACACTCTTCTGGCAGACTTGCAGCTCCTATGCTCTTTAATTCTCCCACCAAACTTGTATTCATGGCAGACTCTCTCTTCCCTTCACAGCACCCACTCTCCAGCCCAATAATTTCAAAAGCCTCCTGTCTGCAGTCTTTAAAAAAAGCAAGCAAAAGAACAGAAGAAACCAAAACTTGTTTCAACACTGCAGCTTTCCTCCCCCAAAGCAGATGATCCTTGTCTCCGTGCTATTTACATTTGTGTATTAAAAGTTTCTTGCCAATTCATAATTTCATTGAAAAATAGTCTGGTTCTGCCCTTTTCTTGTACTTTATAAGTACTCCTTGCCCTTTTCCCACAGCCCAGCTGCAAAGTGATGGGTTTGGGGTACATCTCCCAGGCCGCACACCCTACCCCTGCTGTGCTTCTGATGCAGGCACAGTAGGGAACCAACACGGAAACTAGAGGAAGTCCAGCTCATGCTTTTCATCATGAAAGCTTTGCAAGAGTCTGCAAGGATAGAGGAAGCAAGTGTTACTGAAATCCAGCACAGCATTGGCTGCATCTATGACAAAGGCACAGAGCACTAGAGCACAAAAGAATTATTTTCCATGGGAAAGAAATATAAATTCTTCCGTTCCTTCTAAAGTGGAAATGAACCAGAGGCTGTCCGCTTCTACTCTTAGGCAGGTAACTCAGTACCAACTGCTGAATTATGGAGCTATGATCGTGCTTTCAGAAGGCTTCTGGACTGGAAGTTCATGTGTGGGTTGGTCTTCCTGGCTGAACTGACTGGAGCAGTCTGGATCACAGGTACTGGGCATCGCTGATGGTACTGTGTTGAGATATTCGCCAGTCACATGCATTTAGATCAGCACCATTTCTCTCAACCCAAAATTAAAGCACGCAGTTTTCTTGAGCTTTAGGACCAGTTTTCCTGAGCATGCAGTTCACCCTGCAGCTGGGTCCCTGCACAGAAAATTCCAAAACTGTTAAAATTCTGTTTAAACAGCTCAAATTGTAGTTCATGGCTCCTTTAGAGAAGAAAGTGTGTCTGGGAAAGTCACAAAATATTTCTGAAGAGACACTCAAGTTCAACAGCCACAGTTAAAGTCACCTTGAACAAACAAGGGACTTGCCAATAATTTCCACTGTTCCCTTCAGCTCAGCTCCACTGAAAAGGATGTGTGAGTGGAAAGTCTACCAGGCAGGACTTGCAGCTCCTATCTCAGCAGTCAAATGAACATTAAAGACAACTTTCAGGAAATCCAGAACTTATCCAGCAGTGCTTTAGCAGTAACACAATGGATCCTCTTCTCACAGAAATACTATTCCAGGGCTACCAAGAGGGAAGGAACAGAGATGCTGCTCTGCTGTTTCTGAAGTTACAGTAGCAGCAGCAGCTTGTTACTCCTCATTTCCTCTCACAGCACACTCAGGCAACATTTGATGGCTGATGCTGGAGAGTGCAATTGAAGTTATTACAAGGCAGCCTACACACTCTGGATGACCTTTCTAAGGAGAAACCCACCCAAAATCATCTGCATCAGCCTATGTAACACTGAGAACATTCCTGTAGATTCAGTAATACATAAAGACAGGAAGAAGAGCAGGTATGACTGAATTTATGGAAGCAGCAACAGAAGTTCAATGTGCTAGCACCAAGAAAATGTCCCGCAAAAACAACTTAAAACAACTTTATTTTTTAAGTATATTAGCACAATATTTACAAAATAATTTTATGTTTCATAAATAAAAACAGTTTCTTGGGTAGACGATAGAGCTATAGATATTTAAAATGTCTATATATACACGCATATGTATACACACAAATGAAAGCATACAGTTATGAACAACTTTGGTTTAAATTACTGGTGGGAAAGGGCTGGCTAGGTGTACCAATGATTTTTTAAACCCTTGCTTTTAAATTCCCACCTACAAGAAACCCAGCCCTTAATGCAGCAGGATGGTGGGTTTCTCCCATTTTTGGGGCCATGATTCTGCAGCCCATAGACAGCCACTGAGCTCCTCATGTTTTGTCAATTCCTAGAACAGCTCGGCCTGATCCCACAGTGACACAGTGGGGTTCTGCTGCAGTTTGCTTTACAGAAATTAATATAAAGCTATTGTATGTAATTGTTTTTATAAGGCAGAATACCTCAACAGAATTCCAGTTGATTTGGTTCTTTATTCCTCTGCTGCTAAGACTTTCAACTTGCCAGAGGGAATCACTAATTATAAACAGAGAGCACTGCACAGTACTAAATTAGAAAAATGTCTGTACTGAATTGTAATGGAGAACCAGCTCCCATCTTTAGTTAGCTATCACTGAGATTATGGAAAGACCCGCATCAAAAGATTCATATGTAAGAGCTCAAACCTTACATGAATATTCCCACTGGCAAAGTAGGACAGTAAGCGTGAGCCATACACGATTCTCCCATATATTATCACATGGGTGACCTTCTTGCCTGTGTCCAGTTCCACTGATCCCAGTGAGGGCTGGCCCATGGCTTGCTTCAAATGGCTCAATCCTGCAGCCTTGGCAAGAGGGACGATTATGATAGCAACTACTGTAAAATCAGACACCTCAATTTTGCTTTTGTTGAATTCTTAATGTGACTCAGAGCTCAACGTGCAGAGACCCAAATCCCTGCAACATGCACCCACAACATGGATATGAACCTTGGTTTGTAACATTCAATTCTGAGAAGTGCCAAATTACTCAGGATCTTTAAAAACATGGGTTTTATTACATGACTGTTTGGCAACAGCTTTCCAAACCAAGTCTTAAATTGTTAGAAGGAAAAAACCGTGTGTGCCTTTGAAATACAGTGTCTTAGTACAAACAGGAAACAGTGTCAAGATTTCTACAAAGCATACACAAAATCCGAAAGCAGCCAACTATATTGGGACAACTCTCAAAACAGCTGTAAAACATAGCAGAATCTCATGGAATGTGCAAGTCCTAGTAAACTGATTTCTAACCATACCATTAGACATATTCAGAAACTAAGCTTCCTCACTCCTCATAAGCTTCTCCTACTTTTTATTTTAAGTATTTGTGATGTAATGGCAGCAACACAAACCTCGGCCAGAAATTATACAGCTCTTTTCCATTCAAGGAAACAAGGTTTTAAACTGTCAAAAATATACTAAATAGGAAACTCCTATTTTTATGAAGCATCCACGACTTTCACAAATTCACTGAGTTAAGAAAGTCTGAAATTGCTTCCAATTCTACACACTGCACAACATGAACACACACAAGAACCACATTCAGCATGAAGATTACCAGCTCCTGTGCTCTGTAATCCCAGTGCTGAATTAGGCTCCAACAGCTGAGCAGTTTCTCATCAAGGGATACAGAGGAGGCACGGAGAACCCTCTCTCTGGACAAAAATACCAGCCACCAGAGCACACATGACTACTGTCCACAGAGAGGAATACTAATGTCGCATGGAATTAGAACTCGGTTACTAATTTCAGGAGAGCTGGGAGTAAACTTTGTACTAATGCAACTTTGTGTGTAACCTTGTATTTCTTTTTTTTAATAAAAATTTGCTGAATGTCAGAGAAGATGTATTTGTACAATCTCTACTTCCTGCTTGTATCACACACATAAACCATACTTTGTCCATGCACAGAAATAAAGAAAACAATAGTCTAAATGGTATTGCAATATCTGGGCTCAGCCAGCCCATTATCAAAGCAGTGACTAATGATAGTTTTTGAAAATAATACCACTAAGGATTACTGCAGGGAGACTCTGTACCGGGCAAATAGTGCTTTTTATATTCTCACCCTCAACCATCCCATATACACCATAACAAAAGAAAATAAAGATCACACATGGGCAAACACACATGTTCCTTGCTACAGCTGCTGTGACTATAAAATTCTGTCATGTATATCAAAAGCACTTTTGCCACACATGCAAAACAACTAGATTCCTGAATTTCTTCTCGATGAGTAGTGCATCTTCAAGGCCACGGTGTATCAACAACGGTGTACTTTTTATATACGCATCACATAGCTCTGCAGTTCTGGGAATTTAAAAAGAAAGAAAAAGAAATATTGTTTGGGCAGAACAGCAATGTTTTATGCTGCCTATGCAAGTCACAGCTTACAGTTTTGTTTTTTTTTTCATTTCAAAATTGAAAGCACATTTAGCATTCAAATAGTGGAAATGGAAAAAGGTGTTACTAACAGCAAGTGATGTTTCAGCTTCTCCACAAAAGAAAGGTCGCCACTGTCTTAGAGCTTTCACTCGTGAATTTGAATAAGCTGAAGTGGCTCACAGGCTCCGCTGTCTGACCCACCCTGTCCATACTTTCTAATGCTAGTTTACTTTCACATGCTATTTTGTAGCTAGTCAGCTTCAGCATCTGATTCCTCCCAGCTTCAGTCTGTGTGTGAATTTTCCAGAGAAGGTTAACACAGAAGCAGGTAATGCTCAAAAGGTTACTGCCTCCAGCATGTGAGTCAGAGCATTTGCCTGCCATCTGTAAAACCTTCTGTCACTGGTTAGGAACCATTTTTCAGAGCAGAAAAAACAGACAGACTTCTAGCAGTACCCTACAATTAACTGGGTAGTTGACACTTTCTGTGCTTTTGGAAGCTCCGCCTCAGCACTAGAAGGTAGGTTTTCATGATGTAAATGAGACCCAAGAAAAAACAATCAACTTGTTTCTAACTGGATCTCCAAGCAAAACTCTCCATGGTTCTTCACCAGGATGAGAACTGCAGACAGCCCATCCTGATCTCCCTTCTAGTTTGCTCTGAATGCAATGGACTGGCAAATATCTACTTGTTTCCTGGTCTCAACTCTGTCAAGAACAAGCAGTAGCCAATTATGGAGCAGGCCCTGCTTTCCACTCCATCCAGCTAAGATTACACTAACTGGTATACATTTATCACTGTGTTTATGAGACACCAATGCACTTGTCCTTTGTACTGTAGAAGTGCTTGTATTCCTATTGGTTTAGAAAATAATTATAGGGAATATTTGGATGAACCAAATGCAGTAGTCATAAGTAACACAAACCGAACAGCACATGGTATTCTTAGGGAAACCTGTTTTTAAAACTCATACACCTTTCTCCAATTAGAGCTAACTGGTACCCCATTTATTTGCTCATTGTCAATTCATGCCTCCTAGAAATGGCATGATATAGAAGTATTTCAGCTAACAGATTTGGAGTGAGTTTACTCTTTATCCCAAGTAGCAAAATGTTATAATTAAATGCAGGAATATTAGGCTAAGGGTCTAGTGGTATCTCATGACAAGCTTGCTCAGTATTCAGGGAGAAACCTATGTAACAATAGCATCAACAAGTGCTTTTTTTATCCTATTCCCATGAAAAGTACAGCTGCTGAATAGGAAAGACTCAATAATACTGTTTTAATTTTCAAACCTTATAATCTAGCCTAAAATTTAAACTCTTCAATCTGAAGCAATCTGAAAAATAATAAATTGAGTGAAATCTGACTGGAATACAATCTAACAAAACCCAGAGAATTCATGTAACACCTAAAGAGGGGGAGAGGGAGAGAAAGTTAATTTTAAACCACTTTCCTATGGATTTCCAATGGAGATCACCAATTAAATTCAGAGAGAAAGCTTAGTTATATCAACAACAATAAAACAAAACAAAAAAAATCGCGAATATAACAACCTACCACTCAAGGAAACATTCCATGCATCATAGTACATGAGCAAAAAGGAAACATAAAGCTATTTGACTTTCCACATTTGATCAGAAACATACTATTGCACCATTCTCTCACTGACTCATCCTCTTCACTGTTTAGGAATACACATTCTTCCCCTATGTTTGATATAGGATACATGTATTCTTTCTTTTCCATTGACTATATTAAATTTGAATAACAACAGCACCTGCCCTGAAATGTGTCCTCCAAATTTCATTGAATTAGCACTGGGTAACTCTGAGCATCAAAATCCTCAAATGCTTAGCCATTAAAACAAGTATCTGTTAGACTTACCATCATTCTAACATCACTCCTTTTGCATCTTTAAAAGTCAAGAAGATGGATTAGTAATGAGTGAAACAGAAATAAGTGCTTCACAGTTAATATTCAGGTTAATTCTAAAATTCAGGTTAGAACTTGCTACTACTTAGCATGCCAATTAGTGAATACCAAAAAAAAAAAAATTCAAAGTCATCCCTTTTTCACTGTAAATTTCCTTCACCTTAAGTGCTATCAGAGTCTCCCAACACCACGAGAGAGAGTTTCCCCAACCCAAAGAAATATGAAAAGAATAGAGTGGCAAGGATAGATTTTGCTGTGATCATTAAGTATTTCACCCAAATCAATCTTTACGAAGAATTAACATCAATTTTCAATACCAGTCCCTCTTCTTCCCTTAAAAGTTAGACATTTTGCAAAACAAAGAGGGTGGACATAATGTGAGATACTAGATTTGTCCTATAACAGTCAAACAGTGCCTCTGGCTAGCAAGCACAGTGGCATAAAACAGGGAGTCTGGAGCTGCAGGCAACATTTCATCAAGAAATCAAACTCTTACTGACTCACAGAGCCACATAAGTTGCCACACTGATCTGCCATCTTACTGTTGTGGTACTGGGAACTAGAACCATCTTTATCCATAATTAATCCCTTAATGAGAAGATAAACCTTGAATATCACCTACCATTTAGTGGTTCTTCTACAGCTTTCTGCAAAACATTTAAAAATATATATATGTATAAAAAGCCTTCATGTTTACTTCTGGCTGGCCACAGTTAAATTACTCTAATTGACATATACAGTAAGTAGTGATTCTACAAAAACGAAGAAAGCTTAACGTTAATCAAATTAATGACTAAAGGTCTGAAAAAAAAAATTTTATCAGTCAATAGCTGAATTCTCAAAGTTGTTTTCCCTTACTGTGATGTTTACCCAGATGAAATACCCCTAGGTGGCAGCGGAAGCCATGCAGATACTACTTTTAAGCTCTAAAAACTAACTGGTATTCTGTCATTTGATCAATGGTTAGTAACAAAGCAGCAGGACTAAAAAAGAAAAGAAAATTAGTAGCCAAGCAAATCAGGTGGAATCTCCTCAAAAAGAAATACATTACAGTTGTGCATTTAGTCTGGTAGACACTCATCAGAAACAACACATGCAACCTACAGAAATGCTAGAAAAATATCAGTACTTGGTTAAGATGGCAGATTTCAAAAATACACCTTTTCACTTTTCGACTCAAGAAAATTTCAATAGTCATTTTTGAAGTGTGCCCCAGTGTCAAAATGATGCCCTTCACCAATATTAACTTTTCCATTGTCTTTAGATGACACAGAATCAAAGTGGATTCTTAATATTACTTTAGACCTATTTATTGCCTCAAAGCACAGCAACATAGGCTGAAGAGCCCTTGATGGAAACAAGCAGCATATTAACACACTCAAATTTCCACCAGGTCTTTCCCTAGCAGCCCTAAGTTAACAAACACAAATTATATCAACTTGAATTCCTCTGTATCGAGGCCTCAGCTATCTGCAGCTGTAAAGAACATATCGGTACTTGCTGAGGTTTCCAATGAAGTTTTAAAAACTTTTGATTTCACTCCTATCCCCAGTTCAGACAGTAACATGAGGTTCATTTCTGTGCTGCTGCAGCTATTTATTTCTCAATTCCTTGCTGCCATGGAAGACCATCTTGTAAGGAGAGCAGCTCATAAAGAGAACAAGAACAGAAAGAACATAAAGAGAACAGAGTTCTCATCAAAGGATGCTATTTTGCATGCCGTTTTCTAGCTCAAAGTTTATTTACAACCAAAACTAAGTTAAGGGGGGAAAAAAAACACCCTCCTCTTGCTCTGTTTACTTCCATTCTGCAAGTAAGCACAAGGATGTTACATAAAGGCAAGATTTCATTTTGAATGAAGCATACCTTCAATTCACTTCTCAGCTCATTTTTACAACATCTCTTAGCCTCTTTTTCCTTCCATTTTTTAAAACTCTGTGCACTTATATTCCTTCCAAAAAGAACTACTAATCCTCTGAAATACTCTTTGTTACCATGAAAATGGATGAGCAAAAGCAAAGGAAATAAAACCACTCCAAAAAATCTCTTGTCCTAACTGCAGTCAGCTCTCACTGCTAGAAACCATCTTCCTTCAACAGCTGGGTCTCAGGCTCTAGACTGGAGACCTGAAAATGTGTCTCAAATGATGGCTGGCAGCCAAGAGGTGGGATGAGTTAGTATTTGCCAGATCTCTCTGCTACAAGGAAGTTTTGCTGGTATTCTACAGCTGCACCTCTTTCCTTGCTTCTACAGCTGGTATTCTACAGCTGCACTTCTTTCCTTGCTCTTTTCTTACTTCTGGAGAACACCAGAAATCAGGCAGTTCACATTCATGGATCACTCAAAAGCACTGTGTAAGTCTGTGAAAATTACTGTTTTGGAAATTATTATTCTACAATTCAAAACTACCAACTGAAAAACCTTTAAAAAAACAAGGTATTTTTCAATTTGTTCTGTGTTACCTAAAGACAGGCACTTTCTTTTCAGGTCATCTCATCAAATTAGGGGACATTATAGGAAAATCAGAAAAAAGGTCAAGGTTATGTCATCTGTATAGCCAGGAACTGAAGAGAATACTAAAGGGTTCTGGTGTACAAGACCATAGGAAAAAACGTTTTAAGTCTTTCTTACAGACCACTTGGATGTTTTGCACGCACATTAATGAAAAAGCTTTTTAATAAGGTGAGCAAAATGGCTTTTAAATATTCAGGTGGAAGAGTGCATTGTAAAAGAACACCAAACTTCTACCACCTTGCAGTGACAGCAATGGAAACTCCATTTGGGCACAACAGTCAGAGTAGCCCTATGTCAGGGCAGCAATTACAGAACTACAGACACACTCAATAGGGACAATGGAGACCACCAACTCACTCAACATTAGACATCTGTTACACAGCCAGAACTGTTGCTTGCTACCAACCTGGTCTGAATTCGAACTAGTGAAGAAAGGTTCAGTATCTCACTACAATCCCCTGAGCCATCTAGTCACCCCAAATTTATTAATTTTAAGCTTACCCCCGGACGAGGATGATCTTTCATTCTGGAACCTAAAATAATCACAAAAAAGTGACCAAGCAGATGAATAAATATCATGATCAACCAAACTAAAACACAGAACCATAGAATCGTTAAGGTTGGATAAGACTTCCCAGAACATCAAGCCCAACCCAAGCAGCATCACCACCTTCACTGCTAAACCATGTCCACGTGGGCCACACCTAAATGTCACTTCCAGTGATTGTCATTTCACCATGTCCTGGGCAGCCTGTTTCAATCCTTGACCACCCTTTCTGAGAAGAAATTTTTCCTAATATCCAATCTAAACCTCCTTTGGCACAACTTGAGGCCATTTTGTCCCATCTTGTCATTTGTTACCTTGGAAAAGGTATTGTCTACTGATAAAACTTGCAACAGAGTTGTAACACACATAATTGAAGCTTCCCCTATCCAAAGGTACTTAATTCTATGATCTGGAAATTCTTAGAGCCTCTAAGCACTCTTCTGTTTAGGAACCAAATAATCTTATCACGTACAGTGTGTGAATTGCTTCACTTATGCACTCAGTTCTGAAGCTCTAAAGGTGAATTAGGCTATTCACTATTCATTGTGCTTATTTTGGCATGCTAGAATCTACCCCAACAGCCACATTTGACTTCTTCAGCCATCACAATCAAACCAGAAATGCAATATTTATGCAGACCATGAGCACACAGCACTGAAGGCAATACTATACAAGTATATACAAGTAAACCATAGTCAATAAAATATAAATTTATTGTTGTTATTAAAAGGCTTGATTCACATCTGCCGTATTTTTGACTCATCTTCATATATCTTGGATATCAAATATTAGGCATTCTGCCTTAATTTCTTCTCTACCGGAAATTCTCCCTGTCTCAGGGTCTAATATTTCTGGTCATGCCCACACATGGTGTGCACACACTAACCTGGGAGACTGCATGGTTCAGTGCAGACTTGTAACTGCACTCACTGTAAACACTTCAGCAGCTAGAGTCTGGAAGCAACATATCCTCAATTGCACAGTTCTGTGTCCACAGAAGGTGGACAACAACGAGGTTTTTGAAGAGCCTTTGTGCACAGCTTGAAACAAATGTCACTCTGACCCAACCTGTAGAGTCCACGCAACGTTATGCTGTGGTGTGCCAGCATTCCAATCACACAAGACTGCTGGGTTTTGCTTATTTAGCACATCTTTAAATCTCTCATCTTTTTGAGATCTGATGAACAGACCAGTTTCTGAAACAGTGCCTTGCTATTCTTTTCTCCTGGGTTTTAAAATTAAGCAGGAGGAAAAACCAAGGTTCACTAAAATGAAAGGTGTGCATTCAAATTGCTCTTCTTTTGACCTACCTCTAAACCAGTACAAATCAGTAGGCAGATTTTTTTGCTTCTTTAAATCCATATTTTGATAAGCTTTTGTCACCACCATCCCACAACCCACTCTACAGAATCTTTTACACCCTTTTTGCTCTCTTTGTTCTAAGAGCCAGCTGGCCAACTGTGTAAATGCAGAACTTAAACAGCAACATCCCTCCTACAACTGAAACACTCTTACTTAAGAAACGTGGCTACGTTGATCTCAAAACAGTTTATGACAATAAACCATGGGTTTCTTAACTCAAGATTCCCCACATGCTCTATGAAACAAAGCCAACATATACAGACAACTTTTCAGTAATTTTTAGAACTATGTAACTCTGAAATCACACCTTGTGCTCAGATGAATTATGTCTACTTGAAAGGAAAATAAAGCAGACTATTAGGTGCTACTTACCCATAATAAACACGTAAGCCAGACTGAGCAAACTTGCAATAGCCATAATAGCTAAGCCAGCAATGAGAACAGACCCATGTAACGGAGGACAGGCTGAGAAAAACACAATAAAAGAACTGTACCAACTGACACAGAAAAAGCACCAACTCTTATTTTCAGATATAACTGCTCAGCAAAATAAATAAACCTGATAAAGAGAGGCACGTTTAATTTCCCTTTCAAAGCTATCCCAGAACTACTCCTGCATCCTTCTCTTTTTGTATACATTCTTTAGTGATACAGAGGCATTTACTGATTTATCCTGCTTAGCTGAACTATTCTACTAGTTTAGGTACTCTGTTGTCATTCACTGCAATTCATAAAGTTATTTCATTAAATGTATTATAAGTTTAAACTTACATATTCAATCCCAGCTGTTTTGGACTGTAATTGTATTACATGACAGAATGCAATTCTGTTGTTGTTATTACAACTGTCAGCTCAACCCAGGATGAGCTTTTTCTTCTGACAGCTCAGGGTCACTGAGCTGAACTCCCAGAGATACAGGTAACACCACCATGTATGACCTGGAGAAGAACACCCTGAAAAAACTAGGGACACTTTGCACTTACAAGCATTATAAAACATCTTCCAAAAAATCCTTGTATTAATTCTTTTCCAGAGATCACTCATCAGCTTAACTTATAGACCTTACAAATACTTTTGTAAATACTAAAAAATAAGCATAAAATTCAGATCACAACTCCACTGAAAGGGCTATCATTTCACCCAGATTAGACAAATCTTTAAAAACCACTTCAAGGAAAAATAGGTCTTAAATCCCCAACAAATCAATGACTAAAATGAAGAGTATCTGTACAAAACAATAAATCAGGAGCATAAAGTGCCTACAAGGAACAGAAATATGTATTCTCCTACTAAATATATTGCCAAGGACAACTAGCCCTAAATTCACCCTTTTCTCTGTTGTGGGGTTTTCTGGTGGCACAGGGGAAGGCAGGGAGGGGACAAAAGGGAGGCTAGGGGCAGTGATAAGGGACATCACTGTGTGTGGTGGTTAGCTGCTGCTCCTTCACCACAGTGACAGTTTTTCAGTGATGAAACAGTGTCAGCCACAACCACACTTACAACAGCCCAAGAACAATTCCAAGTTTACTGTTTCTACATTTACCTTCTTAATGTGTTTTAATGGTATTCATTGAAATATTAATGGGCTCAGTTGCATACAAGTGGAGATTAGCAAGGAATTTCTGATTTAATCGCTGAAGACATGAAAGTTATTATTATTTAATTTCTAAATACCCTAGGCCTCAGTAAGAATAACAATAATAGTCATCCAAAATCAACACTAACACACAAAACAATTAACTTTTTTTAAAAGCAGATGCTTACAGAATGCAGTCATGAAACTGATGTATGTAGTACTTCCTTTAGGCTATTCTTCTTTCACCAGATAAAAAAGCATTAGCACAATAGTCTTAAACTACATTTATAGAAGTTACTAGCTAGGTAGTGAAGTACTTACTATTCTATGTAGTGAAGCCATTTTCACAAAGTTTTAGTGTTAGAAATACACAAACATCAGGTATAGATAAGAGTAAAAGGCACACTTTCACAGATGACTTAACTGCTTACCTGGGACACACAGTGCAAAACCAACCACAGCAATTATAAACCCAAGAAGTTTCAAACCTATCAGAGCCAATGTTGCCTGCAGGAGACTCTCAAAAACTGGGGGAAAAAGAAACAAAATTATAAAATTTAACTACAGAGACATAAGACAGATAATTGCATAAAGCAAGAAAATCAGATTCTTCTAAATTCTAAGCTCAGCAAGTCAGCGTGATAAACCCAGAAGCCACTGCAAGTCACGGCTCCTGTATGTATACACACACGTAAAATTATATATACACAAATAACATTACAAACAAAGCACAGTTAGAAAAAACTGGAGCCCACATTCTCAGAGCTAATTATTCAACCCAGTCCCTAAACCCAGCAAGGGTGAGAAGAAATCACTCAGATGTGCTACCCTAAATCTCACTGTTCAAGCAGGTAACTCCTACTTCTTTTGTGAAGCAACTCAGCCTAAAAACACAGGCTAAACATTTTCATTTCGTTTCAAGATACTATAAATGTGATGAAGCCAGGATGCTACTGTAGCACCTGTTTAGAGAAATAAGAATATTTTGTTGATTATGGGAGGAGCTCAGTGTTTTTCTATCCATATGTTAGTGAGTAAAGAAATACTCACCAATTCCAAACATGACGTACTGAAGTGGTACCAAAATTACAGCAGGGATTACAAGTAGGCCAAGACCAGCCTGATTCTGTACAGTATAGCCATCTGCAAACATTTATGTGGGAATCAGTAAAACCAAAGTTGTTAACTGGATTAAAGCATAAAGCAACAAACATAAATCATTGGCATCACCAAATTTCCCACTGAAGGACCAGAAGTCACTCTCTAGTCCCTAATATTCACCCAAGGCAGTAGGATAGAAAATATACATAAATTTTGAGTCAGTATCTTCCTATGATCACCTGTGGGCCTGACAACTCCAACGCTGTTTCTGCTGTAGACTGTATACTTTTTTATTTAAAAATTAGTAGATGGTAAGTAATAGGTGGTACTAACTTCCATACAGAATTGAAGATATTATTTTCCACTCTTATTCCCTTAAATTAAGAGAGCAATTTTAATGACTTACCTTGGATAAAAAGAGCAGCGCCTACAGCAGCTACAACTGCAAAGATGACAAGTGCTACAATAACGCACACTTTCCTCTGAGATTCAATTTCATATTTTAATCCTTGAAGAGACAGACAGGAAGACAATCAGGCATACAGATTCTCTCACTAAAATACACAGATTTATGATTTGGACTGTTCCTAAATAAAGAAACTCAAACTCCTAAAAATTAAAACTAAATACATTCCCAAGATTTAATTTGTTTTTATTGTTTGATATGGTTAATACGGCTTACTCAGAAAAATGACACCTGGCATCAGGGTTCTAGTCAAATTCTTATTTTCTCCTTCCATACAATTCAGCTGATATGTTATTAGAATAACTTTGGGACATGGTACAGATTAATTCAGGTAGATGCACTGCTGACATTTAAATCTTACAGTAAATTTGTTACTCAGGTGAGTGTCAGAGAAGGATTTAGAAATTCCGGGTTTCATTCTCTTCCTCATGACACTGTGTGAGCTCAGACACATCACCTCTATCCCTAAAGGAACTTAAATCCTAAAAGACAATCCTGTAAAACGAAAAGTCCCAAAAACCCCCTTCAAACAAACCAACACAACCCCCCCCCCCCCACACACACACACAAAATCAAGAAAACATTCTCAAATATTACACAGAAAAATCATACCAAATTTAAGAACCTATTTAAAGGCATAAAGTATCATTGGTGGATTCCCAGGGTATCTAAAAGAGTACTACTTAAAGGAAAAAAATGCACCAACACAAAAAAATCCCAACAAACAGTGAGTACACCTATATTTATTACGTTAGAGATAGAACACCACATTTTCTCACAGAGGCCAAGACCTTTCAATCAATTGCCCGGGTGCAAAAACATCCAAGCACACTAAAATTACTCTTAAAAAATGACAGTGCTTTTCCATGAAATTATTATTTTCCTAAAAATGCTGGAAGTTCTGCTATGAATGCAGGGCAATGACAAGTCCTGAACAGATCAGAGGTTCCTATACCATTATAAAATATGAAAATCAGGAATATACCAACACAGAGATAAAATTATTTTTAAAACTATGTATTAGTTTTCAACCTTGGACCATGGGTGGACTTTTGAAGAGTCACACAACACTTCCAGAGATTCACAAAAAAAGTAATAAAAGAAGTTATATATAGGTAGCTGAATATGCATGTGATTATTACAAATCACTCTGAGTGCAATTACTTTCCATTTCTTACAGACTTGACTCTTAGCTGAAATGTTTCCTTTTCTTAATTTATGCTTTAGAAATCTACAAATTGAAAAAGGCTGAAAAACCTTGAAGACTGAGGTAACAAATTGCACCATCTGAAGGACCAAGACATAAAGCAGACTCCGCATTGCATGGATGTTGGACAATGGTGTATAAAGAACATCTAGGGATGTCTGACACTGGTGAATTAATGTATTGCCTCTAAAAATATTTAACAAAATCACAGAAGTCAGTGTTAAATTATAACTAAGCCAGTGCTAAAAGACTAATGAAAAGATTTACATTAAGAAGAGAGCACATCATCCTTCTATCATATCGATTTTATAGCCATACAATGAAACATTTTTGAATTATTCAATAATGTCATGGTGAATCAACAGTGAATAAAAGTTTCACATACACCACACATCTGTGTATTATCTGGATCAATTCCCATGCATCTTTTAAATGTGGGCACCACCTTTCATTTTACATGGATGCCTTTATACATGGAAGTGATTTCAGGACAAATCAGTAACTGCAAAGAATTAAAGAGTAAATACTTACCAATAACACTTAATTGAGCTGCACATAAAATAACAAGTAAGCACACCAATGATATGATGACAGCCCTTTCCACTAGAAGGAACCATGATCCTAGAGAATAAACAAAGAAAAATACCAGGAGGAGAACAAAAACTGAGGCTATTTGCTTTGTATTTATCATTCCTCTTAGGGTATGTCCTAGATTGCCTAACACTATATGTAATTTAGCATTAAGAATTATAATAGTTTTCTTAGCCTATATATATTATTATTTCTTAGCCTATGTCCCCTACCTATGTATTTTTCTCCCTGATCTATGTGACAACCTACTTTTTCAGTACTTCCAGTTATCCCAGTATTTTCCAAATTGAAGTATTAACTTCCACTGGAGCAGAGAATATGCTGGTGCTAATTTTTGGCACTACAAGCTACTGAACTTGTGGAACTATAAAAAACCCTCTGTAAATCAGAAAAACAGTATTTAGGCTAAGCAGAGAAGATAGGAAAAGTCCAATCTGATGCCTCCTCAGCTATTCTATTCTACTTTCAATGGTGGTAACTCTGGAAGAAATCCAGATGTTTAGTAAGGAATACAGAGCTAGCCTAAGTAAGACGAAAACATTGCCTTGTTAATATTAGGTCTTCCCACCATCATCCACCTAGACTTTTTTCCCCTGCATTTTGGATGCCATAGGCTGTTCAGTCAGTCATGCTTTAAGACCCTGTAAGCCACCTTCCAACATAAAATTCTGAAAATATCTCTACTGAACTAGAAAATGCAGTTAATTCATGCATCTCTGCTCATATATGCATTTAGGTTCACTTAGTGGAATCCAAAGTCTTCATTTCTTACATTATACTTGCCACCATTCCCCTGCCTGCACATTTGCTTCCAAAGAAATTTCTAATCTTCATTAAAATGCATATTTGTTGCATTTTTCTCCATATGTAAAAGTTGTATCTGTTGCTCCAGAAGCATGTAGTTAAGCAGCAATACCTCACAATTTTCAATGCCAATTAAATACCCTGAGGGCAGCTTTCAAGTTCACAAATTTCCCTCTTTCCTTTCCCTCCCTTCCTCCCACAAGAGGTAACAGTAGATACAGTGCATACAACGAAAATACAAGGCAAACACTAAGCTGAAGGCAAGAAAATTGAGAAATAGCTGCTAACTTCTAACTCACCAAAACAAGGTTAATTTGTTGAATTGTTTAAAGCAAGGTGTTTGCTTCATTTGCAATATTGAAAAAGCAACTAATATTGAACAGTAACTTCATTGCACAGTGGCCATTCCCTGTGCCAAATCCCAGCGATGCTATTTGATGCAACTGAGAAGAATTAAAGAAAGTAACTGCAAGCAGAGACTCTGAGAACCACTTCACTTCCTCTGTAGCATTTCCAGCTAACACCATCTGATACAAAAAGAAAGCAGCCAAGAAGCCTGGTACCTGCTGGGGCTTCAGCATGCAACACAGAACCACGTGTGGTCTGGTCCTGGAGTCTGAAAGGATTTCCTGAACAGAAGTGCTTGCAATACTGCAGAAATATGCAACATGCAAGGAAGAGGAACTGCTGAATGCATTTTCCTGGAAATATACTTTGCTTACTCTGGTGCTTCATAGCCATCTACTAAACTCCTGGCATAAAGCAGTGTTTTGAGAGCCAATATAGGGCAGTCAGTCTCAAGCTAAGAAAAGAGACTTCCAGACTGAGGGGAAAGAAGAGTGAAGAGGTAAAAGGGAAAGGAAACAGGGGAAAAAGACAAAGAAGAAAAGAAGAAATGAGAAGCACAAGGAAAGAAGAGAAAAAGCAGCAAGAAAAGAGATGATGAAGAGAGGAAAAAGAAAACGGGAAAACTTGACAGTCACTCCCCTGATCAGGAAAGAGTGTCTGCACACAAAGATGAGGGCACTTGCACAGAAATCTTGCTGACACTCCAACCCATTGCCTAGGTGAATCCAGGAATTCTCTTAAGAGATGGAGGATAGCTGGCTCTTGTATGATTATCTTCATAAAAGCATCAATTGGAACATGCTAGTAGTGACAGCATGAATTCATTGCTCAGAAATGACCGAGTGAAGACTGATACAGGATTTCCATTATCCACTAACCCTTTTCAAAACTCACTTACTACACTTTGTTCTATTAGCCTACTGTCACAAGAGTTTCTCTAGAACACTGAGGAGGAGCAAGCAACAAGAAGTTGTGCAGAAGAACTGAGAGAGAGAGCAAGCAAATGTGTTTTCCTTCACCTTCAAACCTAAATTTTACATTTTCTAGCATATACTCACAAACCTAATGCAACCTCAAAACTATGAATTTATCACCAACCACGTTTATCCTCTGGTCTTTCATCGCCGCAACTGACAACTAGAAAATGAAATTAGAAAAATTATATCAGTTTCCTGCTCTGTTGTCTTTATACCGATTTCATAATTAAAAACACAGAGAAAATAAAACTTGCAAATGGGACTTGAATCTCCTACATTGTCAAGCCTTTCTTCCTCTTCTGAAGCGTAACACTGAATTGCATAAACTGTCAAAAAAGTCTGAGTAAGCTGTAAGAGAATGAAGGAAATGGAAACTGGGTATAACTCTTCCCTGTTTTTGCAGCATTCTGAGAAAAGAATGATATTCTAGCATTTTCACGTTCAGTGGCTGTGTTCTTCTCAATTTCAGCATCACATTTGCTTTGCAGGGTATATGGTTAACTCAACAACTAGACCCAACTGAGAATTACTCAAATGCCTGCAGCAGGACACAAGCGACATCTGTTTCAGCTTCACAAATATTTTATTGTGAAATGTCAAAACTAATAGCAAAACCAAAAGAAAATTCTAGAGTGCATGGGTAAGGCTCCGTGTGCTACACATACACAACATATTCAGTGCTTCTGAACAGCTCTCCAGAGGCAAGTCTACTGTGCAAAACAGATGAACAGGGCACACCTATGTCCAGTGAAACTGTCACATCTGCATAGCACTGGCCAGGTAACACAGGTACAGCAGAACCCATTATCCAACAGCTGAGACGCTGAAGAATGTGGGCTGGGACCGACAAGATAAAGTAAAATAGCTCTCTAGATGAGAAATTCATGTAGTGAATCTCATTAATTTTAACATCACTTTAAACACCATCTTTTGAAGATGACATTTAATGCTAGAAAACCACAACACATTGCCATCTAGAAGCAGCATTTTCAACCTCACTAGAAAACTGCCTACTTTCAGACTGAGTTTTAGAGCTCTTAAAACAGAATTTCTGTTAGTTCTACCTTTCGTTTTCCAGCAGAGTTAAAGGTTGCAAGAAGCAATTCTTCCAAGAAAAGATCTCTGCAGACACTATGATGGATGTATACATTTCACTATTAGGAAGATGATCAGAAATATGTCACACAATAACATGAGACTGCTGAATATATCAGCATCTACATAATCAAAAATATGTGGGAAAGCATAGATTTTCCTACATGGGACCTAAATCACGCTCAGACATTATTACAGAATGAAAAAATGTGTTCAGATCCTTCCCATGGAAGCACTCCCCTCTAACTTAAAAATAAATCATATTAGCTTACAAGTTAGAAGGCCTGGTTTCTATACTTTTTGTATTTCACTTTAAAGGAATACATTGCCAAGCTCATTATTTTTCTCTTTCCCTTAAGATTTCGCTTGCTTTCCCCTCCCAACAGGTTCTGAAACAATAGCAGGCAACTCACCTGAGCTGCTTATAAGTTCCATTTTCATTTCTCCTTCTCTGTTTGATTCTGTTACTTTACAGCTGTAATTTCCAACAGTTGCTTGTGCACTGTCAAGCACCAGCGAGGCCACACCCTTGATTAAATCCATCTGGGATGCCAATCTTGCAGATGAAAATGAGGCATGAGTATTAAACTTCTTGTTTCCTCCATGATAAGAAAAAATTGTAACTCCTTCCTTTTTCCATGTAACAAACATGACATTTTCTTTGTTCTGCTCTAGATTAGTCACATAACAAGGTAAAACTACAGTTTCATTACAGTCATTTTTTTCTATAACACTTGACCCAGAAAGTGTCAACTGGGCAGAACCTATAAAGAAAAAAGAAAATTGACACATTCAGAATTACTTCTTAACACTCAAGAACAAAGAAGAAATAATTGCAACAAGTGAATTGGGAAAACAAAACAAACTCTCCCGTGAAACCACAAAAAGAGAATCATGCTTTAAGGGATCAACAAAAGACAAAAGAAAGGCATTATTATAATTCTACTTACTACACAATTCTAATTCTACACAAACTCAGCCATTCTCACATTAACATAAAGTATAGATACCGTAACCTATCATATATTTGAAAAAGAAACTGGGTTGCCATTTATTTACTTGGATACCTCCTATTTCACAAGGGGAAATAGTCTGGTTTCTGCAAAGCTTTGCTTTGTATAACCAGACAGATAACATTAATCACAGGCTGTCCCACTGATGTTCAGTTTTTTGCGGCTGACCACACAAGTATCTATAAACTGAGGTCCAGGCATCAGCTTCACACAAGCTTCCTTTACAGTTCATTAAGGACACAGGGAGGAAAGTCTCACTATTACACTTCTGAGGGAAAGCAGGCAGGGCAGCTTAGTCAAGAAAGCTTTGTCACTTGTTCCTTCTTATCTCTGAAGGTGGAGCCAAATGCCCATAGGTTTAGAAAATTTCTTGCAAATTCTCTCTTTTCCTTTCCAGTGGAGAAGGCGCACACACAATACCATATATTAAGTAATATTACTACTTGGCATTTGACAGTGTACACAACCGAACTGAAAACGGAGAATTTGTAAAAATCCCCAACCTGTATTACTAATCACTGTGATTCATGTCTCTAACAAACACATTCAATGCAGATAAGGAAAAATAAAACACCTCAAAGGATTATGTTACCACTGCTGGGTTTTCCCATCTCTCTCCCATACTGCCCCACAGTTCTAAAACAGTAGTACTGACTGAACCCCGTTTCACCAAAGACCTAAGCCCTATGCCAAGATTTTATCTGAAATGAAGATCCATTCATTAGTTCTTAATATCAAAAATTGTAACAGCTGTATATAAATTGCATCAGGAACCAGAAAAAATTGGTTAATTAAACTAGCTTGGTTGTAAGCTATCAAGGCTTTGAATATTTTCTCTATTTTTCCTTGTTTGTATGAAATCATAACGAAGTTTAATAGCTTTCTTCATAGTAATTGCTCCCCAAAGTCTCAGAGACATTAATAATTCAAAATGCTTTACTACATCCATCTGATAAAACCAAATATGGCAAAGGATGTGACAATCCCCTGATACTGTTAGCACTGAGACTTACAAACTGGAATAGCTCCAGGTACTTCAAGGGAACTACTGATACATGTATAAAAGCAGCTCAGAATGATGATATGTATTCAATGACTAAACTTAATTAGGGCAAGGGGAGAAAGGAAAAAAAAAGGGAAAGAAAAAAAAAGGAAAGGGAAAGAAGAAAAAAAAGGAAAGGGAAAGAAAAAAAAAAGGAAAGGGAAAGAAAAAGTTATGTCACTATTTGCAGTAGGCTAATTTTTTTCCCCTCAAATCAAGAGTCACAAATCACATTTAAAAAACATTCCTGTTGTAAATACCGCTTTAATATTCTAACACTGTTTCCTAGATTACTACTGAATATCAAAAGCTTAAAATAAACTGGCTTTGTATATATTATGCATGACGGCACTCCACAGTGAAGGAAGAAGTATTCTCTGGTTTACTCATTGTAACTTTGCATTTTTTAACTAACAAAAGCAACAAAAGCAGAACAAAGGGAAAGTACACACAAACCTCAACCTATGCCCTAATAAAAATCGAACGTACACAGTTAAAACCTTCAGTGGTTCTTTTTGAAACAAATTTCACACGTTTCACACTAAATCATAATAACTGTTGGGATTTTTCTTATTTTTCAGAGCCAGCACATTTACATTTTTGCGGGTTCTGTCCTCTGCGACCCGGCTGCTTTCACGGACGAGGCTGTGGGGCTGCTCTCCCACTACAGGGAGCCCGACGGCTTCCTGTAGATGGCACTTCCACTACCAACTTCCCAACAATTCTGGTGGTAAGAGGAAGTCAAGAGAGCCCTCCCCAACAGTTATCAAATCCTGCAGGTAGTGGATTACTAGGTGGGCTCTTAGCCCCCAGCTTTCTCGTAGATTATCATCTCAGAGGTATCACATGAAAGTTAAAATTTCAGAGCCTTACGCTAAGCAGCGTGGGCGTTTCTGAAGAACTCGCAGTTGCCAAGCTGCCACAGAAAGGTCGCTGCACATGCAGAGCCAATTCAAAAGTGCCACACACAGTTGGCAAAACCGGTTAAGTTTGGTTACTGCACCTGACGGGAGCCGGTCCTTCTCATGCAAACCACGCTGGGGCACTTGACGTTTAAACCAGTCTACAGCTAACCCCGGAACCCAGACCGGGATTTCGATATGAGGTTTAAACATCCAAGTTTCGATGTGCTGTTTACTGACAGAAGAACACTACAGCACCTGCACCTCAGTAAATTTCGTTAGCTCTGTCCCCCCACCGAGTTTCTTCTCAAGGTAGAAAAATAAGAATTTAAGATTGTGCGATGTCAAGTGCACTTCGATGGCATACAAACCTAATATTAAAGAGCAAGAAACGCCATTAACCCTAGACCCGGTGCAGCGGGGGACCAGCGTGACTGTTTCAGGGGAGCACACGGAGCTGAGCTGCCCTAATGCACAGGGAGGTGAGGACCAAAGCTCTGGGCACGCTGTCTCTCCTCTGCCCCGCAGCTTCTGCGGGGAGCAGCCCACCGCCGGCCTCGGGAACGATGCGGGGAATGGCGGCGGCGGGGGCTGGATGACAGCGCGTGTTGTGTGCTTGCGTGTGTGTGCGTCCCCGCTCCTTCCCAAAGGACGGCGATCTACCACTACGGACCCGCGGTCCCACACGCGCCGGTTGCCAACAGCAACAGTCGGGAGCTCCGGGAAAGAGCGCCGCGAGTCCTCCCGCCGAGCGCCAGGAACGGCGGGAGGACGGGCGGCGGCTGCTCCGCCCCGCTGGCCCCGGGACC
>VWZP01000406.1:461980-566524 GCA_013396995.1 Dicaeum eximium | reverse complement strand
GCGGCCGGAGCCGGAGCAGTCAGGACGACGAGGGAATGGGAGAGAAAGGCAGGAGGGCGGGTGCGGCGGGCACTCACCTGCGCGCAGGGCGCCGAGCAGCACGGAGGCNGGGCGCGCGGGGCGGGCCGGTCTTCACAGACAGCCCCGCTCCCCCTCCGGCATTCCGCAGCAGCCCGCGGGACGAGCTGCGATAAGGCTTGGTTTTGGTGGTGTTTTGAGTCTTTTTAAAGTGATTAGCAGAACGTATATCCCACGCCCGCCCGAGCTCCGGGCCGCGGTGTTGTGGTTTGCGTTTCCCCGCACGCACACGGTCCCGTTCGGGGCCGGGAAAAATGGCTGCCAGGGGAAGGTGCCGGCTCCAATAAAAGGGGAAACGTTGACAGGGTGACTCCTCCACCGCTTTGTTGATTACGAAAAACCTTTATTTTTTGAAGGGTAGAAGCCCCGTTGGGGTAAGCAGGGCCGCGGCCCGGCGGGGGCCGGAGGGAGCGCTTTCGTTTCCCCCGTCCCTTCCCCTTCAGCTGGCGCCGGGGGCTGAGGGCATCTTCCTTGTCTCTAAAAGTCTGTGGAAGACCGGCCGTGCCATGAGTACGTTTGCTCCTGGCTGCAGTCGTATGCACTAAGTGCAAGTAAAACACAAGGTGTTCAAAAACACTGAAGAACTTGTAAGTGATCAGTTGTTGCACTTAATTTAAAAGCGAGGATAAATGCTCCTTTTCCAGTTTGCAGTAATACTTACATTTGACTATTTCAGCAAATGTTGAAAGTTTATTTCATGTTTTGGGTTTATTTTTTTTTCCAGGAGTAGCTCTTTTTATCAGTTTTAATCAGTTTTAATCTAGAGTTGTCTTAAAATTTTGAATCTCTGCATATTTCATTCTCAAAAATACGTGTTGGTGAGGCATTAAAAAAAGGACTCTTAAATATATTTGGGGAACACGTCTTTATGTACGTTTATAGATGTGTATGTATTTACAATGTTGTTACAAGTCCCAAAGTTCAACAGAGGACGAAAGCCAGGACAGAATCAAAATTCTGTAAGAAACTGAATTTCTATAGGTTTTATGTCTCACATGGATTTACTGCATTTATGGGGTTTTGCAACATTTATACTGGCTTTATATTGGGTGGGTCTACCCCACAAACACCCCCCTGCTTCCTGAATCTCTATTCTTTAAATTCTCCCCCAGCCCTCACTAAGTGATTAATGGGTATGGATGCCTTGACTGCTGCGTTTGTTTCCTCCAGATATTCATAAAGCACTCAGACATCCTCTGGCATTCAAGTTTAGTAAAAAGCCTTGAGCTGTGGGAGCCATCTGACTTGAGAAATGATGGAGGGGGCTGGCACAAAGCTGCTGATCCTGCTCCTGCCAGACTGACTCAGATGATGTTCTCTGGAGGCCAGAAGAGATGAGCTGGAGCAGGGGGTAGCAGGGCAGACATGTCTACGTCAGCCGTAGCTCGTATCTGTGTCTGTGCCCTGCGTGCCAGCACATGGATAGCCACAGGCACTGGGGTCCCCTTTGTGGGGAGCTGCACAGCATTTTCTGTAAGAAAACCAGGGATGCTCTCCTGCTGCAAAGAGAAGGCTACAGCTGCAGCACGCACTTGTCCCGTTGCTAAGGTAACACATATCACACCCACGCTGGCCTAGAAGCAAAACAGCGCGCATGGGAAATTTCATAGGGCCAGGAGCCTTGCGTGGGAAAGCACTGCTCTCTCAGGTGCTGCTGCCTCCTCTACTACTGAGCCAGGTCTCACAAATCCCTCAAAGATAACTCTTCACATGCAGTTTCCCTGGTTGTGTTGGAGGTTGCTGTGCCACCAGCTAGGTGTGCACCTGAAATACTTTGTCTTGTAATGCTCTGCCTACTGCTGCCGAGAAATGTCTGCAATGCCTCTGCTTGCTGATGGTTTCGGGCAGCAGGACTATGCAGCACAAGGCAGTTCAGATACCCACTGAAACAAAGGCTGGGCACCTCTGCTTTCCATTCTGAACCAGGAACACAGAGCAACCCTGCTGTAATACAAGAGCTGCATGCTTTTAATGACTTTCTAACATCACTCTTGTTTTGCCCAGCAGTGCATGCTGTAGAAGCTCACAGAGAAACATATCTCAGCAGCTGTGAAAAGCACATACCAACACTGATTTGTGTTTAAGTCCAAGTCCTCCAAAAGTGAGAGGTCATATATTTTGAAAACTGCCTGAGTCTCTCATTTATGACTTCTAAGGCACACTTCTGGTCTTTAAATTAGGCAACTTATTTTATTACCACTACTAGGCATGGATCTGCCATTTTATACTGTTTTACAGCTCTTTGGAATGCCATTGATCACTCTCTGCGGTCAGCAAGCTGTGACAGGCACAAGTCACATACAAAAGCCAATGTACAGGAGGCAGCGACTGCTGTGGCTGTCAGGAAACTGCTGAAGAGTGACATAAAAGCCTGAGTGCCTAAAGCAAAGGGTATCAGTAGCTGTGATTTGTAAAAACGACTGTGAGGGCTGTCTCCCTTGGCAAGAAATGCAGTGGCCAGCCCTCCATCTGTGTTCCTGGCCTCACTCACCACAGGTACCCTACCCTGACAAAGAAACCACCCACACCCAGAGCTCACAAGGCAGCAACGTGATAGGTAATACCTTGTTCTCCCTCAGGCACCATAAAGGATTCACAGAGGAGCCTTTCATCCCTTTCGCTTCTGATCTGGAAACCTAAGCTTGCCGAGGTTAAATGAACTGACTAAGGTTGCATAATTGGCCAGTGGCAGAGCTGAGAATAGACACCATCTCCATTTTTTCTGGCCTAACATGTAACTCTCAGGCCCTTCTTGGGGGCATAGGCAGGCTAGCAAAGCTGTATACCACAACTCTATATAATATGACATTTTTAGAACAGGCTCAACCCTGACCTTAGTACAGTTCTAAAGAAGAAAACCCAAACTGAAACCAAACCCAACAAAAACACAGGAAAAAAATTTTAAAATTTTTTAAAATGAAAAGCATCCATAGTTTCTTTTTATGAGTGCTCCTGTCTGGATAAGAAGGTAAAAATGGAGTTCAAGTGACATTTATAAATATTAATGGACTTCTAAGCACTAGCACATTAAATAAGTTCCCAAGGGCCAAAGCCTGAATTAACTTAGAGTAATAGTTGCTGAAGTCTTAGGCAAAAGTAAAGCAGTGCTGTGAAGAAATGTTAACCTTTCACAGATGTTTGGTAGAGCTAAAATGCAGTCATTTGTCCTCCATTTCAAAACAAACTATTTTAGGAAAACAGTGCTTCTTTCATGCTCCCAACCCTCCCCTTCTTTGCTTACTCTCTTTCTACTCTTTGAATGCATTTTTTTGCTATTTACTTTCTTCAGCTGCTGCTGCAGTTGCTGGGATTCATCAGGCAACTTAGTGACATTAGTGACTTCGTGGGGGGATGTGGGAGACAAGAAATCCTGTTCACTCTTGCTCAGCAGAAAGCACTCTGGGAAAGGTTCAGCTAACAGTGAGATAAGCCTGTGAAACTCTCCTGCCATGAGGGCTTCTGAACGCAGATTTGTGTTCCAGGTCACTGAGCCCCCGCTGCAGGCCACAGCTGAGACAGCCAGGTAGGCAACCTGGGGGTTACCTGCAGCTGCCCTCCACTTACATAAGACCTGGAGAAGTGGATCAGGTTATTGACAAGCCAAGAGGAATTACATGTCATAGTAGCTAGGCAGTGAAGATGATGATCTGCTTTCACCTTAGGCATTTTGCTCCTTCCAAGAATGTCCTGTAATGGTGAAGCAGTATGTAAAATTTCAGGGAAAGATTCAGCTAAGCTACTTGGTTCTCAAGGGTTCTAAAAACCTCTAATTTCACACCAGATTCACTGAGAGTGAGTGTCAATTCTTCTAAAATATTTAAGGAGAAATGTTAATAGCTTTGAAGTTGTTTAAAGACATGACTTCCCATGCAGTGCAAGTCAGAGTCCCTTTTGATGTCAGAGAGAATTAGGCTCTACCTGTCCTCAAATATCTGGCTCAGTCACCTAAATGCATTTACAAAGCTAGCCTTAGCAGCTTTCATTAGTGGCTGGCAGGTCTCTGAGGACAGAGAACACACTGTCCTCCACACTGCAAGTCTTTGTGAGCAGTGCACCCATTATGTTCAATTAGTCACAGCATGGAGCACAAGCTGACCGTGCCTTGCACTTTTCCCATCTTTCCTGCCTGGGGGCACCTGCCAGCCCAGGCCAGCCACCACCCAGGTTCTGCAGCCTGCAAGTACAGGCCCAGGGCAACACAGTGCCACTGCCTGCATCAACACAATGAGATCCCTGCATCAGAGCCAGCAGAAAGAAGGGCTGTGCCTGCTCCTGCTCTGCACCGTAGCAGCCACAGCCACAGTGATGTCCCCTATGAAATCACACCCATGGACAAGAATGGTATGTTTTGTGAGATGTCTGCAGAGACACCCATGCCCACTGACTCTCCAGTGTTGCACACTGGCTGGCTGGCTGCTTTCAGCCAGGATGGGCTGAAGATCGGCTAAGGCCTCCCAGACTTCCTTGACATGGCACACTCTCAGTGTCCCTCCTCCTCTTCCTTAGCGCCAACCCACTTTGCTGCTGTCTTTCACAAAATTCATAGAAATATAATTATCATGGAGATGTCTGCCTCTGGCAGTTTTTTTCTTTGGAAATAATTATAATTGGCTGTAGCAGTTAAAAACTTATCGGTGTAGACAGATCACAGACAGTACAATCACATAAGCTTCCCTCTGAGAAAATAAAGCTAAAACCCATTTATCATCCTGGATGGAAACAGAAGGTCTTCCTTTGAAGAGCCAGGCTGTGAAAACACAAAGAGAAGACTGTTATGCCCATGGATTAAATCTGTGGTAGGTAACCAAGCACAAGCAGTCCATTTGCAGCACAATGATACTATAGTAATTATAACATCACTGCTTTCGTCTGAGGAATACCCAGACGGGGACATATGAGCCCTCTCAGAGGCAGTAACTGAGGTCCCAAGAGGATAATTATGCCACAAGGACCTGAAGAGTGACTGCACCACAAACAGAAAAATTTAAGCATATTCATATAGTGTCTATAAGGGCTACTTGCATAGGGATCTACTGCTAGACATGGATCACTTATTCCTGGAGTAAGGCATTAATTGCCCTCTCCCAGAAAACAGAAAATTTTGATTCCTAGGTATATCTCTGAAGCAGAATCTCCTGGAACCATCTTTCCTGTTGCAGCTCACATGCCATCCCCAGGAGGAGTCCGTGCTGTCGTCACTGAGCTTCCTAGCAGAGCCCAGGCAAGGACTGTGCAGCCCTTAGAATCACAGAATGGTTTGGGTTGGAAGGGACCTTAAAGATCATCTAGTTCCAATTCTCACCACACCCCTGCCACATGCAGGGACAGCTT
This sequence comes from Dicaeum eximium, assembly GCA_013396995.1. Classification (NCBI taxonomy): domain Eukaryota; kingdom Metazoa; phylum Chordata; class Aves; order Passeriformes; family Dicaeidae; genus Dicaeum; species Dicaeum eximium. The sequence goes on along the minus strand of VWZP01000406.1, from coordinate 561,115 downwards.
CTACTAGATCGTGTTGTGCAAAATCCAACCTGGCCTTCAATACTTCCAGGGATAGCATATCCACAGCTTTTCTGGGCAGCCTGTTCCAGTGTCTCACTACCCTCACAGCTAATAATTTCTTCCTAACATCTAATGTAAATCTCTCTTTCAGTTTAAAGCCATTCCTCCTTGTCCTATCACTACCTGCCCTTGTCAATGGTCCCTCTCCAGCTCTCTTGCAAGTCCCTTTAGGTACTGAGAGGCTGCTGTAAGGGCTTCCTGCAGCCTTCTTTTCTCTAGGCTGGACAACCCCGACACTCTCAGCCTTGTCCTCCCTCCATCTTGGTTCAGCAGCTCTCAGCCTCCATCTGGGCAGGATAATCCAGCCATCCTACACAAAGTCTCTTTTTTCAGTAGTCATTTTTTGCAAATTATTTTAACATCTGGCCCCTCTTTGGCCTGAATGGTTTCTAATGGCATGCAGGTTGGCATTCATTGATTTTATTCTTAATGCATCCAAATTCAGGTTGGGTGCAATTGTGGAGGCAAGTGGGAGGGTTTCTCTCGGTGCTAATTTAAAACAAACAATTCATAAGAATTCCTGAGATGTTTTTAAGCAAATGTAATCTGGGTGAGGAGAATGGTTGTCTTGTGGAAGTTGCTGACTACCCAGTACATATGAACAGATGATAGCTTTAAATTCCATGAGACATGCTTGGATCTAATGGTATTTGCAGAGACACAAAGAAAAATATTATTAGCATGCAACCAGTTGTTGTATGGGAGAGGGATGAGAAGGGAATAGAGAGGAGGGAGGATGGGAGAGATAAGGACAGAGAAATACCAGAATACCAGAAACAGAATGGCACAAAATGTTTTCTCTAGGTTTAGTTCTCAGGATTATAGACAGTCCACCAATAAATTCACTATTCATGCCTCATGTGCAGCCACATTAATATCACAACTATGTCACTTGGTCAAGTGTTTCATTTCCCAAACTCTTCTGCCTTTGGATGAAATTGTGGATGGTTTCTACTTTTTTTTTTTTTTAATAGTCTTCTTGTCTTCCAACAGCTTTGCCTGGTTAAATTTCCCCTTCTAGCTAAAAAAAGAAATTAGACTGATCTCTTTTGGCAGCTATGAAATGGTTGCATATTGTGTATGTTTTCTTGATAAGCTTGCATGAAATGGCTTTGGTTTTCTTTTGGTGGATACACCCCTTTCAGCACAATGTCCCCACAAGATTAGCAGGTGTTTAATTTTTTTAGAGACTTTTTATGTGCATGTAATACCATGTATGCTACTTCTATAGAGCATTATGAGTAGCACATGAAGCTATTTGAACAGGGAGACTGAACTGACTGAGGAATGTTTCCCCAGTGAGTGTGCAGCATGATTTGTGATGATGTGTAGTTTGCTAGCCACACAGCTTCGGTTGATGGCAAGAACTCTGTGAGATTTGGGCCAAATTCAGGTGCTGTAGAATATATGAACTGGCTGTGCTGGGTCTGTCCGAAAAGCAGTTTGTCCCTATGTTCTCTAATGACAGTGCCCAGATGTGGGTGTCTGGGGACAAAGGCAAACATGCAATAGTCCTTACTTTCTTGGGTCCTCAGCTTCCAGTCTATTTTAGCTCAGACTCCCTGAGCTCCTGTTTTCTGCATATATTAGAGCCCACAATGGAGAGAGAGAGGAGATGCAACTTGCACTGAAGACAACAGATATTACACTGAAAAGCATTGTGGGTGAATGTGATTGCTCTGACTTCTTGTATGGTTATGTGCATGAGCCTCAGCCTACCCTGTGCTTCAGTGCAATACTATTATCGAGAATAAAATCAATGACTGACAAAGGAGATGTTCCAAGGCAACAGGAAAAAGGCCAAAATGAGTATAAAAGGGTAATAATATTATACAAGATCTTTATTATTATAATAGTATGAGATAAAGTGGCTGGCATTATTATTATAATAGTATGAGATAAAGTGGGTGGCATTCTGCCATTCTTTTTTCCAATATTTAATTTAGCCATGAAGGTCTTTCAAAATTATATTCATAAGAGTCCAGAGAGGAGAGACCAGCAAGGAATCTATTCTGTCTTGAAAGTAAAAGCTTTTGCGAGGTGGAGGTAGGTAGGATCATTTATTCTTTTCTCTACCTCTAGAGAATAAATTCAAATGTAAGAAAAATTAATTACTGGAATAATTAGCAGAGTGTTTTAGTTTTAGTTATTATGTATTGTTTGCCTGCCTGCACAGTGAAACTCTTCAGTACTGGTAGGACCCAATAATGGCTAATGGAGAATCAGAGACTGGCATTGCAGGTGGCAGCATGACCACCAAGATGGTTGTACATTGCCACCAGAAAATTCCCCAATGCCTTCCTTTCCTCTGTCTCCAGTTCTTTGTCTTCTCCAGGGGCTGCTGAGCCAACTGCATGGGGTGGGTGGGCAGAGGGGGCTCCTACCAGATTAGTTTTCAGCCTGATCTGTGAGCTGTCCCTGCTCATCACACTGCTGTGCATTGGCAACTCCTGCAGGGAAGTGATAGAAATGTGCAGATGAGGAAACAAAATAGGCGGCTGAACACACCCATAGCAGCTTCTCGTTAGCTCAGTTTATCCCAGCAGGAAAGCTGGAGTCCCAGGGCCATGTTTGCTTTTTCCCACTGTAACTGTCTGGCAGAGTGCTCCATCTCTGGCCAGGCTTCATCCCAACGCCTGCCTGTACAGCCGAGGGACTCTAAAAAGCTGGACCTGCTGAGGCTTTCTGAGCCAGCGTAGGCAGACCACAAGGCACTGCCATCTCCAGCTTGGTGATCCCTGTGGAACTAGTAGTCTTCCTAGGCAGACTGGCCCAGGCCCAGGGCACGCAGACATATGGTTGGTTTGTGGCTCTGGGGCAGGATGCCAGGGACAGGCAGTGCTCCAGCTAAACCCTAGCTGGAACTCTGCTACTGGTTTGTACAGTATTTTGGCCTCCTCATGTGGACATTTTTCCACCTGAATTTAGTCATACGTGAGTATTTTCAACCAATTTGTCATCATAAGTCTTCAGTTTGGAGTAGGGACAAAGAAGAAACAAGGATGAAATTAATTTTCTGAGTTACATGAAGCAATTTTAAATTTAGCTTATGGCTCTCCTCAAGGAGCAGGTCTCCAACAGATGCTTTTTTCAACTAAGTTAAAACTATTTAACTATAACTGTCTTTAAGCCTGCCTGAAGTGATAATTGTGGGTTCTCCCTTTGGCACCAAATTTGAACTTGCAAACAAGAAAAAAAAGGGAAGTGTTCAACAGGAACTCCACTGGAGGTACCACCGGTCAACCGAAAAAAGCTGTAAAACAGCTTCAGTTTTGTTTGAAATTTCCCTATTACTTGTGAAAATTATACCAAACGTACAACATTAAATATTTATATCCTATTTTATCTACCAATTTGCAGCAGTTAAATGCAGCTCATCTCCGTAGAGAAAAAAAGAAAGCAAGAGGGAAAACAGTAACCTGGAAAGGGTTACTTTAAGAATTTTTCCCCATTCTCCTCAAGGCTTGTAGGTGTTACGGGTAGGGCCTTGCTTATATTACCGCAAGAGTTTACACAGGGTTTAACTGTTTCGTTGTGGCTGCAGCAAATAATGCAGTATCTCCCTGCAGAACAGTGGGAACTGCTCTAGCTATTCAGAGAACAGAACTGGAAGAGCTGCTAACAAAGGAGGTTTATGTAGAAACCAGCACTATTCCTGCATACTCAGCTCACTGGTTTCTGTCTTTCTCCTCCTCCCCCCTTCCTCTTCTTCCGTTTAGAATTTCCTTTGCTTGTGTATGTGTTTCTGAAGTGGTTTAGACTCTTGTCCTCACCTAACCTTTTAACTCCACCCTGGTTTTTCTCCTCTCCTTATTTCATTTGTTTTTGTGGCTTTAGGACACCAAAGGCGGCTGTGGTAAATAGGTTTGTTTGTTTGTTTGTTTGTGGTGTTTGTGTATATGCATAGGCTGGTGGGAATGTCCTGTGACTTGCATTAGCTTACATTAAGGCTGTAGAGAACTTCCATTTCTTACTAGTATGTCCTCCTCACGCTCAATACCTCTTTTTTACCTTTTTCAATGAGCTGCACTTTTTTCTTATTGTGTGCTTTTCTCTCACTTTTCACTCTCATAGCAAATATGCTCATTACAGTGCTATTTTCTTCCTTGGTGGCCTTTCTCTGCAAATGCAGAAATCCCTTCTGCCCCTCTGTATGACAGAAACATGCTCCTCTACCTACTGATGACTCTTCCTGTGTTGCAACCTTACCATTTCCTTTTTGGGATTGTTTCTCTGCATGAGCATGTCCAATTGTTTCTTTCTGTTCCCCAGCTTTTGTCTTCCAAGTCTGTAATCCATGGGAATGGTCACTACTACCATGTCCTTAACTTTGCCTTTCTTTCCTCTGCATGCTAGTACTGTTGCAGATACCTGTAGGGTCTCAGTTCCATTTTCAGCTGTCTCTGAGGCAGAGGATGTAGAGTCTGCAAGTCAGGCCGGCCACTGAAAGCAACACTTTTCTTTGCCTGAAACAACTTTTTTTAAGAAATCCAGAGTCACTCCCTTCTGATAAGGCGACGTATGCCTAGGAATATGATTTCTGGGTAAGAGCATGGTGTGGCTCAGTGATAAAACTGCCCTGGCTGGTCACGTGCTAGGAACCACAAGCAGCAGAAAAGCTTAAACACTGTTGTTTCCTGCATGTCCTGGTAAGTGTAATGAAAAACAGTCACTCAAAATAACAGTTGTCATTTGAAAAATATGACTCATTTTGACACTCTTGCATGTTTTAACTGTATACCATTTGTAGGGCTCTAATGACTCAGTGTGCAGATTTGCCTGAACAGCTTGTGAAAGGCAGGTCAGTGCTAGAATTAGCCTGAGTCCACAGCAGCTCTTCTAGGGAGGCGGCCCTCAGTGAAAGGGGCCCCAGGACTGGCAGCTGTATTCCAACATAGGGTGAAAAGCACCAAGAAGAGACTTCCAGTACTAACCTGACCAGCCACTGAAAACAGATGCCTTTTTGTCTGACTTTTGTTTTGAAATGCCCAATAAGAACAGATCAGCACTGGCACCATTGTCTGTAATAAATGTGTCTTCACGCAGTAGAAGACTGTGGTGTGTTGTAAACAACCACAGCACTGAGTAAAGCATAATTGATCACACAAGTGCCACAAAGGATACATTTGCCAAAGCATGGTTTAAAGATTGGGATCTGTATAATAGAGCTGGTACACTTAAGACACGGTGAAAATGAGCTATCAGTATTTTCTGGGATGAAATATAGGAAGAATTGTCATAAAAAGACTTAATAACCCTTTACTGTTATTGCATTTTCTGCATCACAATAAAGCTTTATCTGCTGCTTGTGAGAAGGTCCCTCACTCTGATAAACTGGTATTTTGTATTCTGATTCTCTAAAAAATAAATGACATGTTTCATCTCAAATGCAGACTTAGTTACTGTTGAGCACTGAAAGATCTTTCTTGTATGCCATGGGTCTTGCGCATTGCTATATTCTTCAAGCTTTATGTTGGGGTCACTCTGCTAAAATCAGAAATGGCAAATTCGGGTGTTTAGAGACACAATATGTTGGCACAGGACAAAAATCTGGGTCCTGCAGGAAATATTACAGCTTTCTAGAAGATACATTGTCTGGCCATATCTTCTTTTGTTTCTTCATTTCTTCTACCACTGAACAGAACAACTGTTTTTCACAAATGAAAGCTTTGCTCCTCCTAGCAAACCTCATGCTGGTAAAGGTGAAGTGAAACTGCTTTGAAACTCTGGGTATCAATACAATGCTTTGTGGTGCAGACAAAAAGGAAGCTTTTTTCCAGAAGCAGGTGGCTTCGAAAGATGCAACACAAAAATGTCTGTTCACGAGACAGAGATAAATGATGCAGTCTAAATTCTGAGGCTTCAGGCATAAAGGTTATTGCATACATAAAAGAGAGAGGTGGTGAAGATCTGAAAAAACACAGGTGAGGTAGGAAAGCCCATCCTTACTCCGAATGTTTAGCCTGACCCCAAAAACTAGTCAAGAGATCAATTCAGGAAGAAAACTTGTATTTGTGAGCAGGTTCTGTGTTTTATTTTCTGCTGTTTGTTTGATTCATTCTAGGCACAAAAATTAACACTTGGCTTCTTCACCACTTCCTCCTTCCCCTGATTAGGGCTATCGGTGGGACAGAGAGTTTTGATTAACTGCTTTGAGCAGAAGGGTGACAAGCACCATGGTGTTGACCTTCCCTCTGTATGTAGCTGTACTAGCATATTCAGTCTGTCCAGCCTTCTGCAGTCTCCTACAGGGGACAAGCACCGTAGAAGCTGTGATTTCTCTGACAGGAAGTGGGACCAGCTTCCTGCTTCTCATCTCCTGACACCCACACTGGATTGGTGTCAGCAGTGGCTGCTCTTAGGTGGCACTCTTACAGAGACACACCATGTCAGCTCCACCCAGCTTAGCAGATGCTCAGATGCACTGACCACATCCGTTATATTCAGGTCATGTTGTCAAACTTCCAATTATTTGGAGGGAAACATCATCACAGTGAAGTGCACTTCAGAGAGATGAAGATTAACTAGAAGCAACAAATGGAATATAACTAAGCAAAGGCATGTTTTGTGCATTTAAGCCAAGATAGTATGAAAGAGCTTTTTAAAGGAAGCTCTTTCATTCTATCCACGTGAATTTGTTACCTGTATGTCAATCCTGTTCACAACTGAGAGAAAACTGAACTGGTTTTCAGTTATCTTCTCTAACACAGTTACCTGAAATTCCTTTTTTCAATAGGAGTTCTCACAAACCCAAACATACTAACAGGTATGTCCTTATTCAAACAAAAGTCAGTATATTGGACTACTTACAGAAAAAACCCTCCAAACCTGCCACACCTTGCCATACCTAGAGTATACTATTCTGTCCCATGAAAAGTCTTCTCAGAATAGTATTTTTTATTCTTCGTTGTCAGTACTATATAGCTGACGATGATGAAAATCTTACAAAAATGTTTTACTTGAGTTTACAGGCACTCTACAGAAGGCTGTAGTGAAATGGCTGCTGGACAAATTAGTACAAAATTAATGAGTGACAGTTTTGAGATCACAGTTTTTATTGTTTTTACTGTTGTTAGACAGCATTTGATAAACTCAGCAGAAATCCTCCCTGCCATTATACCAGGAACTTGAGCACCTCCTGTAACAAAGGAAACAATGTTCAACAGCTGCTATCAAACTTTTTGAAACTTTCCGCACCATTTTTTTGGCACTAGTTTCCAGGAAAATTTCCCAAACAGCCTATCTCTTTTGGTCTGACTACTGGCTTGTATTCTTCCCCAAATGGATTCTTTGAAAGAAGGCAAAATGCTCATGGACAAGCCATATTGAAGAAGGGTAGGGAGAAGTCTCTAAAACCTTACAAGAACCACCCCTACCAAGATACAAGAAGAAACTTCTGCCCTAAAGCTAGAAGAGGGATGGGAAACTTTTTGTCCAGGGGATGAAGTATTATCATCCTTTGAAAACCACAGAAACAGGAAAATATTTTTGAATGAACAATTGCACTTAGCGCGTTATCAAGAGGAATATTATTAGAAATAATTAATTCTGTCCTTCTGACCTTAAATATATGACCTTTGTTGATTTTTACAAGGATGCATGTGAGCATCTCAGCTACTTCTGGGATGGAGTACTGAAATACAGCCAATCCTAACTACTAAAACCAGGAATGAAAAAGAACAGAGTAAAACTAGGCAGTAAGTGAAAGACTAGCATTATTCAAATTGTTACTTACTCTGAATAAAAAGCTCTCAACCCTGCTCATTCCAGGGTTGGGTGGGAATAATTGCGAAATGGTAGGGCTGTTACTAGGAGACTCAAAGGCAGACATTTCCAGCAACACCAAGCCCTAGAGCAATAGCTAAGTATTAGCTAATACATGAGAAAGCCCTGGTAATGGCATTTGCTCAATGAAATAATACATCAAAAGGAGGAAATGGCAGATGAGAATAACCTTTGCTATCTCCAAGCCTTCTGTGGAAAATCCCTACCTATGAGCAGTATTCATGCAGAAAAGCCAGTGTTCACATCCTCTGTTTACTTTAACCTCATGGGTACTGATTAACTTTTGCTGCGTTTTATTTCACGCCTTTGCAGGGATTACCCAAGCATTTCCTAAAACATGAATGCATCCACAAGTAAAGGGAAAGCAGTGAAGCTGCAGGAAGTAGGCCGGGGTTTTCACAGGCATGTTGTTCTGCTGCTGGTTCCAGCCCCAGGAGAAGCCAGCGTGCGCACAGGCCTGTGCGCATGCACGTGCAGCTGCCTTGTGGGGGTACACTGCAGCTGACATCCCCGCAGAGGCACGCGGCCAGTGTGGCAGCACAGCATCAACCAACTCCTTCTTTTTCTAATTAACATTTGTCAAACTTGGAGAGAAGCCCAGGATGCAAAATTCAAGGAGCACAGAAGCCTGTTCACACACAGGCTCTTCATTTATGCTTAGTTTTTTTTATAGGTCATGCACAGATGAGTTAATTGCTCTTACTGTAACTTAAAATTAGCAATACTAATGATTTTTTTGTATGTCATAGTGCACAGTAGAGCTGTACTCCAAAAAAAAGTGGCAAAGTTTAATAGTAGTGCACATAAAGGTTTTCCTTTTCAAGACAAAATTTTCCCTGAAGTTCCTCTTTTGGGTGGGTGTAGAGGGGAGGGCCTTTAACGCCACCAGCAGACAGGACTGAGAATATTTTGACCGGATGTGGGAGTTGTTTCTAACAGTGGTTTCTCAAACTCATGTGAACTCATTCAGCATCCTGTACAGCACTCAGCAGTGCAAGTTCAAATTATTAACCTCACTCAGCGCTGAAACAACGAATTCTCAGCATATTCTTGAAAGCTACTTTTAAACTCCTGTGATTTCAGTGTTAAGTTGCCAACTCTATAGAAGGTCCTGTGAGAGAAATGGATTAAAACGTAAAAAAACCCAGCCCTTTGCACTTTTTATCAGCACAGCAACTCATGCTATCTGCTGCTATTAGAAGAGAATGGGGAGTGGGGTATTATATTTATTAAAGTAAAAAGGTAATGCATGTAATCACTCTCAGATATCCTAAATGGTATATAAACAGCACCTCTAATAGAGTACCTAACACTAAGGATATTTCCAGTCTCCAGCAGGACACTTACATCCTGGCCTTGACAAAAGACAGGGAAATAAGACATTGGGTCATGTTATGAGGTTCAGAGGTATTTCAGAGCTGAAGAAACGCTAAGAAGTAATATGCTGCAAGTGTTCCTTTCCTGCAACTTTGAGGAGTACATGCAAGAGAGTGAAATGGCTACTGATAAGCCTTCCTCAACATTTCCAAAAGCCACACGTCAGCTCACACCAGGGCCACATACAAGACTGAGTTATTGCAGTCCTCATGGCAAGGACAAAACCCATGGTTTCTCTAACCAAAGTGAGCAAATTAAGCTCCTTCCTTCTCTCTCTGCACTATTTATGGGTCTGCCTACAGGCAGCTTCTACTTGGATTCTAGGTAAAATCTGAAAATGACACTTTGCGTCCATGCTGATGTTGCAGAGAACTGAAAATGTTAAGAGACCGTGGAAGAGGACAGCTGTATACAAAAGTTGACTAATACGAATAGTCCTTCTTTCCTAAATCCTCTCCAGATGAAGAGGGACTCTTTTAGAGAACAGCTTTATGTCCATTCTACTAACTTAGGGACATCTTCGTTTTATTGGTCTTCCGTTCTGACACTGCATTAGATAATGAGCAGTACAGGAAGTTATGTGAACCAAGAGATTTGATTTTAATGTGGCTTCTGCTTCCTGCACTGATTCAGCAGTGGACTAATTACACAGATCTTTGGTTCTCTAAAAGGGCCTTTCAGGCTGCTTGTGACAGGCCTCACTGCTCTCCTCTGCTTTTAAGGAAGATGGTGTGGCCACTTGCCTGATCAGTAAGGCTGCTTTCAAAGCAGGGTCAAGTGCTTTTACTGTCTCAAGGGGCAAATGCCACTCTTTGCCAGATGACAATTAAAGCCCATGCATCATTCCTGAGATAACAACGGAAGTGTTGTACTTAAATGAAGGCAGTTTCAGACAGTACCATTAAAAATAATGTAGATCAATTCCGGATAATTAGCACACTATTTTAGAATTACTTTGGCACAAAGGAGGCTTTTCTTCTGGAGATTTTTGTCACATTAGAGGGTTTTTGGCGATGCTTGTCTTAACAGATTCACTTCTAATAGAGTAAGAGGCTCAGTTCATAAGGAAAGGTTTTTGATTAATCATGTTTGTTATATTAGCATGAAGGAAGAGTTTTTTTGAGGAAAGTGTTTACATAAACAGCATTTATACAACACAACATTGCAATCCAAAAGCATCAGTGAGCTGCTTTGCAGGCGATGCAAAAGAGAGTTGCTTTATCTTAAGCTGAAGTAGAGCCACTCTTAAAGTAAATATGCAGTAGCAACAGCACCTAACAAAGGGAACATGAAAAATAACTTTTCTAATTTCAGTTGAATGTGGGAGGATATAGGTAGGCAGCAAAAGGAGCTGGAAACCAATTTCCAGTGTGATTCATAGAGATTTTCAGCAGTGGCTCGCACAGGTAAACTGTAATAGTCGACATTTACAGATAGCTTTTCACTTATTAAAATCCAATACGTTTAGGGCTTTTTCTTTTTCGGCAAATGAAATACTGAAGCACAACAAACTTATACTGGCTCATAGTACTGACTGTGTTAAGTATCTTGACTTTCAGACACAGAACTGGTCCACTGATTCTGCAAAATACTGCTCACCTTTAAGTGCGAGAAATTATTTGTCAGATGAATGGAACAGCCTGCAGAAGTTGGCGAGGATTTTAGTGCCATTGGAATTGTACTAATATCATTCATGGCTCACGAACAACCAGAACAAAAAGGATGTACTAGTACTTTAATAAAGGTTATTTCTTTGCTCCATACTCCTTCATTACCACTAAACATATAGAATCACTCCCTACCTACACATTTACTAAAACAAAGCAAGCTCCCTATTGCCATTACATTCCCAACCCCTTCCTCCTACATTTTTCTTCTCGTTCTGTTTTACTAACTAGATTTGGCATCATTTTTCCTCTACAGAAATCAAAAGTGGGTGTTCTGACACAAGAGCAGAAAACAAGAATAGTCCAAATCATGTCCACACAGCGCTTCTAAAAACTATAAATGAAAGCAGCATTTGACCCAACGCTAATACAAACTGATTCTGAAAAAGTGATGGCACATGGAAAAAAATTAGAAAGCCAAGAGTCATTTCCACACAATACTTTTCACCTTCTTTGGTCTTATATAGATTTTGATACTGCTATTGCTGCTGCTGTTAGAGGAGTCTTGCAGCTGATAACAGTTTTGACCCAGCCTGTTAGAAAGGATAATGCTGTATTATTTCAGTATCATCAATTAAATACTTTATCTAAACGTATGTAAGTGGCAGTGACAGACATTTTACTTTTCTTTCAAGTCCTTTGCAAGCAATTTCCTTTCAGCACTGCAGAGTATCAAGATTACAGGCTGTCAGCATCATTCTACAGACTTTCACACTACATAACATTCTCCAAAGAAATAGAGACATCTTCACTAACAAGAATTTATTAGTTTATTTGGAAGAGATATGCAGTAAATCTTTACAGCACAAAATTAAACATGGCTCCCTCTTGAGTCTAAAGTGTGCATGTTACTTCTTAAAAAAGTGCATCTTTTAACAAGCATCTTGTTCAAAAGGAACAGGAAAAAGGAACATCCTCCTACCGCAACATAAATGAAACCTCTGACCTCATGAAAAAGCAAATGATAGAAAACTGCATTTTGGGCAAACCAAGCCAGGTCCAACCAATTTTAATAGGCACCTACTGTGGCTTCTGGAATCACTGTTGCATGCATATCTCTAGTCATATTGGATTTCTCTTTCAGCTTTGACTGGAGCAATGTGTGTTCTATCACACCAATCTGTATGTCCATCTGAATGGTTTCTTGCCTCAATTTTGTTAAGGCCTGTTTAATCTTCACTAGAGGAGCTGTCCAAAAAAAGACAAACAGTACAACTCTGTCAGCCACCTAACACAAAAGCATTGTTTGCTGTAATTCACTCCTTAAAACGAAAGAGTTGAATGAACAAAAGGGTGTTCTACTCTAAAGACATGACTGTACTGATACATCATTTTTCATACGCAAAACACTTTAAAGACAAAAATAGGCAATGACAATTTTGCTGTCTTCTTGACATCTAAGAACTTCATAAATGTGCATCAAGACAGGTTTTTCAATGATGTGTTTTGCTCAGCTGAAAGCCTTACCCCCACACCTGACTTGAGGTTTGGTAGAGAACTGAAGACACCTTCAGCAGGGTGTGAAAATCTTACCTGTGAAAAGCTATTAAAATGTTTTGTGCATTACATTCTGCTCCTAATCCCTCCCTTCCCACTAATATGTTGCTGCTGCATCATCTTGCTCCTTGTAATTGCTCTTACTCTTATTTTAATGAAGTACATATCATGAAATCGTCACCAAGGGTGTGTTGTCTGAAGCAAAAATGTACTTACCACTATCAGTCATACTGCTTCCTTTCTCTTCTGTTTCCTGCTTTACTTTCTCTAATGTTTCTGTAATCTTAAAATAGATTTTTTCTTAATTAAACCAGATGAACATCAAATTTTAAAAAGCCTCCACTGAATAACTGCTTTTATTTTAAAAAATTAACTAATCCATCTTACTTGTTATATAAAGAGGAACGATTTTTAATTTTTAATTTAACTAAATTAATGCTGTAAAAAATTACAGAAAAAGGGTAACAATTTGACCAAACATCATGGTGCTACTGAAAAATCTGTGCATCCCCAATAAAAGCAACAATGTAAGTGTTTCAGTGTGACTCTGGATGGAAGAACAAAGGAACCAATATTCCTACAGATCAAGATTCATCAAATAACCATGCCCACTGCCCTTCTGGAGGCATCAGGATTTCGGCGTGTTACACTGAAAACCTGAGAAACAGCACTGCAGCAAAGGAAGGTGCAGCAGTCCAGCCTGCTGGCACTGGCATAGGTACAGATATGTAAAATACATGTTTGAAGAACAAAAGTGCATTTCAGCACTGTATAGCAACCAGTTTGCCTTTGCAGACAATGAAAAAAAGCAAATACATGATTCTAAAGTATAGCCAAGGTAATAATTCAGTATTCTTGTTGTTAATGTGAAAATTGCCCTACATTAAGGTTTCATTAAGCCTTTTCAGCAACAAAAAGGAATCATTGCTGCATTGTTATTGCATACCTGCAGTGGTAATGGTATTGCCAGGTGGGCTGAGGTCTGACTGCATGCCTGAAAACAGATCAGTACTAACATCCAATGTATCTGGTTTACCTCAGATATGCACCACTGCACCTATGTACTTTGAAGCATGCCAGCTAGTAACACATTAACCATCATCAGTCAATCAGCTACCAAAGCACACACTGTAAATCTGGAGTCATCACAAAATATTTTTCAAACTTAATTGAGAGTGAAACAGAAGGCAGCTCTAATTCTGCAGAATTCATACACTCAGAAATCTGACATTAAGCTGTTGTATCACCTACTGCAGCTGCACTTGGTATCACTGTAGGTCCCTTCCAACTCAACTATTCTATCGGTTCTAAAACATCTCAAACTTGTTGTATAATTTCTAGCACATTCTTATTGTATGACCTATTTTATGCAACTATTCCTGAGACTTTATTGTCCAATAAATGAAGTTGGTTTCTAAAACCCAAACAGAGCCATTTAAATTTGTGAATTGGATAAAGAGTTGAAATATTTGGAAATCGGGCTGTAATTCTAAATGAAATGCCATGAAACACTCAAAATGGTGAAGAAGTTAGGATACAGGAGATGTTTATTTAAATGTCAGAGCACCAATATAAAGGAAAAAAGAAAATCCACAACAGAAAACCAGATTTAGGTAAGAAGATAATTTGATGTATGGAAAAAATTACTATTTAGTCAAATATTGCTTTTAAGTGCCTGGAAGATAAAAATTTCAAACTGCTAATTTTAACTAAAAATAAGAGTTAAGCTTTTCTTCTTCCAAAGAATTTGTGGGCATGATTTATTAATCCCCCATAATTCTAGGACACAGATTATAAAATACAGAATATTTACCTTCATTTACAAACTGAGCTCACATTTAATGAGTTAAAAATCAATGGCAGCCTGGATTTATAATTTAGGGACTGGACTAGATCACCTCTCCCAAACAAAGATTAATCTTTAACATGAGAACAAATCAGAAAGAACTGGTTTCATTAAACTGCAACTACTAAATGCCAACTCTCTGAAGACTCTTTCAAAATAAGGTGTGTTTTACCTCAGAAAGCACTCTAATCCTTTCAGTTACTCCTCCACTTCCCTCCTGGTACTTCTCTTTAGCCTGGAAAAGAGCATGTCTTGGCTGTAATGACAGAGTTGAAGAGATGTATGCAGATAGCTCAGAGAAAATTTCAGTACTTGCTCTCATATGTTTCAATTCCAGAAACTCTCCCACAGAGCCCCAGTGAGGTTTACAAATGAGGACAGGCTTGAAACATCAGCCCCTGCAATGACTATCGTTCAAAAACGTAAAGCAGTAAGTAGTCCAAATATACACTTGATAAGAAATATGCTTTCTAATAATTTACATGAGGAAACAAACATCAAGAAAATCTGCCATAATGCAGAACAGATTGAATACTGAAATCCAGAATAATACTTCAACAGTAAATTACTATCTCGAAGATATCTTAACACGATGCAAACAGAAGGTGCAGAGGTCAAATTCTGTTAGCATTATTGTCAGCATGGCCACAACCAGGAGGAGTTGCCAAAAGGCAGACTATAACGCCTCCTAAATAGGGGATCAAAAAGCTTCTCAGACAGCACTCTATTGATGTAAAAACTAAATGAAGCAAAGAAGTAATCAGAGTGCTTTGTGCCTGTTGGCACCAGTGCTCCATCTAAGGGATGAATGTTGGATGGAGACTGTAGTTTTTCCACTCCTGACAGATGTGTGTGAACTTCACAGGGAAAGCAGAACTAGCAATTTACTAGCTGGTCAAGACTGGCAAGAGCTATACATAATAGTCACACAAAACAATCTATTTTCCCCTGCAGAATAGCTGAATAGAAATTGCTAGTTTAGCTTAGGAAGAATATAATTTGACAGCCCATCAACATTTCCCCTGCTTTATATCCAGCAGCAGAATTCATAGATAGCTCACTCCATGTAGTCTTTGCCTCTACCCTCACTTAACAGCAAGTTAATACTGGAGAAGGCAACACCAAAAGATCAGCAATACCTCACTCAGCAAGGCTTGTGCTGAACGGTATTCTTGAACCAAGTGCTCCAACTGATTGTTGATGTACTTCTCCCTGCTATTGATCTTTTCCAGTGTTCTGCTGATTTCATTATGGAGTTTGTCAAGGTAACCCTAGAAAATCACATTCTGTGGGTTGACAGTATACAGACAGTATGCAAAGAATATCAAAATGATGCTCTAGTTAAAAAAGGCTATGGAAGCCTTATGGAAGAGAGAAGCATAGTACAGAAATACTGTGTTTAGCTAAAAAATATTATTCCCAACGTGTTCTGGTTTGCCCACCTCCAAAATACTATTTCAGTCTTTACTGCTTCATCGCTCTCCCCTTCTCAATTAATTACAAATGTCAATGTCAGTAAGTTACTCTAGCAACAGTATTTGAGAGTATTTGGGGGTTTTTAACAGCACCTTCAGATTGTATTATTCTATTTTGTCCTGTGTAGTGAGGATGTACTTGTGGTAATGCATTCATTACTGGACCCTGATAGCCCTGTTAATCCTCACATATACTCTTTCCCACAAGGTATTTTGCCAGTAGCGCTGTCCTTAATGATCATTCTCATATATTTCCCTTTTTAATTTTACAGTAATAGCACAAATAAAATTAAGAAAAAAGTATCAGTTTAGTTCTTAATGCATATCAAATAAAAGAGAAAATAAAAATGCTGATAGATTAGTAAAATATTCTGTACATACAAGACATACCCTAGTTTCTTTCAAAGAAGAATCAATTCCATCCTTATGCTGATGCATTTGATCTACATGAATCCTCCAATCCTAAAAAAGACATCACAAATTAAAACACGGGTAAGTACAATTTTTAACCTTCTCTGGTTATTAAACAACAGCAGGTATGCAAAGCAGGGTCAATCCTCTTTTATACTATTGCCATTTATCATCCTGCCACTGCCATGTTCATAGCCAGGGGCACTGGCTCAATATGACACAATTTATAAATCTCCTAAATGTCACATGTGACACTCAGATCCATAAACAAACATTGACATCCTCACTGACACCATAGTAGCTATGCTTTTTAGAGTCTGATCTTCATGGAACTATTTCTGCTAGAAACCGCTCTGGGCACAACTACTAAAAATATTGATTGTAGCTGCACTAGTTCAGCTTATTCTTAGACAAAATGAGGACTTTTGATGCCCACCACCTACCAATTCTGGACTGTTTTTTCCTTTCTATTTCAGTCATTACTGTTACCAGGAGAAGAATGGAAAGAAAAAGAAGCAGAAATACTGAAACTTGGTTTTGATATCAGGATACAATTAGAAGAGGGAAAATTATTTCAGCTTCAAGATCATTTGAAACATACATGGACTCAGGGATGGGGGCTGAGAAAAGGTGCTGTGAATTGGTCCCGCACACCAGATAAAGAGCCGGTAGAGAAAATGTGGAGACTCATGATCTCTTGTTGGTGTGGTGACAATTGCTCACAATTTGCCAAACTTTGGAGTTTCATAAATAAAACAACAGACACACAACCCACCCCCACCTCTGTCCAGGACTTCACAGTAAGTTCTACTTTTTAGTGCCATTGATTAAACCATTAACACTCCCCTGGTACTATGTTTACATGCACAGCTTGGGAAACAGCATATGATGTTTTCTGGCACAATGGAAAAAGACCAAACACTTCTCTCCAACTATTTCTGAAAGAAGCTAGAAGAAGAAGAATCTTCTTTTTATGTTCATTTTGACATATTCCTTTAGGCCAAGAGATGGTGCGTTAAGCTGGAAGCTAGTAAACCTCAGATCCTACAGTGGCTTTAATTTTTCATCTATGCCTTTATTAAGTTTTAATTCCTCACTGTAAGACTCTAGCATTCTCTGCAACAGATGGGCTTGCTGACAATCACAGCAGAGTGGTTCAAGCCAGACAATTCTTCACACAGAAAAATGCAGTATGGTGTAAGAAAGCCAAGCAGCTCAGCAGACAGTTGAATGTTTCCCCTATTTTTGGCAAGATAATTATCTTTCATTGTATTCATGTATATGTATTGTATTGCTGTATCAGTGCTGCAGATTGCTCCAACACCCCAACCACCTGGGTCACTGCAAATGAACAATTTCAGTACTGCACTGATCTATGTGTGCTACACAAGCTCCTGGAAAGAATGCTTATGGCAATGCCAGGAGCAGGCCCTAGGTTTGGACTTGCCAAAGACTGATGCCAACTTCTAAGCTGCTCATTCCAGACTCCTTGAAATAGACTATGGAGAGAAATACACAGTTCTAAGACATTATGAATTTTACCCTGAGACAGTCACCAGGATACGGTGAGCAAAAGCAGTTTAAGAAAGCGCTCACTTCTTTTCACTAAACATAAGGAGAGTTCAGGATGACTAGGCCAGGGTGCAGACCTACTTGATTATCATGTAAGGTTCACCAAGAAGAATTCCATAGAATCAGCCTTTCATGTGGTTGAAAAATGGAAGAGTTGAAAGGTAAGATCGGCAGCTGTCCTCCGAGAAAATATTTTAACAGTTGTTAAACTGAGGATATAATTTTTAGATCTGTGAATACATTGGAAATGTAAGAAGACTGAAAAAAATCCCCACTGAATAAATATATAGAAACAAGGTGCCTTGTAAGCAGCAGAAACAGAAAATTTAATATTGAAAAAACACCTTACTGAAAATTATTGCTTCTAGGGTCAAAATAACTGACAAAGGTTCAGACAAGGTAGCACTGGAGAGCCCATTACTCACAGGTCTTTGCATGACAAAAGGCAACAACTGCAAATGGAAAGTAAACAGCATCGACTGAAATCACATTTTAATCACTATATGTACACAGGCAAATCCATTCTTCCGTACCTTATTGTCAGTCCTGACTGTGACTTTCAGCTGTGGAAGCACACGTTCCACTTCCAGATTCCACTCTGCTGCATCTGTTGTGGACTGTAAAATCTCTTCTTGCTTTGCAGTGTCATTCATGTTCTGTTTAAAAATCACAAAGTTTATACACAAAATATCATTGTTGTGCACAGTAAGAACTGTTAGAAATCACTATAATGGCTTGCAGTGTTAATATTAGAAAAATATTTATATTCAGAATGATCTAGACTACAGATGAAACAGATTTCTTTAATGGCTTTCTTTGAATTCATAAAGATTTGGAATTAAAGTCAGTATATCTTTTCATCATACTTAAAACTGAAGACAAATGTATATATTAAGAAGTTATAATACATTTCAGAAATGGTATATGTATGTGGGATTAAAATATATTCATGAAACTTAATACCATGTTTCTCTAGAAGTCTCTGCAAAAGACTTCTTGTAAATGTACCCAGCACCCTTCAGTGATATCAGTTTAGAAACTGGTTGCACATTGTTCTTTCAAAATAACATTAATACATAATATCTGATTCATTTCAGATGCATTTATTCAAGTAAAGACTATACAAGGATTTTTAGACTTAAATCCAACAGACACAAATTGCTGCTACAGATGTAAAAATCTCTCGAGAGGACGAATGGGTAACAACTTACTGATGTGTATGTTTGTGCCTTTAAAACATTCAGGTCAATACAATTTTCTTCATTGTCTGACTCTTCTTCCTTAAGAGAAGTTTCAAAGTAAGACTTCAGTAAGCATTGCACAATCTTTCTCCATAATTTTATTTTGCAGGAGCACAAACCAAGGAGTATTAGGTTCCATATTTCTGAACAAAACAAGGCATGGAGAATTTATGATATGGAGCTTATGAAGCGAAATAATACCTGGGACAAGCTGAAAATCAAAGGTACCCCGCATTTCCTTCAGAGTGCCACAGTATTACATAAATAAACTAACTAACCAACAAAACCCAATCCCTGAACCTAAAGCCTCTGACGTCAAATGGCCCATTATCAATAGCTGTGTGGTAATTGAATTTTTTTATGTATTTCTTAAAGCTCTACCTTAAAAATAAAGCCCCATCAAAACAAAAAACCAAACCACAACCAGACCTCAACACAGTTTTCAAGATGTTGTTTGCACTACATATTTGGAGCTACAGAATGATGCCACATCTTAAGTGTGCAGAATAACGCAACTGAAATTGATACAATTTCATTTTTTTATTTTTTCTTGCCCATGAGACCACATGCTCTGTTCACGTACTCTATAAATCTGTTAGTGTCTCAAAATTCCCTTCTTCTGTGACTGATCAGCTGACAGCCCATCACCTGGAAGTAACGATGCTTTTTCTGTGCATTAACCTTCATTTATCTATACTGTATTTTATCTGCCATTTTATCACACAGACACTTCACCCTTATACACCTTGTCCCCCTCTTGACTGTCTTTTCCACCAAAGTGAAATTTTATCATCCACCTCCTTTCTATACAAATCACAAAAGCTGCAATAACACAGGTTGTACGGCAAAATCCTTCAAGACTCAGTGAAAACCTTGGAGTTTATTTCACTTCCTCTACTTTACCCAGTTTTTAACTAACAGGGACCACTATCACTATTTTTTTCTGGCATGTCTGACCCCAAGTCCCCTGAATACTTGCAAGAAATAAAGACTAAATTGAGACTATCTTTTGCTAAATGGACAATACATATTTGTGCAGCATTTAAAAGAACATACTACCAGAACAAGACTGGTTACCAGAACTGAGAAACCAAACTATTCAGATTTCCTTGCACACCCAGCCTCACTGCCTACTGCAGGCCACTTTATACAGGCTATCCCTGATTGACAGAACTAGGCTTGTCTCTGTCAGCCTCATAATTTTTATTCAGAAGAATCAAAATCAAAGAACAATCAATGAACCTCATCATTAGCATTTAATTGCTGAAAATACTGCTAAATTCAATTATAGATACAGCTAATATCAATATACTGGCAGCAACAATGGACCAGGCAAAAAAATTACATTGGCATGTAATTAATCCCTAGAACCACCAGGGCCTCTAAAAAGTGAGTATCCTTTTGGCACAAACTGCCTGGTAATGTAATACCTAGTAAAGGAATAACACCTCAGTTGTTTTATTAACACACATACGTTCCAAAGAGCTAACAGAACACATTAGTTGTGAAAATCATGGCCTAGGACAACACCTGAGAGCAAACCCAGAGGTTTTTTGAAGGATTTCTACTGTGCTTAACTGTTTCATCCCCACTTCCCAATTTAAGCAGCTTAGACCTTAACAAGATACAGAAAAGAACAGACAGCTGACTGTTTTCCTATTTTAACCCTTCAGTTTAACATCAAGAGTAGATTTATCAGTAGAAAAGAAACAATTCTGAATCCCCATGTTTTTAATGCATAGTTAGATTCCACTGCACATAAGAACATACACTCTGTCTTGAAGAGTTAATCTTATCTGAAAAGCAACAAAAAATTCTACAGAGAATCTGACAATGCAGGAATGGAGCTGCAGGAAAAAAACTTGAACAGCTAATTGAAAAGACTTCTTAAAGCCAAACAAAATGAACAGTGAATAAAGATTTCCTCATAGCTGACCAATACTGATATAATCAAAACCAATCAAATAAACTTACTGCAACATCCTCTTCCAATCTACTAAGTGTTAATTCTGCATCATCTTCTGTTATTTCTTCTTCTTCTGGCTCTTCTGTTGGGTATGCTGGCCTGAAATTAATTCAAAGAACAGCAGAGCTTTTAAACACAATAAATTGTAAATACCTCTGCAAACAACACATTTCATGAAAAAAATGGATGA
The DNA here is from genome assembly GCA_013396995.1 of Dicaeum eximium. Classification (NCBI taxonomy): domain Eukaryota; kingdom Metazoa; phylum Chordata; class Aves; order Passeriformes; family Dicaeidae; genus Dicaeum; species Dicaeum eximium. The sequence goes on along the minus strand of VWZP01000406.1, from coordinate 540,028 downwards.
TATGGAACATACCTACACAGTGACTAGTGTTTCACAACTTAAATAAATACACATTCAGCCTTGAAAGTCTTGGACTGTCTTAAAAGTAAAGGCAGTACAGCACATTCACACAACAAAGTCATCTAGGAAGTAAATTTTGGGGTTTTTCTCTATTAGTCTAAGCCCTTAAAATTCAAGTGCAGGTCTCCGAAGGTCTTATTTGCAGCCTACAGTGGAATTTGTGTACTAAAGAGAAGTAACAGTAAAATATTTCCAAAGTAGAAATTACTTTGCTATATCCATTGGAAAACCTATGAGAGGAAAAGAATTAAGCAAAGAACACTTTTAAAGACATTTTCATATACTTGAGATATCTGTCATGTAATTAGTCCTAAGACTTCCTTCAGATTAAATAAAATTAGTCTAGTTTACTTTTAACATGATCATACTGTGCATAACTCCAGGAATTTATTACTGATTGATAGAACCTAAAAGGATATGAAATATTTCAATTCAAGTATCAGATTAACAAGGAGTTACATACTCAGCCTTGCTGGCAACAGGCCAATTGTGTGAAATTGCTTTAGGAATTAATTGGTCACCCTGCTACAAGCCTAGTTGAATTTTCTATCTCATGTAATGTCATGTAAAACGTTTTTATTCATTCCCATGTTACCACTACAACTTACACCTGTTAGCCAGAAAACAATGCATAAGGGAGAATGCTTAGAAGTGTATTGTACCTTTTCCAGCTAAACCCAGTGTGTTTCAAGGCTTCTTCAGCTAAACAATCAAGAACATAGCACACTTGCTCTCCGCAGCCCGTCTTTAATTTTGAGGGAGGAAAATCCACAGTTCTCCCCTAAAATAAAGAGACAATCTGTTTACTAATGGCCTAACAACCCAAATTTCCTCGAAGGGAGATAAGTTTTTGTACACTAAAACCAAAGTGTTCATAGTGTATGAGATTTTATTAATGACAGTTTACATTCTTCTCCTATGCAGCTCCAGTGAGGCAACAGAAGGAAAAGCAGATGAAGCTAAGGAACAGATGCAGTGTAGAAATCTTCAAGCATATAGTAAGAGCATACTTCCAGGGAGCAGAAGAGGCAGAAGCCACAAGGGATCTGGATGGTCAAGCACAGAAACGACAAGGCAACATAAGAACAGCTACAGAGAAACTCAAGTATTGAGACTTAACTACCAACTTTTCAACAGTGTCCTGTTTGCTCCAGATTTATTTATAAAATATTTTAATTTGTTGCTGTCATGCAGAATAAACAATCTTCTGTAAGACCATCCTTCTTGTCAGTTGATATATCCTCCTGGCCTTTGGGGTTTTTTTTAATTAAAACTGATGTTTTCCTAAACCCAGCCAAAGCAAATTCTAGCGCAAGCTACAGCAAGATAAACTGTTAGTATGAAATAAAGCAGGTACTTACTTCTTCTCCTATGATTGTCACCTTGGGAAACTTCCGTGCCAGGGAAGCACAAATGCTCATTTGTACCAGTCGGTCAGCTTTGGTCTGCAAGTCATTGGGTCCAGCCTGTCCAAGAGTGGATAGGAATTTGTGTACTAAAAAAATACACCAGCACAGTGGCCCATACAGCACTCTGAATATCTACTTGTAATAAAAAAGAAGTCTAATTTGGTAAATCTTCAACCCAGTAAGTGAGCTTGCAAGAGGTGGGCTAAAACTGCAAGAAGCAGAGTTTTCCTGCACGCCCCAGAGCTAAGACAGACTGGTCTGACAATACAACAGTAGATTTGGTGCCCCCAGGTGATTTTAAAAAATGACTGCAAGCCTTCACAATGTTGTGCAGCCAAACATATGTTGCTGCATGTGTTACAGTAATTTCTTAAATGTTAATAACCTGCTACATGTGAAAGTAGGTAACTTAATAACACTTTTTTAACCCTTTAGGTCCAGAGACAGAATTCCAGTAAGAAATAATTCTGTTAGCATTGGAATTTAGAAAGACAGTTCATCTAAAATTTGCATCTTAGTTGAATCAAATGAAAATTTTATCTGCTTGTATCTTATTTGCTGACAACATGGAAAGTGTTTTATCCATCTAAAGGAGTTAGCTATAGGAATGGGATATTCCATTTAGAATCACGGTATGGGTTATTTTTTGCATGCTCAAAAGTAGTCTGTCCCTTAGCCAAGTGCTAATTTTATGTAACTTGATATTTTTCTTTGAAATTTCCCTCTCAACCCCTAATTAATTTCATTGAAATTGGTCCTGAATTTAGACTCAGTAAGATCAAGTTTATTGCAGAGAATGTCCTTTGTTCCAGGACATGAACCCAACAAAAGAGTATAAGTAGTTCTTCAGTGTAAGAATGGGTGGACAAAAGTATCTACCTACCAAGTAGGGGGAAAAAAAGTACAAGTATTGCAAAGAGAAGCAATATAAATGAGAAAAAAAGAGTTGACTGCGGGGGAAGAAAAGAAAGAAAACTCAGGGTATCAGGAGAGGAGATGGCGACAAATTCAGCTGTTCCTGAAGTAGATAAATGGATGGGAGGTCACTGTGTTGAGGGAAAAGGTGAAACACTGCCTCCCCATATGTTCTAAAGCTTTCAGTAAGGCCAGTTGGAATTGGTCTTGGTGTTTGCTGGCTGCAGACGGAGGATGAATGATGATAAGCAGCACTTCTGTTCCCTTCTGTTCTGCATCTCTTCCTTTCGGACTGCAAAACAGGCATATGCAGAGGTTCCCTTGCATTCTTCTCTTCCTTCAGCAGCCACCCTTGGCAAGAAGCTTGCAGGAATTTCAAGATCTCTAGTCCCTCAAACAGGAACCTCTTCTCTTGGTCATTGCTTTCAGTTTAATTTTGTGTGTTTGTAGTATTCATTCTTCAGAAAATTTAAAAGTAGGTAAAACCAGTCTTACTTAGAACCAGTATCACCTGTTACTTTTGATCATTTTTGAATAATGTAAATACCTGCAATACCTTCAATGTAAAGACCAAAAATTATATATATATAACTATATATATATCATTTATATATATATATATATAAAATGTAGCCCTTAATATTTTTACATATCTGTAAAGCTAGAATTAACTTCTAAAGTTAATTCCACTTATTCCAGTACTATAGTCAAAACAAAGATCCTGGCTCATCAGTGCAACTTACTAAATTACAGCAAATTAAGAACTTTAATACCTGTTTTCTTTTTAGAATTAAATTTGAAGCTCTGAATTTATTTTGAAAACTTTGATTTACAATAAAATCTAAGGTTCTTTTTTGTTTTAGGAAATTAAACACTGATTTTTTCTAATCTAAAATTCATGAAGGGTGCAGTATTTTAAGCTGTACTAAGGATGTCAGAACATAGGTATAGAAATTAACAGGAAATATACCTTATGAATTTTGAGGGGCTATGCTATGAGGTGTTTTGTGAGGGAAATAAGGACAAAATTATGGTGTTTCTTTTAAATGTACACATGTTGTTTAGAAGTACTGGTCAAAAGACACTTCTCTAGGGCTGTTTTAATCCTTTAAAAAGGAATATTTGTTGTAGGTGGTGGTGAGGGCTGTATTTTCTCCCACAGTTGCTGATTTTTAAAAATCCTACTTTGGCTTGTACCTAACTCAAGATCAACAAGTGAAATTGAACTGGAACAAAGTCAAAGGTAATACCTTCTCCACTATGCCCAGATCTCCTGCAGACATCACATTTCTAACAATTGTTGCAGCTTTTTCTGCAACAGAATATGCAGAGGCCACCACACGCATGAGGAGAGCTGGAGAAGCCATGCTGAATGCTGAAAAGAAACAAAGAGCAAACTTGAACATTTCTCTCTTCAAGAGAAGAAAAAGGGTAGAGTATTTTACCTAACATTTCAAACAAGTACAGTTTAAACTGTGTAGAAAGGGGAATGTGGGTTACTGCCAGTGAGTGGTAGTGAGGTGAGCTTTGGCTTTTTTAAAAAACACAATTAACGAACATAAGGATGCAAAGCTATTGTAGACAAGATGTTGCAAATACCAATGTTCTGTCTGACAGTGAACCTGGTTCTCACTAAAAATGAATGACATTAAAAAAGAACAACAGCAGCAGTAGATACTCTTATCATAAATATTAAGAAAAAGAAGAGTCTAAACACAGCACTCATTTGTGCCCACTTTGAACGTAAGTTCATTTTTTCAGAACTGAACCTACAGTTGGTTCATGCCTAGAACTCAAGCACAAGACTACCAGACAGGATGACATCAGCAACTTAATTTACTATTCCCTTTTGTTCAACTATAAAATAGGGGTTTGTAGATGGCCAATTGTGGACACAAAGTAGGTTAATGATATGCAGATACTGCAAACTCGTATTGAAAAGCTGAATTTAACCATCTGAATTTAACCATCCTTTCTGTATTTGTTTAACTTTTCCTGATTTCTTTAAGGAAATAAATTTCTTATCTTCCTGCCTCCTCTCACCACTCCATGTCCTATCATTCCTCCTATTGCATTGTCTTCCTCATCTGTTCCCCAGCACAAACCAGTGCAATTCACTGGGCCTTCAGTTACCAAGTAGAATAACTATCACCCTTGGAAAGGCTGGCATTCCTCCCAGCTTTTATTTAGCTCAGGAAAAAGAGGTATTGATATCCACACTGCATTTTTTAAAACGCAAAGCTAATTGCTTTTTATGTTTTCCTATCAGTTGTTTCTGTCTGTGTAGATGACACACTTTTTGGCTGGGCCTCACATGTATGACACACTTCCAAGGAAACAGTTGTGCAGAGCCAGAACAAAATACAGAGGAACTCACTGATCACCACAGAAAAGAAGATAAATTATGGGGGAAGGGTAATGTAACAATCATATAGTAAATATTGCAAGTGCAGCAAGTACCGCTTAAGAGGCAATGGGTCATTAACAATCATATAATAAATACTGCAAGTGCAGCAAGTACTGCTTAAGAGGCAATGGGTCATTAACAATCATATCATAAATACTGCAAGTGCAGCAAGTACTGCTTAAGAGGCAATGGGTCATTATACACCACCTTTCTTCCTTGATAAATCAAGTTCATGGCTGTTCACAAAACAGCAATGTCAGAGGTATCAGAATCCCAAATTTAGCCAATTTAAGAACTTTTTGAGCACTTTAGTAACACCATACCTGTACCAGTAAAGTCAGAAGCACTCTGAGGCTGAAAGAGTAGAGTGACTGTGAAGCACATTCAAAAAGCACAGTTGCTAATGTTAATTATTATTTCCAATTGATGGATGGGAGCAAAGTGCACTGGAGTTCTGTGGAATAGCCAAGGTGCACACCCAAAGTAACCCTGGACAGGTAGCAATGGTTACAGAGGAAATTTTGGAAATGCTACCTGTGGCAAAAAAGCAGCTCTCAAACAATTGAAAGTTGCACTGCAAATATGTATCATAACACATGAAAAGCCATATACTATTTTAAATCTATGCCATCATGTGAAACAAGTTAGCAGGAAGGAAAATAGTTCATTCCATAATGAAAATATCTGGAATATGAGAATTTCTGAGAAATTGTTAAAAAAGTAGCATATTAGATGGGAAGTTTGGATTAAATAATTTAAATTAATTATCAGATGTAGATAATTAACATTCTTCACTCAGCTTCTCAAAAGTCGTTTGACCTTTTACTGTACATTTGATCCTGCTTCATAAAATGAAATGAAAACTTAATTGTTTTAAACCCTTGTCCTACTTTATGTTTGAATAAAATTTCAAAAGACTCAGAAAACAATCCAGAAATACTATCTTGCATTCTTGAAGCTTGACCCAAGGTGTTTCTTGGGTACATTTTTCTTGGCCATACTTGAGGCAGACAAATATACTTTCTGTGGTGAACCCAGAATCTCCTGGCAAACCTTAAAATTAAAATATTTTTATGAAAAAATTAGGTTTATTAAAAGAATCTGAAATGAGAGGTTCAACGCTCCTTCCTCATCACTCTGGAGTAATTATTTAATGAATTGCAAAGTATTTTATTAGTGCAAAGGTACCTTAAATTTTTATAGGGCTGCATCTCCTGTGTGGCACATCTGGTGTATTGGACCTTTTTGATTAGATATGTGAATGCAGTAGTTGCCTTTAAGTTCTTCCCCGCAGTAACTTTTTGATCTCAAATTAACTTATTTATAGGTCTATGACATATTCTTTCTGATGAGGGCAATGTCTAACTTATGCTTCCACAAGGCATTTAAGAATATATTGCTTGCTTTGGAAAAAATAGTTTGACTCCTAGAAAACTGTACAGTTTACGAATACTGCACAGCAATTATCCCTCAAGTTAAATTTGGGTATAATTTTCAAAACACTCCTTGTCCTCTAAAGACTCTCCCTCCATTCTTCTAGCCCAGCAACCAAACTGTTGAATGGTCTTGACAAATGAGTCCATTTTGATACCTAGTAAAATTAATGAGTTCTCTAGTTCTTGTTCTACTTTTTAATTCTGATGTATGTTAAGTACTACAGGCTGACAATAATTAATTTATCAAAACACACATGACAAATTTGTTGATGGTTCTCATTCAGTCTCTTTTACAGAAACTTCCATTTTCTAAATTTATGATTTTGTCTGATGAAAGGAGAAAGTGGACATCACACAGAGCATGTCCTTAAATCCAAGTGCTAAGCCATGCCATCTTTCTTGAAACTCTTCAATGCCCAAGCGACCAGAGCTCCCTATTTTTTACAATAAACTTCGGCCCACACCTAGTAAAAGATAAACTTTCCATGATGTAAGGGAGCAATATTTACCCAGCAGAAGCAGGCTAGGGCTCGGGGTGGGAATCCCACTGCGGTTCACCTACAGACTTCCAAGTGGGAAAGGGCTGCGCTACCTCATTTCGCCGAAGAGAAAAGCCAAGGGAAGGCTGTTCCTGCCTCCCTTGCCATGACGATTGCGGTGCCAAGGGCCCGCCGGGCAGCGCAGCCGGAGCTGGGAGCAGCGCCCGCACACAGCACGGCGGCTCGGGCACGGCAGGAGCAGCTCTGCCGGCCCAGCAGCCAACTCACCGTGCCCAGCCTCGCTTTTCCCCGGATCTCCGCCGGCCCTTCGCGCTCGTCCCCTTGCCAAGGACGGACCCCCGCCCCAGCACCGCCGCTCACCGCCCGCAGCGCACCGAGGCCCCCGCGCCGGCTCCTTCAGGGAGAACTCGCCGCCTCTGCAAAACCACCCCGGAACGCCCCGAATCCTTCCGGCTCCGGGCGGGGCTCAAGCTGTAGCCCGGCCCGTGGGGAGCGCCGAGCAGCCGCCGTGCCGCCCGCCCGGCGCGGCGTGTCCCCTGCCGCGGCCCGTCGTGCCGGCGGAAGCGCGGCCGCAGCCCCTGAGGATGCTTCGGGCCTGGCGGGCGCCGCCGCTGGCGCGGGCCCGGCCCGGCGCCGCCCGGGGCTGGGCGCGCTCCGCCGCCTCGGAGGCCGCGGCCGAGAGCCAGGAGGACTCCCGGTACCGGGACACGGTGCTGCTGCCGCGCAGCCGCTTCCCCGCGCAGCTCCCGGGGCGGCTGCAGCCCGAGACGGAGCTGAAGACGCAGCAGGTGCGGCCGGGGCCGGGCCGGGTCTCCCGGGAGGGGTTGGGGCTGCCCCGGGCGCTGCGGGCCCCGGGCCGGCAGGAGGGCGGGGAGGCCGCCGGGGTTTGTGTTCGGTGCCGCCGCGCAGGGCCAGCTTCTGGAACGTCTGGGCTCTCGCTTGGCCCGGCCGTCCGGGCTCTCTTTTAGAAAAGCTCGGGCTCTTGAGGTGTTGATAGTTTGGGCAGTCATAACTTCGATGCAGTTTGTTTTGGGGGAGAGTAAGGAGCGTCCGGATAGCGTAGTGCTGAGATAATGATCTCAGGCCTAATATTTCACCTTCCTCGGGCTTTTTTGTACTTAAAACCCACTAATGTCTTCTCTTGCAGAGTTAGAAATGTGTATTTGTTTGCCTATCTGCTTTTGTTGTAAGTTTTACATCCAGACTTTTTGGAAGTCCAGAGACTTGTGATGGTTTTGGTCTTTTTCTTGTTGTTTCTACAGAAATGTGGTTTTTTGGAACTGTACTCATGGCAAAGGCAAAGGCAGACAAAACAGGAATTTTGTCTGCATGATGGACCACCCTATGCCAATGGAGACCCTCATGTTGGCCATGCATTAAACAAAGTAAATATTTACTTGTTCATACTTTATTCTTGTGAAGTGGTAAACACTTACTGTCACGTGCTCTGTGTTCTCCATTCCTGTTTAAATCTGTAACACTTTAACATGTTTGGTGTTTTGGAAGTTGGGGCTTTTAAAAACCAAAGGTATGCTTATGTGGATGCCATATTTTGTCATGTTGACATAGGTACCATACCCCAATATAAATACCATGTACTGAATGCTCAGTGTTCATTTTGATTCAGCCCTTACATTTGATTCAGCCCTAAGATTCACAGCTGGACACAAAGTGAGAAAGACCCAAATTGTGAGCTGTCATCCACAGCTTCTCACAGTCCTGGTGCCAGAGCTTAGGCTGCAGCAATGTGCTCTAGGCCAGTGCTGTAGGTCCAGCTCAGTGTTTTATTAAATACAAGAGCAAGTCAGATTTGTTCACTTCAAGTCTTGCGAGTTTATAAACTGCATCTCTCAGTTACATGGTTGTGAACTCCTTGCATCAGAGGTTCTCTAAGGTTCTGCCAATGTACAAAATTATAGGCAAGAAAAATAAAAAATGCAGGGTCTTTGGACCACAGAGTGGTTTGGGTTGGAAGGGACCCTAACTATGATTTAGTTCCAAACCCTCTGCCGTGGGCAAGGACACCTTCCACTAGGCCAGGTTGCTCAAAGCCTCATCCAAACTGGCCTTGAACACTTGCAAGGATGGGGCACCCAGAGCTTCTCTGGTCTTAAATATAAATTTATCCTGCAGCTTTTGATATTTGTATTTTTTGAACAGGAGTAGCTTAATTATAAATGTGGCTGTTCTGCATGGGGGAGCTCAAGTGATAACAGACGCTTGTGGCTTTTCAGATTTTGAAAGACATCACCAATCGCTTCCATGTGATGAGAGGTTATAAAGTGCATTATGTGCCAGGGTGGGATTGCCATGGTTTGCCAATTGAGTTGAAGGCACTGTCAGAAGTCAAAGGAGTTGAAAATCTTTCACCGATGGAAATTCGGCAGAGAGGTAAATAAAGGCTTTGAGACTTTATTGGGGCCTTTTCTGTTAGCTATTGGTGACATTTTCTGTGATCACTGGGTGTATTTGCAAAGCAGATAGAGCAGGCTGGAATCTGATGAAATGAGATAATTTCACACAGGCTTAATTTGTTGCTGTTATGAGCATGCAGAGCATTGACCCTGACTCTGGGTTTACAAAAACAAGAGGAGGGCAGGGGATTTAGATATCTGCTTTGATTAACTGTATAGTGACAGGAAGCTGCTATTTATCATATCAGCATCCTTTTGGTTTTTTATGGCTGAATTTGATTAGGAACTGAAAAGATGCATGTAGAAGTCAGGCTCCTTCAGGACAGCTTGGCTTAGTATCACATGTAAGAGTGTAGTTTGTTGACTGTAATCCTACAAAACTATAGGAGGGATTCTTTTGGAGAAAACCTGCATTATATGGAAACTCTTTTGAAGAAATAATTTCAAATAATAATGTGGTTTGAAAGGCATCATCTTTCAGCTACAAAGCTTTTTGTAATGAGCAGTTGAAACGGCTTTAATTTGAAATTGTGGTAATGAGATGGACTAATTTATTTTCAGATGTATGTTAGTTTGAAAATTTTGGTTCAGTATCAACAGAGGGAGTTACCTTTTAGTCTTATTAGTTTTATATTGAGAACTTATTTTGAGAAATTTTTCTTCCTGACAAAATATATTTCCCCCCCCCCCTTTCTTAAGAAGAAAGTTTGTAGTCTAAAGACACATGCTTAATGTTCCTGTGTTAGTGAAAAAGTGCCACTCCTGGATCTGTTTATTCTTTGCAGTCATTTTTTGTAACAACTAATCTGAAACATACGTATTTTGACCCATAATAGTTAGGGCATAGGTTCACTACATTCAGCTCTGGCTTTACTAAAAAAAATCAATAATGCATTTTAAGTGGTATTTTATTGATCTTAGTGTGCTAAACCATGTGCTTAATGGAACCATTCCCTTCAGCCAGAGCATTTGCAGAAAAAGCAATTGAGAAACAGAAATCCGCCTTCATTCGTTGGGGTATAATGGCAGATTGGGCCAACTGCTACCTTACATTTGATCCAAAGTATGAAGCAAACCAGCTGAGAGTCTTCTACAAGATGTATGATAAGGTATGTTGAATTTCTATGGAAGTCTGTATTCATTTCTCATTAATTCTTTTTCTCCTAACTTACTTTTTTCCCCTCACTGTCTTCTCTAGGGTTTGATTTATCGGGACTATAAACCTGTGTTCTGGTCCCCTTCAACAAAGTAAGAATCAACTTACTATTTTGTCTTCAAAGTTTTAGCAAGGATGCTAATAGCTTTTGATGTTGCAGCATGTAACTTGTGTTTGATGTGTATCAGAACAGCCTTGGCAGAGGCAGAGCTGGAGTACAACGAGCAGCACGTCAGTCGCTCTGTGTACATGAAATTTCCCCTGCTGAAGTCGCCGCCTAAGCTGACTTCTGTGATAGGTACGACTTCTCAGTAGCTTTAGAGACTGATAGCTTTGATTTTTGTTATAATTGTGAGTAAAGTACTTCTAATTTACATCTGTAGATGGATCATCCCCTGCTAGTGTGCTAGTCTGGACCACGCAACCTTGGACTGTGCCAGCCAATCAAGCAGTTTGTTACATGCCAGACTCAGCGTAGGTGTCTTCCACTTGGTTCAGTTGTCTGTGTCAGTCCTTACTGGTATTTAGCAGTAAATTAAAATATTCTGGGCTGCCATTACAGTTTACTTAAGGCATCTTTTTTGGGTTTTGTTTGGGGTTTTTTTATTTTGTTTTTAAGTGATGCAATTGTAAGCTTTGTTTTATATATACTAATATATTAATTTTTGCCTCTTATTAAATTATTTCTTCTTCATGAGGCAAGGTTACCTTGAATTTTGAGATTTATGAGTGAATTGGACATGTGAAACATACTTGTCTGTCTTTTAGAGATGGAGCATTTCACAGATTGGTAGCTTTGTGTGTTTGTAATTATTTAGTATCACAAATGCACGTTTGCATTGCAGATATTCAATCGTAAAATGTGCAACAACTGGACAACGCTTGATCCTTGCTGCAGATAGAGTTGAATCTACAGCTGCTGCTCTGGACACACAGTTTGAAGTTATATCAACGTGTAAAGGTAGGTTTTAATATTGTTAATCTTAAATTGCTTAGAAATCTTCTGGTAGGTGTCTGAAAACTGCTTCAGTTTTGATAGATTAAATTTATAATTTGAGAATGTGCTTCACTAAAATAATACAAAGAGGAGGAGGAGACTGTCAGATTTACTGTTGGTGTATTGTAGCTCAAATTATCATCCAGTAGATTTCAAATGAATTTTTAAATCTGGATTCATGTTTGGGAAAATCAGTTGTAGTCTGTTCACTATCAAAATCTTAATTACACTGAGTGCAGTTTGTCTTTCCATCCATTGTTGATGACAAGCAGGACTAATTACAAGTATGACTGGTGAGGTATTTTAGGTGGCTGTTGTCTGTTTGGACAAACTAAAGCAGTTGAGTTGGCATCCTAACAAACTGCATAGTGGCATTTCTTAACAGGGAGGCTTGGGATTCAGTGTCATGAGTTGGGATTTAGTGTGTCATTTGTGAGCTTTATTCATTTGCCGCTATCAGTGATTCAGTGCTGGAAATGTGCATTTGTAAAGGAGGTGAGGAATCTGTTTATATGACACTTTGTTTTCCTTTTTTTTATGTGTCTTTGGTGTCTTTCCATGCCTTCTCTTTCAGAGGAAGTCTTGTTTTTACCTAATGATGAAATTACTGGGGGTGTTTTTTCTCACAGCTTCTACCTTTTTGAATCATGGGATTTACGGGTAGCATCCAAGAGTAGTAGAGTTGAACCTTCTTATAAAGAAATGTCATATTGGAGCCTCTTCTTTTTAACTTCCCAAATATTCAGTAATTAATTATATTTGTTACTTTTCTGTACTTGTGTACATAACTGTGTAATGGCAGTTCTTAAAGATGTTCATTCTAGGAGAAAATCATACTGTGAACACCGTTTTGTCATATTGCACATTCCTCAAGCTCTGTTATTCTAGACTTTCAGCGAGGCTTTAATAATAATATTTCTTCTGTGTTTTTTTAACTACTTGTCCTTTTTCTGCTCTCTGATAGAAGTTGAACGTGTGAATTGTGTTTCTCTGTTTCATCTTCTGTTTGTATTTTTCAGGTGCAGATTTGGCAGATGGTTCTTGTGCTCATCCCACCATTCCTGGCAGAGTCTCTCCCCTGTTACCTGCAAATCATGTGACAATGACAAAAGGGACAGGATTAGTTCACACAGCCCCAGCTCATGGTATGGAAGATTACAGCGTAGCTTCCCACCATCAGCTACCCACGGTACTTTATCTTTTCAGCTGTTGCTCTTGATTTCCTGCAACTGACTGACTGTGTGCCCCTAAAATTATTTGTTTTAATTTGTGCATAAAACTTGAAAATATTTTGAAGCATTCACGGAAGTGTATCACTAATGGCCTGCAGGAATGCAAGACTAACCTTGAAGAAATGTGTATCAGGATGAAAGAATGAAGTTTCCTTCTGCTAATTAAAACTTAGCGGGAGGTATTAGAATCAGATTTTTCTGCTCTTGTGTGGTTTTGTTTTTTAAAGGAGAACACAGAGGATGTTTCTCAGATATTGACTCTCACTACTCAGAATTGTCTTTTATATGCAGAACAGTAAGTCACCAGTTATGTAGGTCATTGTTACTTTTTTTCAGCAAAGCTTGTTTTAAACGCATACATAAATACAGCTCATTTATGCATGGCCAGTTTGTGACTGATGGGAGTGCAGATTCAGGATATGGGGCATGGGAAGGGTTAGGTTTGCTTTTATTTTGCACTGTTTATTTGAAAAGTCACTGAAATACCAGTGACTGTGATGTATGATAGTTTTGGTATGTGTGCAAATGCAATGGTGCTCATTCCTTCTGACACTTAAAATTCACTTGCCTGGTAGATTACTAAACTGCAGTTCACTAAATCTGAAGTCTACTTAAATATTTTGTTATTCATCAGAAAAGGAGTCACCCAGTAGAGTATTTAACTCACTTTTGAATACCAAAAAGATAATTAATTGCCACATGGTATTTTATTGACATGTTTAATTTATTTGTTTTCAGGATTGCCTTGTGGATGAAAGTGGGTATTTTACGGAAGCAGCAGGTCCTGAACTTAAAAACAAGAATGTCCTTGAAGAAGGGAATGAAGCTGGTGAGTATTTGATGTTTGACCATTTGTTCCTTCATCAGTTACAGTCCTGCAGGTGTATTTTGAGAGTTTGTGTAAACTGGCCAGATATATTTTGAATATGGATGAGGTGCAGGCATTTCTTCCTAAGTGTTGATTATGGAAAGGACTGAGTTGAGGTTAACAGCAGCCATATGTTCAAACTGAAATTTAATCTAGCCTCATTTTTTCTCTCAGTCATTAAGATGCTTCAAGCAGCTGGGAGTTTGTTAAAAGAGGAGAAATTCATGCACAGTTACCCCTATGACTGGAGGACTAAAACACCAATTATTATTCGTGCCAGCAAACAGTGGTTTGTAAACACAGCAGATGTGAAGGCTGCAGCACAGGTATGTAATTTTGCTTTCTTATGAGACACTTGAAGACAACTGATGCTATTTGGAATCAGCAACATATCTTGCTACAGCTCCTTACAGAATATGTTCTTCTCTAGGGTTTATGAACAGTAGTTGAAAAGTGTTAATTACTTGTTGAAATATGTTGTCAATTCTTTTGTCAATGTTGATCTAATCCAGGGTAGCTACACTGACTGGTATATTTGCTCATTGTATTTACAGATGTAGAAGTTTCTTAGAGCTACTGATTTTTTTCCCCTAAAATATTTTTTTAAAATATGATGTTTCATGGAATTAAATTAGAAGAGACAATTTTATCACTATTAAAATTACCTTTTCTTGTTAAGCTAGCCTTGTGTGGCCAGACATCTGTGTTTCCTGCCCTGTTAATTTTGTCACAGTCCTATTTTAAATAACTTGAAAGCTTGGGGTCTTTTGCTCTTTGAAGTTATGTAGATCCACACAGAAAATTCAGACCAGCACCTTAGGGTAACAGTGATTTTATTCTAATTAGGGCATGGGGTGTATATTCCATATTCATCTTTATCTAGAGTGGTAGTTTACTACAGACAGTTGGTATCAAGGTGGGTTTTCAAAGTAGACAACAGTACAAGATAAAGTCAGCTTTTAAACTTCAGATTGAGTCACTGATGCTATTTTTAACTCATTTTTAGGATGTGTCTGCTAGAGAATCAGAGAACTGGAGTTTGGTTGGGAAATACACAGTATATGCAGTGTCCAAATAAGTTATTGAAGAGCAGCAGGCAGTTGTCTGAGAACGTGTTGTTAGATATCAGGAATGGGAGAGTAGATCTGTACCATATTTTACTGGCAGCATAAACATTATTTGTAGGAAAGCTGAAGCATGTTCAACAATTCTCTGTCTCCTTTATAGGATGTGCTGAAAAAAGTGAAAGTGATCCCTACGTCTGCAGTGAACAGGATGCTGGAGATGCTGGACAGAAGGACATTCTGGTGCATATCACGGCAGAGGTGCTGGGGTGTCCCAATTCCTGCTTTTTATGAGAAGAGCACAGGAGAATGCTTGATGAACAGGTACCTGTCTAGACTTAGACACTGAGAAGTGGCAGAAGAAGCACTGTCTGTTGTTCTGTAGTTAATGATATTATAAAACTTATTATTATTTCAAGTAGGAATACATGCTTTTACTTGTAGTTGTTTATACGCAGATCTAAGTTAGCTGTAAGTTAGAACAATCAAAAACTTGTGGCTGGAAGTGACTTACCTATAAATAATAGGAATCAGTTTACTTACATACTTAAGTTACCTTAAAACTCCCCTTGAGATTAATTGCTGCTTTTATCCTTCATCTTCAATGAGCTGACAGTCATGACTGGCCTTTCCATTTAAGCAAGCGGTGAAAAGCAAGTTGTGGTTAGAATAGATGGCAACTGTAATTGTAGCACTGTACATTGAACAGTCCAAGTGCTGTGTCAGAATAGATTTTTGCAGTTAAGTGACAGTGAGATCTGAACCATATTGGTTGCAGAATTAATAAGTGTATTTTGTTTCAAAACAAAATTAGAGTAGTTTTGAAGACCAGCCTCAAGTGTAACTTAACCCTTAGCTATATGATTTGGTATGTCCAGATCTTCAGATGCTGGCCTGATTCTGCCATCTTCTGGTTAATAGTATCCAGATATTTCAAACACTGCATTTCAGGAATTCTAGACAACATAATGCAGAGGAAATCCACGCTATGCTTTAAAACAAGGAAACTCAACCAAATACGATCTTTTTGTGTCATGTAAGGAGTAATAGAGTTCTGCTTTTACTTCTCTGGGGAACAGAGGTTTTCAGTTTGAATACCCTCTAAGAGCTGATTTCATAAAAAGAGTATTGTGGAGTTCCACATTCATTGAATTAGTTCCATAATTTTTTCTGCCTTGAGATATGCTGATGTAACTCAGTTTTGTACAGCTTAACCTTATGACCTTTTGTGAAAATTCATAAGTTTTCACAGCTGGAGATGAACTTGAATACTGTTGCAGAACTGTTTTTTATTCTGGTGTTGAATAAATGTACTGCAGGAGTCCAGCATGTTTTCCAGAGGCTGTACTGAGCACACAAGCAGTAGATAGTAGACAGTAGTAGGTGAGGCTCAGGGTGTGGAGAGCAGGAAGTGGACTTTAGACAGGTAGTCCTTAGCTTCACCTGGTGTGACTGGGTGTGTAGGTGCAGAGAGATGTACTTTGGCTCTTTCACTGTAGGCAATAACTGTGAGAAAAGACCACAATAGCCACAATGTCGTTTATAGTGCCTGGATAATGGTGGCACACATCAGGAAGTAAATGGGTGGAGGGTTCATGGGGCATAAAACCATTTTACCTGCAAAAAGGTATGTGTGTGTCTCTATAAAAAACTTCTATTTCTGAGGAATACTTTTTGTATTCTGGTTGAAGAGCAGGCTTGAGTGTATGTGTGTGTTGCTTAAAAATTGTTAAATATGTAGTTTAACAAGCAAAAAAGTGTAATGGAAACCAGTCCAGCAGTTGGCACTCAACTGCAAAGGGCACTATGAAGCAGGAGCTCATTCTGAACACTGAGGAGCTAGGACAGAAAGTATTTGAAAGGAGGGATGTGTGGGAATTCCTTTAGGTTGTACTAAAATCACTTTGAAAGGCCATGACCTGTATTAAAGCCTTTGCCTTTTGTGAGTGCTCGAGCTGTGTGAGATTATTCCCAGAATTGTGCAAAATGTGGTAAACTCTGCCACAGCTTAACACCTCCACCTTTGTGTGTAGGGGTTGGCCCTGCAGTCAGACTTGTAGGGGAGTGAACAAAGGGACAGCATGGCATGTTTGGATAAAATTGATCTGGAGAATAGAGAAGCATTGAGGAAAAAAATAGACTTAATGAATATGCTTGAAAAGAGATTTATTTGATTCGACTGACAGCTTCAGATGGTCATTTATACCCAGTACTCTTTACTTCTAACTTTACTTACTCTAGCTGGAATTTTCAAAGGAAAGTGTAAAGCAGTCATTAAGTATTCTAAAAAGTTTGAGCTTAAATATTTGTGAAGTTAACTGTAGGAGACTTCTGTAAGCAGAGGAGAAGTGCACAGAATATTGGCCTATAGAAGTGACAGGCAAATGCAAAAGACAGTCTGTCAATTCATAGGTCATTTTCCTGGACACCAGTTCTTATTGAAAAAAGCAGCTAAGCCTGATTGTTTTGTTACATTTGCATTATCATTTTGAAAATCATATTACAACAGGTTGCTGAAATACTTTTTAGAAAGTTTCATATTTAGACGGTGTGAATAATTAATATAATTAAAACACCAGTAAATAACTTGCATTTCAAAACATGTTTTTAACTTGAATGCTGGATAAACAACCTTTCAGTAGCAGCTGCTGTGGAGTTTTTGAGTGACTATCAAAAGTAACAGCATCTCCACTGGAAGTCAGTGTAGTCCACATGGAGTTGCTGTTACATATGAGAGCACCAGCGGTCGATCTTGAGTGATCCTGTTCATGTATCACCTGCAAAAAGACTTTTAAAAAGAAAAAAAGTCCCTAAAATAAACTGGTGTTTCCCTTTGAGAGTTGTCCCTGAATTTGTCACATGAAAAGCTACTGAAAGCCCTTCTTGCAAGGTTGGAACTGCTTTCTCTAGCAGTGTTTTTGCCACACCAGCAATCCAGTCTTTCTAGCTTAAAAGCCAAGAGGTAGTTTGTAATGTTTGATGTAGACTCTCCATGAGTCTCCCTGCTGCTGTGGCCCCCCATAACCCTAAAAGATACTTGATACAATGATAATGTCATCTCTGGTTAGAAATCTAATATACCAATGAAGTTTAAATTCTTGTATGCAGAGTACGCTGCATCATATTGTGACCAGGAGTGTAAAAATTATTATTAAAAACCCCTTATAGGAAAGTGAGAGAAAAGACAGAGCACATTCTTGTTATTGCCATTTTCAGTAAGAATACAGAGGTGAGATTCTGTGGGATTTTTCTGCACAAATGGAGAAAAAAGACTTTAAATAATTTAGAGTGCATGCACAAATAAATGCTTACACTGTGTGACAGTTTTCAACACTTAATAGATTTCAAGATAAAACATTCTCCATCTAGAAAACTCTGTAACTCATGGAAAAGAAGAAAGAACTCAAAAACTAAAATATGAGTAGTAAAATTTCGAGTAGTAGCTCACCACAGGTAATAAATGTGAGGTACATACTTTAATCTGACCTCATGCAATAGCTGCTTTACAAATTCACTGTTCAGATATTGGTAACAAATAGTAGTATTGCAAAGATTGTTCTAATGCCTCACAACTTCTGTCTGCCTCCCTGCGACTTTGATTAACACGGAAATTAAATTTCTGAAAAAGAAAAACCCAACATGTTTTTGAAGGAGGTCTGTCCTCTGCTCTAATTTGTTTTTTAAAATAATGAGACATTTCAGTGAATTGCAATTAATATCAGCTTACCATCCCCTAAATACTTACAGCTGTAGTATCGACGTTCTTGTAAAGCAGAAGATAACTTTCCCTCTTTGCTGTTGTTGGAAAGGAGATGGAGAGAACATCAGGCTCCGTATTCTTCTACTCCTGACTGTGTCTTAATGCTGCCTAATTTCTGTTAACAGATTAAATAAGTGTGCAGCATAATCAATACCTGGCTCCCGGGTGATTGGCTGGAGCCGTGGTAGCGTGAATTGCCGTAGGGTGTCAGAGCATAGCAGGGACACGTAATGCAAGTTCTTCCAGATAGCCTCTGAATACAGGGCAAAGTTTTACAATGGCCTTTATGGCTCACTCAGGGAATCAGCATGCTCACCTTGAAGGCTGCAGATTATAAAGTGATGAGTAGTTATTTGAGCAAGGTGGTTTTTCACTTGCACCTTACAGAAAAGTACTTTGCAAAAATGCTGCTCCTTAAAATGCAGATAGCTTAAATAAAGTTGTCTCTTGTAGTCTTGTCTCTTTCTGAAATTAATCATAAGGATCCTGCGAGTAGAGCAGAGGCAAGAACAGGGGCTGTGTTTGTTTGTCTCATATTTTTCCTGTAGGAGGAAAAAAGATTTGTTGAAAAGGTACCCTGGAAATTTTTCATCTAAACTATCTCCTCTTCTAAAATGCTTGTTAATGTTCACTTATATTCTGTAGGGAAACACTGTATAGTGAAAAAAACTTGCACTGCTAAAATACTGTATTTTTTAAAAACATGATTTGAAACTATGACAGAATTTTGAGAATATTGGACAATGAAAAGTTGACTTCACAGTCTTTGACTCCTTATTTCTTGTGAGTGATTGATAACACAAATCTGACCTTCTTTTACTTATCTGAAAACTTTTATCTGTAGCGTAATTGTACCTATTGGTTCTTGTGTAACGAAACTGTCCTTAAAAAATCTGCTCTTCATATATTAATAGTGTAATCTTGGCATTGCATAGCAATATACTTGATAAAAGCCATATTATGTTTTGTGGGAATGCTGTATCTACAAGGGTACACAAGTCTTGTGTGACATTGGTAGTACTTACTGTAAATGAAGGCAGGCATTTTATTATGGTTTCCCAAGGGAGAGTAATAGCAAGGGTTTATTTCCTTCTTGTCTCTCCCCTCCCCCACCTCTGATGGAGAGAAAAAAATTGTTTGTTAAGGGTATATTTCTAAATGTTGTACAAGGTAACTGTTAGTTTTGGTCTGTAGCTGGATTTATCACCTTTAATAAATCCCTCCAAATATAGATTATGTGAAATAACAGTTGAATATTTAAAAAAATATTCATGAAAATTAATTTATCACTGGAGTTTATGTCCCTCCACTGAAGTGCATTTGTAGTATGAAAAAGTTATGTGGAGGACAGGCTTAGTTCCTGTTTAAGTTTTCTGCTTTACAGGATGTGCTGGTAGCTTTTCTGTACTAATTGTGTAGTAATTGTGAGTATGATTCCTGATCAGAGAATTTTTCTGGCTCTCACTGAGGCCAGAGCCATTAACTGAGTACTGAATTACTTCCTGCATGCATCACTCAACATACACAAATATTTTACATGGTAATAAACAAGTTTTAGGGTAAATAATCCTCTTTTTAATTTAACTTTTCTTGTCTTCTGCTGGTGAGTTCCATGGGTAATACTCAGCCAGTGAGAGGAAGGCATTGAAACTGTGGAGAGAGCTCTTGAAACATGAAGATAACTGGTTATCTATAACTGTCTTTAAAAATACTCTGATAGTGTATTTGAGAAGAATCCAAGGTGGAAAATGCTATTGGCAAAGAGTGAAGAAAAATAATATTGTGTATTGCTTTTTCTAAAATGTTCCTGTGTGCTGCAGTATCATCACTAAAGGTCAGGGTGTAAATCCATCTTGGTCAGTGGGAAGGTACTCATCCTGCAAAAGACAAATCCAGTGGAATAGGTTAGTCCAGGCTGAGGCAAATTTCTTTTTTGTGTTTCCTGTGAGCTTTCTGAATTTGAAGATTTAGGGTAAATGAGGCAAGACATAAGGGTTGCACATCAGCTGTCTGCCAGGAATTGTACCAAGACTGGGGTTGTTGTTTGCTTTTGTCTTGGAGAACTAACACTCTTACAACTGGAAGTATAGCCCAACAGGCCTCTGTGCAAATATTTCTGGAAAGAAGAGGTACCATTCAGACAGGAGCTCCTCAGTGTTGTTTTAGCAAGATAAATGTTAGCAGATACATGACAAAGCCATAAATTGTGTCCTACCAGCATTAAAGTGGAAGGTGAATGATGCCCGTGCTGGTGTGAAAGGGGCAGAATGGTGGTGGTGCCAGCTGGATGGCCATGTGTGAGTGCTGCTGCTTTATGGCCTTTCCCTGCAGACAACCTGCTAGAATGTTCTACAGGAATTTATTTTGAGAAGTAAATTGATTAATTGGTGTTTGATTGAGTGATTGATACAAAATCAATGTTCTGTCATTGCAACTTGAGCAGTCAAGAGTAAAACTGTATTTTCTTCTTGCTGTTGCAAGTCTTCAGTGCCATGAACCGAAGTGATTTGTTCTACAGCTGCTTGGAGAACATGTTTTTGTGCTTAAACCCTGTGTGTAAGAGTGCATTAAATGTTTTTGTGATGCAGCTCAGCTTATTAGCAGTGCAGTAAAATACTGTGCTGAAAACCAAACACAAAACCAAGTGATGACTGAAGAAGATCATCTGCCTTCTGTGTTTTTAAGATAATTATGCCATATCATTATTTTACTTTTTCCCCTTTTGCAATACTGTGTCAAGAAATTAGTTAACTGATTAAATCTTCATTTCTTGAGTTGTAAACAGATCTCTGGTGGCCTAGGTAACCCAGCAGGTGTAGTTTGAAGTTGGCAGGTCATGATGATCTGCTGTACTCCTTAAATACAGCAGATGTCTTAAAAATCACCTCTTTAGCAAGTGCTCTGTGAGTCAGCAAGACAAAGTGTGTGGGGTTCCTCTTTGGTTTTTTAAGATACCTTAATTTATGTCTAGACTTGGTATTAAGCAATATTAAAAATCAATTCCTATAGCCTTACCTATTGGGGCCAAGGATTGGATGTGTCATAAATAGTCCACAGAACTGCACACCTTGAGGTTGCCTTATCAGGTTGCTTGTTCAGATCAGAAAAAATGCTTATTTAACTTCTTAATTTCTCTTATTTCTGTAATATCTGTTGATTTCAGGACCTTTGTCCTGGCTGGTGCCTGGACTCATAGATTGCCTTCAGAGTGTACATTGAATGGTTTATTATCACTCCTCCACTGGGTGCAAAATTTTCATTTTCTTACATTATTTGGATTAATATATTTATATTTATTCCAATTTTAAAAATATATTGCTAGAATGGGGAAATTCAGGCAACTGGAAGTTTTATATATATATACACATACATATACACATATATATGTGTGTGTGCTACTTTGAAAGCTGTAATTTCCTCACTCCTTTCCACATGAGTTCTCAAGGTCCCTGTATCCATTAGGAAAAATAAACCTGTTGATAAAAAAAGCAGATATTTTGAGGGGAAATAGTTGTGTAGTTTCTTTAAATTCAAGGTCAATAAATAGCAAATATAATGGATCTTAGACGTTTTGAAGCTGCTGGCATTGTTTCTGAGTGCCCCAATTATGGGGTATTTGCAGAAGAAGGTATTTGGAATCCATGTGGGTTTTTGTATGTTGTACAAATCCTCCCATCTTGGAAGGCAAAACCAGAAAGTATTTAATACAGCCAGGAAGCTCTGTGAAGTCT
The DNA here is from genome assembly GCA_013396995.1 of Dicaeum eximium. NCBI lineage: Eukaryota > Metazoa > Chordata > Aves > Passeriformes > Dicaeidae > Dicaeum > Dicaeum eximium. Next base: position 518,079 of record VWZP01000406.1, on the reverse strand, counting down.
TGTCTGGATTAGAAGCTGGAAAAAAATCACAGGTTCTAATAGCTTGGTGTGTGTATCAGCATCTCTCACTGCTCTGGGTCTGGGATACTTGTGGAAAGGTGTGATTAACTCCTCCATTCATAAATCCCTTTTTTCCTCCCTCTAACCCAGTGTAACCATCACAGATGTCATCAAAATAGTGGAGCAGCAAGGGACAGATGCGTGGTGGGCCCTCCCTATCGAACAGCTCCTGTCAAAAGAGGCTGTAGCAAAGGTAAACTTCTGACTTCAGGTACAGCAGGTGCTCAAGACAGTTGAGTGATGGGAAATAATAGAAAAGCTTTGTTTATTCCCATGATCCTCTTCAGTCTTGTACCCTCACAAGAAGGTATCTTGTGAAAGGAGTATTCAAAAAGTGAGATCTGAGTGGGGCAGATTGGACACACAGTTGGATTTATGCTGTTAATTCAGGGGAGAGATCTCCATCTTCCTCCTCTTAGATCAGGAGGAAAGTGACATCCTAATTAACCAAATTATGAGCCCAAATATTTATTAGGTTTTGGTCATTAAGATGGATTAGAATTTTTATTTAGTTTTTCCTAACTTTTTATTGTTCTTTAACAATTGTGTATGTAAGCTAGCACAAAGCTGTAGTGTTACTGTGCCATCTGAGGTTTTCTTTGTAATTTTTCCTTGCCCTACCTTGGGTTTCCATCAGTAATTATCTGAAAACTCTTGTCAAACATTACCTACATTATTTTGTGTTCACTCACAAAGTTGGTAACAGAACCTGTACAAAACTGGTCCAAAAACCAAATTTGCTGTATATCTAGCTTTGAAAACCCTTGATGATATAGAGTATTCTGTTTGCATTATTTAATAATTGTTCTCTTAATAGGCTGGTGGTCGTGATGTTTCAGATTATGTCAAGGGACAGGATGTCCTAGACATTTGGTTTGACAGTGGAACTTCCTGGGCTCATGTTTTGGAAGGTAAAGAAACTCCTATGTTGATCCTTCTTTTAAAATACTTGGAGAACAAAATGTAACTGTTCTGTGTGACAGTGTTGGTGTCAGCAAAACTGAGGCAGATTATGCCAGCAGCGAGCTGGCTGTGACTTGTAAAGCTGCTTTTGCTTGTAAAGATAAGGATTTAATGTTGGCAAACTCATTTTCAGCGTAATTAAAGTTAAGGTTTTTCTAATATTGTGCTCTAATGATTCTGCCATGCGGTGTAGTGTGTAACTGCTAATCACCTCATACTTGTTTTGAGTGGGGAAGTGTCATGGCACAGCCATCCAAGGTACTTTGCTGCTAGTTAGCAACTCTTTAATTGTTTTTAGTTAACAAATTTCAGTCTGTGCTTGTCTGTGCTTTTTGAAGCAGAACATGACTGAGATCAGCTCCTGAGTCTAAGTAGGTTTTATAATTCCGAAGTGGAGGTGTGTTTTTTCACTTTTGATTACTTTCAGGAACTAAAGCAGTATATTGTGGCTTAAAATATTTATACTTGCTAGATGCTATTTGTGGCTCCTACTGCCAGTAGTTGCTACTCAGTAGGTAGCAGATAGATATTTGTATAAGAAGATGTAAAATACACACTTGTTTGCCTGGAGGATAGTGCACAGTCAGGAGTCCTTTCTAAAGGAGGAGTCTGGTCCCATACATCAAGTCTGTTGGACTTTAAACCCTCTGTACACAATTGCACGATAACAATCTTGTTGAATTATAAAACACGTTAGTACCAGAGTTTTATTTCTTAGCAACATGGTCAGGCAACAGTACCATCAGCAAACATTAATTTTCTAGAAGACTTTGACATATATTGAGGTTTATGCTCCTTAAAAAGGTTTCTGTTTTGATTTTGAAAGGTATAACTAAGTACTGGTATTTTATGCAGTTACAAATTTGCATTGTTAAAAGGCTGAACACCTCCACCCTCTAAGCCTGTGTAAAGGAGATAACTTTTCATAAGGAATAGCAGAATCAAGACTCTGGATTTGTGTTAATTTCTGTAAAGGTCCCATATGGATTCTGTAGTGTCTAATAAATGTTGGGGTTATCACAGTACAGACTTCTTCTGTCATGGAAGAACCATTACAAGTTCCTCTTCTCTACCTAGACTTCTCTTTTCATGAAATTTGCTGGAGCTTGGTGTGCGTAAGGCATCTTCTTCTGCTATGTGACGTAACTGGAGTGGCCCCAGTGCTGTCAAAGCTGGGGACTGGCTAACCAGCAGTGTAACCTCCTAACCCCGTTTATTCTATTACACAAAAATTGCATTACCTTTTTTCTGTGTAATTGAGGCTTCCAGCCACAGCCAGAAGTGAAATACAGTCTGTGATTCATATCAAATTACTGGTTTAATTCACCTTTTATGAAACTTTAAAAGAGAAGTTGTTGAATTAAGAGTTTTGTCATCTGTTTCCCAAATATGCTCCAGTTTTTAAAGCTTTTTGTAGAACTTCTTCCAATATCAATGATAATCAGCAAGGCTTACAGACAGGCTAATGGGTGGGATTGTTTTCCAAAGTACTCTTGGACAAAAAAAGATTAAATTCATGGAGAAATCCAAGATTGCTTAGAGAATGTCATAATGGGAAGAAGAACTAATTTTGTGGTAGGAGATGAGTGATAGCAGAGGTTGTTGCCACCTTCTGATGTCCCTGTTGGTGGAAGAGGTTCTTTCACAGCAACTGCAGGATATAAAAGATGGCTAAAACTGAGACTAATGTTTGTTTCACTCTACCCTGAACTCAAGCTATTGAAAATTCTAAGTCAATGATCTGTTAGTAACAAGCAGGAAAAACAGATGTTACAGATTTCCCTGTGAGTTCCAGTCTTGTGAAAATAATTCCTTCTCTCCAGCATCTCTGCGACTCAGGGAACTTGGCCTGAGTTTTCAGTGCACTTGACCCAGCTGTGCCCGAGCTTACTAAAGGAGGTGCAGCTGTTACAAAATGAATTCTTTAGCTGATGACCACACAGATTGCTGTCAGCAAACACAGCAGGTTGGGAAGGGGGTGAAGAGGGGCGAGAAGAGAGATTCTGCCAAATGAGGTTAAAGGAATTGCTCAGTGACAGCCATTTACAATGGTGTAAATCAGAGGTTGCATTACCTTTTGCTCTTGCACAGTCCTATTTCTAATCCTTGCCCTGCTGCATCTCCTTCCAGGGACTGGGCCCATTTCTGATGCACATGGCTTAAAGTTACTCTTGTTCCATTAAATTATGGTTGGCTTCCTTTTTCCAGCCTGGGTGTGCCTAAGGTACCACTTGTAGCTAAATGACAAATTAACCAAACCGTTCTATGTCAGCAGTGTGGCAGGTGCAACTTACACACTAAAATCAGAGATTTGGCTACTAGATTTGAAGTCACAAACCCAAAATTGTACAGCTGCAAGTAGACTGTGTGTGAAATGAACACCACTCACTGGGAGCAGATCCACAAGTGCAATGTTCTCTGAAATCTCGCTGCCCCTAAAATTTCCTGGGGATGCTGTTTGCTTTGTTAATGCTCTGTTTGCCTAACACTGTTTTCACCAAACAGTTTATTGTTGTGCCCTCTCATCCTGTTTGTTTCTTGCTACACAAGTCTCGATTTTTTTTTTGTCAGAAGAACTGTTTTATGCAATGTTAAAATTTAAGTCCAAATGCTTCATACATGGATAATTCCATTTTCAAAATGCTGCTGTGAGGTAGCAGAGTGTTAATCCACTGCATCCAAAAAGAAAGTGTGGTAAAAGCAAAATTTTGTTCACAAGCATGTGCTAGTTTTAAATATTTAATGCTGTGGTGCCCAGCACTTTTTCTGTTGTTCTTCTTTTGCTTTAAAGTTCAGCCTTTTGACAGAGCTCATTTACTCACTGGCTTCTGGAGCATCCAGAAGGATCCGTTTAAGAGAACTCTTTAATGTCTTAAAATTCTCCTACATTTTCCTCATGGGCAGAGTGCCATCTTCACTACAACTGTGAGATGATTCTTTTAAAAAATATTTCATATAAAAATGCACACTGGACTTTACTGTGATGTGATTTGCCACGGTAAAAGTCACACAGTTTTTTACCCACAGTTTTGTGGGTATTGCAATGATGGTAGTCTTCAACATCATAACTTTTTTTCCCTATCTTATTGGCTAATGTTTAACTGAATGAATGTGATTATTTTACAACTTGCCTATCTAAGTGTTTAAACTTTTGTGCTGACTGAGAGGCTTGAATTTATCTTAGCTGGTTCATTCCTGGCATTAAAATACAATATGTTTAATCTAAAAGTCAAAGTCTGTAAGATCAAAGATACAGAATCTTGAAATCCAAACCAGAAGGATCATAAACTGTAATTCTCTTTAATGACCCATGTACTATACCTCAGTTAAAATAAACAACAGAAAAGTCTCTTTGGGGTTGTTGGACATACTNAAAAAAAAAAAAAAAAGTGAGCACTGTTGTAATTAATTTATATGTAACAATCACAACTTTAACAAAACTGAGGAGGGGGAGCTAATTATAAGGCAGGTTTTGTATATGCAAACCCCACGTTTGTATTTTACAGATAAAATGTTCAGGCCTCTGTTAACTTTGCAAGCACCAGTTGCCAGCTTGCCAGATGCACTAGTTCCTACCAGAAAAGCCCAATGCAGTTTGCTGTTTGTAATCAGTTGTTTGTTGAAATTCTTCTCTCCTGTAAGTTCTAACTGCTGGCATTTCCATGAAAAGTTCACTTCTCTAAAACCAGTGGTTAGTAAATTAGTTGTAAGATTTTCTAATGTTACTTACCACAAATATTCTTTTTTTATCTTGTCCTCACAAGTATTTTTGCAGTCTCTTAATACAAAGGTTGCTCCTTACTGTACTTCTAAACCCCAGACTCTTTGTAGATTTCCTTGAATGAATAAGCAAATGTGTAAAAACCATAATATCCACCCACACGTTTTTCCTGTGCTGCCTGGAACTGTGTGGCCTTGACCTTTGTAATGTTGAACTTCCCTTTATTGCAGGATGGATCTAAATATCGAAACTTCCATTAAGTTAAACAAATAAATCAAGTGTGTCAGCAGCAGAAAGAAGCATTGTCTCAGGGGTCCTAGGAAGAGGAAAAGAGGAGATAGTGAATAAAAATTGAGTAGAGAAACTTCTGTCTGAATATTGAGAAAGCAACACTATCAACTTGTAGAATCAAAACTAAACTCCTGACAAATATGTGGTTTTGCACCTTTGTAGGCTTTGACTTGCATGTTCTACTGTGTTCCACATTACTCTGTTCTCACTCTGTTCACCTGTCTGGGATTGCTTAGGACAAGGAGGGACTTCTTGAGTCAACAAGCTTTGTACCTTTTTGTACAGTGACTGAATTCCACCACTAAAGCCATTTAAACTGTGCTGTCCTCTCTCAACCCTGCGGAATAGCTGGGTTAGCTCTTCTGCCTTTAATGTGCAGTCAGCTAATATCCTGCCTGCCTTGTAGCCCAGTTTAACTCTGAAATATTCATTAGCTCCACTTGTTATTCCCTAGCATTCCTCTTTTTTTCTGTGTGTGTATTTACAGGGAATAATATTTCTACTCAGCCTTCCCAAACCAGGCTTTTTCAGATGCCTCTATTGCCAACAGGCTTTCTTGTTTCCCAAGTTGTCCTAACTCTTTCCCAAAGTTTTTAATCTTCCTGGAACACCAGTGACCAAAAACGTAAATTCTGTCACATGTGAGCTGTGGCCACTGCCAAAGCCTCCTGCTCTCCTCTGTAAATGGCTTTCATGGGCTGGTTGGGCATGGTACCCCTGTGCCTTGTGCCCTGAGTAATTCCAAATGGGGAAGCTTCAGATGGTGGCATAGATTTTTATTAATTTCAAAGTATGTGAACTTTTCTTGGGTATTCCAGTTTGTTTACGAGTACTTGGAAAGTATTCTGAGAACTTCTGTGAAGCAATCTGAGCATGATATCTTCTTTTAATAATTTATTATATAGTTTGGGAGAGAGCAAGCTTATTTGTTAAATTCTGGAGTGTGGCAAGTTTTAGATTATTTTAAAAATTGTGATACTAATGAATCGCTTGTATCATGGTTAAGTAACCACACACCATTTAGAAAAGTAGCTTGCCTACTGGGTTTAAAAAGCAGAATAAATGTTACTAATCACTTTCAGAGATTTTGTGTGTTAATTGTTTTAAGGTACAAGGTCTGATATTTCAAATAAAATGTTCTGGTTTTAAAGGTGCAGATCAAAGAGCAGATACATACCTCGAAGGAAAAGACCAGCTGGGAGGTTGGTTTCAGTCCTCTCTCTTAACCAGTGTGGCAGCAAGGAAAAAGGCACCATACAAGTAAGTGTGTGGATTCCAAACACATTTCAAGTCCATTTATTGAATATTGGGCTTTTGGAAGTGTGCACAGTACTGTATAAACAAGAGAAATCAAACCAGTACCAAGTATCTGATTCATGTTCTTACATTTTCAGTATAACGTTTTTCTCATATTAGATTGTAATTAATTTCATGTCTAACTTTTTTCTATCATCATTCTAATAATGTTTTCATTCTTAGTCATTTAGGAATTATCAGATGCAAGTCTGGCTTTTTGCTATCTCTCCCACTCCCATAATTAAAGAAATTCTTTGGGAAGTGCAGTGTGCAAATCTCCCAAGATCATTGACTTGTGAATTCAACACCAGGCTGTAGGAAATTGGGAATAGCTGTATGCTTGTGTTCTGCTGGAGCTGTGGCACACCATTTATCTCCTGGAAGATGGAAGGCACAGGGAAGGGGAATGTGGCTCAGCTGCAAGGAGGCTGTGCAATTTTGGGAGATGTATTGGCTTAAAAAGTAAATAACACTTTAGTCTTTAATTAATCTGAAATACTCGTGCCCTGGATATCTAAACAATCTGTTGCTTGCATTGCACAACAGAATTAATTGAGGAAAATAAAGTTGTTTGTTCTCCTTGGATGGTAGTACAGGGTATATTCATGGTTGGTTGAACTCAGGGGATGAAGCCTCAGGCTCACCAAAACAAGGGGTTTCTGTGTGCTTTTACTTTAGAATATCCTCATTAGAAATCTATTCTTAACACAGATTTTTTCCCTGGGATTTTGTTTTCACTGAGATCTTTCCTGCAGGACTCTGGTGGTTCATGGCTTTACTCTTGGTGAGAAAGGGGAGAAGATGTCCAAATCTGTTGGCAACGTGGTTGACCCTGATGTCGTCATCAATGGAGGCGAAGTAGGTCAAGCTCCTGAGTTTCTCAGGACTGTCACTCACACCCTTTCATTTCACCAGATTCTGCAGCTGTCTTGTGAACTCTCTCAGGCTCTTCTTTGCCTATACTGCAGTTCCATTTGGCTGGACTGAAAACCTTGAGTTGTGTTGCTTCTGCTGTAGTGCAAGAAAACCCGTCACCTTTGTGCTCTGCTAAGAGAAAAGAAAATTATGCAGAGGGTGTAGAATGGTTCCTTTCTACCAGTGTTGGTGGAGTAATGGAGAAGAGGAATAATAAAAACAAACAAACAAAAAAAAAATGAACCTCTGCTGTCACACTGACTGAAGCCTACCATGTGTGGCTGGCAGTGGAGCAGTCAGATGTGGCATTGCATCCCAACAATCTCTCTGCTCTCAGGCTGTTACTGACTCTGGAAACTTCATTCCATGGTCAGGGAGGTTGCACTGCCAGTGATTCTCTGAATTTCCTTCCCTTCCCAGTGCTGCTGTTGCTCTGAGGCTGCTGAGCAGAGTTTGCAACTCAATAGACAAAAGAATCAATCCTTGCATGACTTGCTTATCTGATCAGTTAAAACACACAATTGTTCCTATGCTTTCAAGAAGGAGAAAAGCTGTTTTCAGAGTTGAAAACAGTCTGAAGGGGAAGAAAAACCTATGTAGTTTTAGATATTAACATTGCTGTTTTAATGATAAGCATTCAATGGGTTTAAGGCTGCAGATGAGTTTCTCTCAGCTCACCTGGGTTCTAGCCCTGCCTGTACACAGAGTGCTGCCAGCATGGGCTGTAACTCCTGCTAAAACAGGGAGAAGCCTCCACGCACAGCGGCCTCTGGCCACATGGACAGAGTTTTGATAGTCTCACGAGGAGCAGGGAGTTGGACTGGATGATCTCTATGGATCCCTTCAGCTGGAGATATTCTATGGCTCTGTGCTTTCCTGTCTGTCCTCAGGATCACACCAAGGATCCTCCATACGGTGCCGATGTTCTGCGCTGGTGGGTGGCAGAATCCAATGTTTTCACAGAGGTGCTGATTGGGCCCGTGGTGCTCAATGCTGCCAGAGATGACATCAACAAGGTAAGAGCCACCAGTGCCAACCCTCTTCATCCCAACAACAAGTTCTGTGTCTTGCCTGCAAAGCTTTCCAGTCTTTAGACTAAAGAAAGCTTTTCCAAGCTTATTTAGGGAGGTACTACTGCTTCTTACACCTGTGGGTCAAATAGTAAAGCGTGCTGAGAAAAAGACCCATTTTGCAGCTTTGTGCTTTGGTAACAGCCAGCCTTTATTTATTTTTTTTAAATTTTTCTGTAGGTCCTTTTGCCATGTGTTCTTCATGATGCCTTTGTAACTATTGGAACAGTCATTTTGAAAAGTAGTCAATTTTAGTTAATGATGGAATATGAGCATTTGGTGTTTCATGTGAAGCAAAGGCTAATGATGTTTAAATGCTCTGGGTTGTTCTAGCTCCGGAACACGCTACGCTTCATGCTGGGAAACGTGGAGGGCTTCAATCCAGAGACAGATTCCATCCCTCCTGCAGAGATGTACATAGTGGATCAGTACATGCTGCATTTGCTGCACGAATATGGCAGCAAGGTAGGGGGGAGTTGTGTTTAGAATTGTGAACATGTGTGTCATGTTTTCCATTGGCTGTATGTTCTTCATGTGTCTGAGTAAACTGTGTTTCCTCATTTACATTACAACCACAAAGGATCCTTCAATGCAATGTGCACTCCCTTAAGCCCATCACTATTTTTGAGGAAGACTTTTAACATTCTTAACTTGGTTTGGAAATCAACCAGATTTTCCCACTCAAGGCCCAAGGCCTCCAATTAAAAGTCCTTAAAAATAGTTAGATAGATATTAAAAAAGAAAAAAACAAACCCAAAACCCAGAGCTTTGGAAATTTGCTGTTGTACAGAACTTTGACATTTCTGTCACTCAGAACCATTCTGCTGAAACCATGGGCATAGTTTTTGGGGTTTCCCCTTTCCACTCAAACTTGAATGGGAATTATTTTTTTGACCTAACTGTTAACTGACTTAACTTTTTTCCCCTCCAGCAACCTTTTAAAGTTTCTGCCAGACGTTGTGCCACTCGTTCTATTTTCTGTAAATTCAGTTTATCTGGGGCTGTGTGATGCAAACCAATGCACTGTTCTTACCTTCCTCTCCCAGGTTACAGAAGCTTACAAACAATATGATTATAGCAAAGTTGTTCGACTGCTGCAAGCATTCTGTTCCAGAAGCTTGTCTAACTTCTATTTCAGTGTGATCAAGGACAGGTGAGTTCCTTCCTGCTGCCTTTAAAAGGGAAAAAAGAAAGGAATGGGTCTGAGATGGAGGTGGTAAGGTTCCAGGTGAATGCTGAGTGAACACAGGTATCTTAGAGGACCTCTCAGTGCGTTCAGCTGTGTGGTTGTCATTGTTGTGCTCTCTTCTGTCCACTGGCGGTACTGAACACTTTAAAAGGTCATCAAATGAGCACATTTAAAACCAAATAAATATTTAAAGACAGAGTCTTGCATCTATATTTCTACCCAGAAAGCGTGTGCATCTGAATTTGGCAAGACAGGAGGAAGGGCTTTTAGCAGTTAGCTGTGCAACTCAGTGTATTTATCTGTTTTTTTAGATCAGTAAAAGAATCCTGTGACAGATACCTGTGTAAATGTGCAAGGGCTGTTTCATGGGGTAGGAGGGATGGAGGTTATGCTGATCTTTAATTCCCAGAATGTGAGTAAAGGAGTGGAGGGAAGAGAAAGAAGCCCTAATGCTGAGGTTTACAGATGAACCAGAGCAAAGGGCTGACAGCTGCAGGCTCAGCTCCCTGAGGACAGATTCTCTCTCCCCAAATTAACATATAGAGAATCTCCTTTCCTGTGACAAACTCCTTTCCTGTGGCTGCAGATGGTCCTGTCTGTAGCCCACTGTGCTTGCCTAGGGAAGGGCGCTCCAGAAAAGCTTTCCTTACAAAGCCTGGCTTGTTCAGACTTCTGTACATCCAGTGGTAGTCCTAAAAGTGTGGCTCTTGAGCAGAAACATGAACATAGGAATACTTCCCAGCTTTCCCTGCTGTCTTGCAGGCTCTACTGCGAAGAAGCAAAGGATCCCAAGCGTCGTTCGTGTCAAACCGTGTTGGCAGAGGCTCTGGACGTCATCGTCCGCTCCTTTGCACCCATCCTGCCCCACTTGGCAGAGGAGGTTTTCCAGTACATCCCTTACAAGAAAGGTAAGGCACATACCACTGCTAAGCAATTCCTTTAGTGCACTGTATAATTGCACAGTTACAAGGAATGCAATGACAGAAACATGCCATTCTTTTTTATTTATTTCATGAACGTTCAATTAGACTAAAATAACAATTGCTTTGTTTTGCTTTCCAGACTCAGAGGGTGTGTTTCGTACTGGCTGGATTAATGCAAGCTCAGCATGGAAGAAGCCTGGCATGGAGGAAGCAATAGAAGGTGCATGTGCAATGAGAGACTCCTTCCTTGGGTCCATCTCTGGCAAGAACGCTCTGGAATATGAGGTCATCATTGTAATTGAGCCTGGATTGCTCTTTGAATTAATGGAGGTAAAAAATGCAACTAAGAGTAGTAGTGTTATCTGTGTGAAAACTTTCTTCTGCTTTGTACTTACCAGAGAATCACAGAACAGTTGAGGGTGGAAGGCACTGTTGCAGCCTGTACAGCACAGCCCCTTGCTCAGCCAGGCTTAGAACAGGTTGCCTAGGCCTCTGTCCATTGGTTTTTGGATACTTCTGAGGATGGAGAGCTCTCTGAGCTGGTATCTGAGGATACCAGCTCTCTGGGTTACCTGTGCCAGTGTTTGACCACCCTGACAATAAAAAATCAGCTTTGTTTTCTTGGAGAAAGGATCACCTTCACCCTGCTGGCAATGCTCTAATACAGCATCCCAAGGTGGGATGCTGCTGGCCCCTTTCTCTTGGACAGGGTAGTTCAAGAGTGTCCTCCTGCTCCTGGCAGGAGTAAATTAGACTCTCAGTTCAAACCATCCACTCCGATTGGGAACCACAGCTCAGTATTTATTTTATAGAATGGACAGTGCTGAGAAACAAAACCAAGTTCCAAGTCTGAAAGTTCTCTGTCCCCCAGGCATTGCAGGCTGAAGAAACTTCCAGTGTTTCCCAGCTGAATGAGATAATGATGGCTTCCCAGACAACCCTGCTGAGCGAGATCCCCAAAGAAACACCTTCAGATGCAAACATCATAAAAGGGACATTTCTGATTAACTTGGAAGGTAAGAGAACCATTCCAGACAGGCTCCTACACTACACTACAGGTTGTTCATGGCTTGAGTCTTCCCTACAGCTCCAGCCTCTCTCTCAGCAATGACACTTTCTTTGACAGGTGGTGACATCTGTGAACAGTCTTCATACAAAGTTATAGCCCGACCCATTGCCAAAGCAAAATGCCCTCGCTGCAGGAGATACACGGCCGAGTCCTCAAGCACTCCCTGCCCACGGTGCCTCCAAGTCCTTGCTGCTGGAAAGGGGAGCACGTGAAGACAAAATGCCTATGCACAAGCTGCTCCACAGTGGCTGAAGCAGGAGGTCTGCATACTGGAACCTGCAGAAACAGATGCTTAAGCCCCAGCCTGAGCAGCAGTATCATGTATTTTGGGGAACTTTGTGTGTGTGTATATATATAAATATATATATATACATACATTACTTGTGTATATCACTTTTCAGCTTAATAAAAAGGGTGGTTAAAAATGACTGACTGATTTACTTGTTCTTAGCAGCTTGTGTTCTGTGGAAGTTCACTTCCATTTAAGAGAAAATCCCAGTGAACCAGCTCTTGTTTAATTTTTATACTGGCAGCTGGTAGTTCAGCATAACCCCAGAGCACCAGTCCTCTCTACAAAACAGAAGAGAAAGTGGTGATCACCATTCCCTAAAAGGAAGGAAAAGGCACAATGAAACCTCAAATTTTATTTAATCAATTTACACAAATCCACAGCAAAATAAACACAAAATAGCACTATATACAGAGTATTACTTACAATACATTACAGATTTGATTGGTGTAGTGTGTCAGCTCTGACATGATACTCAGTTAAACTCCTTTACACAGCTGTACCAGGATCGAGGAAGCAATGCAGCTAAGGAACACTCTGCTTTCCTCAGGTTCCAGGATGACCAAATCTCAAGCTCACTCATTTCTGCAGAAGTGTGAGGTGCTGTCAGGCAAGGTGGTCATGGCACCTGTACGATATTGCCTCTTCTGTTTCTCCTTTACAGCTGTTTTAACCTCAGTTATGGAAGTCAGTAGAGAAGTACAATAGAACATAGACCAGGGAATTTTACTGGAATTCTGACTATTCTTTGTTCCATCTGTAGGAAGTCAAACATTCAGTATCAAAGCAAGAATCCTTCACCAGCTGCCTTGGAGTGCAGTGATCAGGAACTGGGGCTGCAGAACAGATGGAGGAGCCTGTGTGGAGCAAGCCACCTGCATGGCCTTTTTGGGGGGAAGTCAAACCCTTCAATGACAGCAGCACATACTTCAGAAAGATAAGACTCAATTCTAAATTCTGTCTCTAGCAAGGCAGAATATTACAAATGTTTCTTACATATAATGCAGGAGGAGCAGGTTACAGGATGGAGCTGGTAATTTCAGCTGACAAAAGACGAAAAGTTTACACCAATTTCATTTTTCTCTCCTGGCTTCCTTCAGACAAGTAGTGAACAGGAGTCAGCAATGCCAGGTAAGCATGTTCAACACCATTCCAATAGTGAAGATACTCACTATAGGATTCCCTGTAGGTATCATCAATAAAGTGAGGGTTTTAAGGCTAAAGTACTCAGTACTATCCATCTTCAGAGAAGTTGGATCAACTTTTAAAGCATTTTTACTACAAGTTAACATGTGCAGAGATTCAAAGCATACTACATCTCCTACAGTGATAAGATGGAGGAACAATCTTAAAGTAAGACATTCCTTGACCTACTTAAACTCAGCAGAGCTTAATAATAATGGAGAGGGATGTAAATCCAGTTGTAGCTGAAGCCCAGCACCCCAGAGACAGCACGGGGAGAGCTGGACTAAAAGATGTGTCCATACTCATGTCTGGAGAGTTGGCTTCTCCTTCCCAGGCTGCTCTCCCTTTGCCTAAGGCCCCAGCACATTTCATCCTACATCGAGTGCAGTTGTCATTGTCACATAATGCAGTTACAAGGCATGAGCCCAACACCAGTTCGAGCTTCAGAAAAAGCAGTATTGGCTTTACATGGTAACTTCAGAGACTGAAGTTCTTCTTGGGTCTAATTCTAAAGTTGCTTTTGGAAAACAAATCATACATGGAACATTGAAAGTGCAGCAGTTACTGCCAGCATGAAATACAGAATTTCACAAGATGTGATTGTGTTGAGAGACTAAAACTGCTGTCAAATATACCCAATTCAAACAACTGCATAAAGCACTCAAGTCAGAAATAAATAACAAAGCAGTTCAGATACTGACAAGTATACTAGAAACTAAACATATTCTTTCTAGTGCAGAATTTAAAATAAACTCCAATTTAAAATTACCTTCTGAAATTCTGGGAGGGGGAGCATTGTTCTTTTTCTTGCTTAACCAGAGCCCTGTGGAATTTTGTTCCCATTAAGCTGAGGCTCTGTGTAAGAGCCTGCAAGTGCTCAGTTGGGGATGGCCTCGACAGCCTCGATGAGGTTGAGGGCCAGGCTGTACTGCCCGTGGTTCTCGGGCAGGTGCTCGATCACCTTGCTCACCAGCCTGGCTGTCATGGCAATGGGCACTTCCACGTTCTGGACTTCCTGGGGGTCCTGTGTGGAACAAGAAACTCAGCATCTCAGTCATCTCACAGGTAAACCCTCCACAACCTTTATAAGACCGATTGCTAATGTTTACAAACACAATGAAGCTCGTGCTTTGACCCATGAAAATGCTTTACCCTCCATGAAACAGAATTATCATGAGGAGAAATGGGGGGAAAAGTCCCATTTCCATGAGTAAGAAAGGGCCATTCACATGTAATCGCTGGCTTGGTGAACAGAAGCCTCAGAAAATCAACCAGTTTTCCAAACTGGAGCTTAACTTACCATAGCTTTGAGCCAAGTGCTCAGTGTTGGAGGAAGCCTGGTGAGGAGTTCCATGCCATCCTTGATCTGTCCATGGAGCAGAGCGAAGGCCAGCCTCTGCCCAGCCAGCATGAGCAGCTGGGATGCCAGCACTTCTTTGTCAGCCACCTGCATGAAGGCCTGAAAGCACAGAAACACAAGGGACTAGAAACAGTTTCTCTGTGACAGCTCACTTAGCTGGAGGCCTGAACAGCTGTAATACAAGAAAGTAATTGATACTAAAAGGACAAATAGTCTTTGAGAGTGTTTCTTGTGTTATGTGGGACTAACAAAGCACAGTATTAGGAGCTTCAGAGCAGCACAAGGCAGAGAATTATTCTGTACTTGACAGTCATTAGCAGGAGCACAAGATCTGTCTTACAGTCCAGCAACATAATCCCCCTTCAAGGAAGAGAAGGAGGTTTTCTGTCCTATTTTTTTTTCTTTCCTAAACGACATAACAGGCAAAAGAAGCCAATTCCTGAAATTATCAAATATAATAAAATTTAAAAGGCCATGCTAGTTATACCAGTAGTGTAACTGTCACATTTCCACTAGCTGCAATACTCAGATTCTTGCTGGGAAAATTGAAAAATAAAGGTAATTATTAGTCCTAAAAAGGTACTTTTATAGTCTCTGACTTTCCAGCCTGGGGATTTTTTGAGCTTGATAAATCTTGCCTAACCCTTCCAGGCATCTTAACTAAGTGAAAAGTAATTTTAGCAGAATACATGACAGTGTTGTAAAATGTTAAAAGCTGTTCTTACCTCTTCACCAAGATGATCCATCCCATAACTGTACAGTTCACAGACATAATGCCTTCTGACCAGATCCTCACATATCTGAAGATACTGAGCCAGGTCCACAGCCAAAGTTGGCCAATTCTTCCCCTTTTCAAAAGGAAAATAATCCTCCTCTGAGACTTCCCTGTCCTTCTGTGACGAACACCGTGTTTGAACTGCTGCACTCACAACTTTGAGCAAGAACTTTGAAGCAAAAATCACAGGTTACCTCAGGATTATCTGTAACTTCAGAAGTTTAAGAACTTTCAGTACAAGACTTCTGCCTACCTGCTGTCGTAGGGATAACACGTTTGGATCCATATCCCCGCTAGGGAGCAGCTGAATTGATGTAAGGTCCTTGAAAAATGCATTTTTGCCCTAAAATTGAGAACCAAAGACAGGCTTCAGGAAAATAGGGCAATACAACAAATGTACTCTGATCCAATACTAAGCAGCTCACTTAGTTCCTTAATTTATTTTGTTACTGCATCTTCTATTTTGCTCACAGAGCAAATGGAAACCTTGAGTAAGTGAAGGCACAAAGAGAATGGCTAATAGTAACAGTTGTATGTAAAGAATGGAGGCACAGGAATAGGATTTGATTTCACTCAAGACATAATATGCACTCTTAAATGACAAAAGGTAGTATAATGCTTTCTGTTAACAGATAAAAAAAATAACAAAACCAATGGAATTTGACCTGTGGTAAAATGCTAAAACCCGACTCAAATGCTTGATGAGAGCTTGCAGACTAGAGCCTACATCAAAACGAAAGTAATAAAAACTCCAGTAAATAATTTAGAAAAAATCTGAACAGTGTTACAGCACTAAATTATTATCTCCATCAGGAATTAAACCACAGTCTAGAGCAGTACTTTGTGTTTAAATTCTCTTAGAATTTAAATTCTCTTCTAAATTCTCCTAGAAGTGTGGTTCTGATATAAGGAAAGCTCAATTTTTGGTATCAGGACCAAGCTCTGATTGTAATATACTGCATTTTAAATGCAGTGACTTTTTAAATCAGTTTACCTGGGTTAAATGAAAAATTGTTTATTCTTTTTGAGATGCTAGGAATTCTGGAATAATCATCAGCAATAGTGACACTAACAACGTGTCTGACCTTTAAATATTTATGTTTCCACTGGTCTGGCACTTCTCAAAGCAACCAGAAAAACCTGTCATCCAGTGTTCTGACCACACAGTATTTTCAGGCCAGCTAATAATTAAAGAGCTCACATTCATGCAACTGAGGTCACTAGAAATCTTTTATTCATAAGGGAGCTCACCAAGTTTGAGTCTGCCTGAATTCTGGTGACAATTTCATTAATGCACCACAGTGGACTAAAGGCTTTCATAACATCGTGCAGGAGGCAATTAAAACACAAAAGCCAGCAAATATCCCAGCTACCAAGAGGAAGGGAGTATCAATTAAGGCAATATTTCGTTATCTGCTATCAAAGCTCTACCTTGCTGTCAAACAGTGACAGTGGCTTCACACCCTTGAGAGAGAGCCTCATGATGGCGTAGAGGATGGTGCAGAGCACGAACTGGTGCTCCACCAGCGGGTAGTGGATGCGCTTCTGCTCCAGGGCCAGCTTCACGATGGACACGGGGCCCTGCGCCGCCAGCCACGCGTCCTCCGTCTCCAGCACCGGGGCCTGCATCTCGTCACTGCTCACATCTGCCTGCTGAGCAACACACCACAGCTCACACAGGTCACACACCTAACACCTCCTACACTGGCCTGCTCTGCAAAGCCTTCCACCACAAGTGCTCTGCACTGAAACTAAAAAGAAAACTTCATGTTGTTTAGGATATCATTAACATTTGTTTGAACTGAACAGTGCAGAAATTAGTATAACCACAGTCTTCAAAAACAGATTTTAACCCATCTGTTCCTTACTTTCAATGGGAAAAACAGAACTTTTTACCTCTAGCAAAGTTTGCAGAAGCTCTGAACAGCAGCCAAGAAAAGCTGTCATTGCTGTGTCACTCATCCCTACGTCCTGGTAACAAACAGTAAGATTTAAATTGTTTCAGCTAGAATTGAAACAGGCTCTTATTAGCTCTTTATGTCTGAGAAGACAGTTATTGACATAAAATACATAGTTCAGCTCTGTTTCTTAACCTGTTATATTTAAATGTAAACAAATACTTACTAAAGTATAACAAAGAATTAACAGGAAAATTTGGAATAAAGTAAATGTAGCCATTTACAATACTGTATCACCAATGAAGATGGAATCAAGTAATGCCACCTAGTAAATTTAATTTTCTGATCATATCAGTTGTCTTCCAAAAAAATTTTAACTAATGACATCACGTACAAAAAATAATAGTAATTTGTCATCTTATAGTCTCAAGCCTACCCTCTATAATATTTGAAGTTATACTACTGTTCTAATCTGCTTTTTCAGATAAGAATTAATTGATACTTCTTAAAATCTGTAACATTCTCTCTAGGGCTACATTTTCCATTTTTTTAAACTTTCAAGAAAAAATCACAAACCAGTATTACATTTAAGGTATTTCTAGTTATTTTTTCCCACTCAGACAAAAGCAATATTACTTGCCCGTCTGCATAATCTGTCCTTTGGAGCTTTTCCAACCTGTTTTTAACAAAAAAAAAAAAAAAAAAAAAAAAAAAAAAAAAAAAAAAAGGTAAAACGTATCACAATTAAGTAATTTTCATTATGACATCTCTTACCCACATTTTAACCTTTTATTACAATTTTCCCAATAAAAAATGAGAAAATAGCTCAATTACAGCTACATGTAGCACATTGCATATCTTGCTTTGAACAAAAGACTTGATACAGAATATAAAGGAATGAACATCACTGATGCCCATACTTAGTTCATCCTTCTTAAAGCCTAGGATCAGAAATAAGGCCTCAAGGTCCTCATTCAAATCTCAGAGACAACTAAGAAAGTCCCAGTGATTTCCAGAATGCAGAACTAAAGCTGTAACACCAAGTATGATATTAGGAAGAAACCTGTTAGTTAATAAAAACCCTTCTCTCTTCTCCTGCAGGTGTTAACTCAGGTAGAAGAGTTATGGTAAAGGATTTATATAAATGCATTGCAGGAAAACTGGAAGAAGGTTTTTGCAGAAGCAGCACCTCCTACAACCATACACAACTGAGCCTGTTTGCTGGAAGGAACGGGGAAGAGGATGTTCTCCAGTTCCTAGAGAGCTAAACAAAAAGCAAAGGCAGAAAATGAGAGGAGCAAAGGAAGAGAGCAAATTCTTCCAGGTTTTGTGTTTGAGTTTTATTCTTTAAGTCACCATCCACTCACTAGGAGCGCTCTTCCTAAACTGTCTTCCAGTGAACAGCCCCACTGCATAGTTATTAAGCATAAAAAACACCTGAAGCTTAGCAGGGACAAAAGACTGTTCAAATTCAAAGCAGACAGGCTACATACTAGAACAAAAGCTAATTTACAATAGTAGCCACAGTTAAAAGTGCCCAACAACATCCATAAAATCTTCTGTAATTTACAGAATAAGTTCATGTATATGAAATCTGGACTTGTGGAAGATCCTTGGTAATAACTTACCAGGAAACAGGCACAGGCACTTTAGGATACTTATTGTTTTCTAACAAAGATTTATATATGCACACATAGATAGTTTCAAACTGTTTCACAAGTATTTCTTATTTAGCAATTACTAGTTAAAACTTCCCTTAACTCTTCAGAACACATCACCCAGTGTTGATCAGCTGCCTCTAGTTAATCATCCAAAAGATCTGATATTTTAAAATATGCATTTCATCATCACTTCGGAAAGTTAACTACATCATAAGCCAAATAAACAGTGGTGATTTGCACAGTTAAATCAAATATATTCCAAATACTTTTTAGTACAAAACACCAAAATGAAATTGTTTATAAATATTGGTTTCACTTTTCAGTTAGTAACAAAAGTAGCCTCAAGACACTGCACTCACCTTGTCCATAAGATACGTGGCAGAAGAAAGCCTTTTTACTAAGAATGTATTCCACATCATCAGAGCAATACCTAGAACAATCACAGACTTGTAAACTCCAGGTGACTAGAAAAGGGATTTTACAAGATGGTAAACAAAACAAGAAGGAATTGTGAATTATCCTCACTGCTTTACATTTGGAGTTCAGATTTCTCAGGAGAAGAACACACTGGTGATCCAATTCAGTCATAAGTGCAATTAATAACTTGTTAAAAATATTCTATTTTGCAGACTGGGTTAAACATTTTAAGTACAGATCAAGAGCGCATCTTATTTGCATACGTAAATAGTCTACAAAAAAGAAAATGGTCATCACCTTCATTGAAACAGGGTATCAATAGATGCATGAAAAGCAGTTGACTGCAATTGATGCTCCACTATTTAAATACAAGTAAAAAATCATTTCAGAGCAACTTTATTTTAAAATGCTTTTAGTGAAACACATCAACTTTATCTAATTAACTTATTTTCACAGTTGTGATGGAAACTCAATTTCACCATGGAAGAGAGAAGCGTGGAGGTCAGCAGAAAGTTTTGGGGTGGTTTGGTGGTTTTATGACAAAATGGCCATCACTGTTATGAACAGTATTCGTTTACTTTAGTCAACAAACATCCAATCTGTTTTACAATTTCAACAAAGATAATTTTTACTAAGAGCTTTGTACTTACCATGCTGAATGTGAGCATTAATAATGCATCTTAGATGATCTATAGACCTATTGAGAAAACATGCTTCCTTATGGAAAAAAAATAAATGGAAGTACAAATTAATACATTATACAAAACTTACTTTAAATGTAAATTACTAATTCTTAAAGGGCCCAGGTAGATTATCTAAAAGCTTTTACTTTGACAGTTATAAAACTTGTAAGTTATTCTGCTGTTGCAATCTTCTCTGCCAGTATCTGACAAAAACACATGCACATGGTGAAGTTTGTTTCAGTCATCATGAAGCCAACTGTAGTTTCAGGGTGTTTTTAATATAAGTACTGCTAACACTCTTTGCTGAAAGGCATCTCCACTGACTACGGTCATTTTTCAAATACAAAATCCATTTCTGATAGAAAAAGTAATTTTTACTCAATTTTGCTATGATGGAGTAAGTTTTTAACAAATCTCAGAGGAACCTTCTATTCTACATCAAGTGATGTGGCACAGCTCTAAGGATGCTAATTTAACTTTTAACATCATCTGAATTTAGGACAACGTTTTCCATTATAGAAACTATAAGACAGGAGAGGAAAAAAGGAATTTTTTTTTTCTTTCTTATGACAACTCACAGCAGTGCCCAAGGAATCTGAGAGCATTCAAGAAATCGCTCTTTCCTTCCACAACAGAATGGGTTCTAGTCTAAAAAATTTAGTATTCTGTAATTTGTTTAATCATATTTAGAACAGAGAAAAATATGCCTCTATTTTGGGGTACTTAAACTGTTTTGTATCTGCAGTACAAACAGCCAAAAATCTTTTTCAAACTGAACCCAGTTTTCACACTCCCAGTACTGAGAATCTGATAGCTTTGAAAGGTACAGTCCTGGCCTTGTGAGGTGCCATTCAGCCTCAGGACATACTCTCATTTTCCCAATTCTATTTCCACTTGCCACTTATCACAGAAAAATTGCACCTAGTAACTGCTTTCCAAGTCAGTCATATTAATTTATGTTTTGATGAACTACCAGAAACTTCTGAAGCTGCTTCTATCAAGTTGGTTTTAACCATTATTCCCTGCAGAAGACATTTTCTTACCTCTGTGTCCTTATTCCACTGCACTACACATTCCCAAGAGCAATGTGCATGGAGTATATCCACTTCAAGACTACATGGAAATTGCTGATATGCTACTTGCAGCAGCTCTAGAAAAACAAAATCTGAAGTTAGAAGACAGATATCTTCCCACTAAAATTTCTGCTACTTCACAAGTCTCTGCGTACTTTTATAATTTTAAAAATTCACGTTGTTTTCTTACCTAAGATTCTTTCCAAGCCTGTAGCTGCTTCTGGTTCCTCAAGAAAGAGGTTATTATGCACTTCTACAGATTCTTCAGTACTGTCTGTATTGTTTTTGTACTGGGCCACGTTCAGTATAATCGGACTGAAGCCTTGCCTGAAAACCCACTTTGCTACAGTGTCAGCAATACCTCCTAGGATGTTGGAAAGAAAAGTAAGAGGTAGAGTCAGTGGATTGCAGATTATTTATGGTTCACAATCTAAGGACAAGAGACGATACAGGGGTTTTAACTACTAACTTGAATTACATACAGCTAACTCTACCAATTAAAAAAACTTCCTAATCAACTGATGAGAAGCTTACAATGCAGTCCTTACAATAATAGCTTTTACCATTTTAAAGTTCTACATGATTTGCATTGCTTTTTAAATTAAGAATGGTAACCAGCAAAACAATTTCCAGAGCAGAGTATATAATTAAATAGGTAAGGATGGCTCAGAAGTCTATTAGAAAGAAAATCAACAACCACTCCAAGAAAAAAAATGTACCTTTTCCAGCTTCAAGCAATTTCTTAACAGACAGTCTCCCCAAAGGATCAGCCTGGAGTGATGAAACTCTTTTTGTCCTTTTGGTCACTTTGCTGTGCAGTAGTGTTTGAAGTATCAGGCAATCCTCTAACTGTTTCAGCAGAAGTTTCCAATATTCAGTATCAAGCGAAAGTGCTTCCCAGGATTCTGTGTCTGAACCTACAATTATTTGGGAAAACTAACAGAAGATATGAACTGGTTTAGGTCTGTTCATTTTAAAGCACCATTATTTTGTTCATTAAAAAAATGCATAGCATTAAAATTCAAAGCTATATCCCAAGAGCTACTGCATTTTAAAGAATAATTTACTTCAAAGTATGCATTAATTAATTATGCAAAGATCAATTAATATCCCACACTGCTCACAAGTTACACACACACTTAAATAAAAACCTAAAGGAAATAAAAGGACCTGAAGGATCATCTTACAGTCCCATTTTTAAGTTAATATTTACCTGAAAAGTGGGTTAGAATCCCTTAAAAATATTTACTGTTTAAATCCTCCACTATATACATCTTCCCAAAATATATGCTGAATCCACCTACATTTCCATTTCCTATCATATTAAAAAGTACATATCGTGTACCCAGAAATACTGGATCACACCACATGGCAGCTCTATGCATTATTTTGACAATTCTCATGTCTATCAGGAAATGCTCTGCCAGGAAGCCCAAGAATCTTTCCAGATTGGTAGGGAAAAAAAGAGGGGGAAAGATACATGCATTTATGGAAAGGGAATACGTTCATTTTTTTAAAAGCAAAACAGAAGAAAAGGGGACAAAGAGGGCATGTAGGTAAAGGATAATACATTGCAATGTATCAACGTCTCTATTTTGCAACACTGAGAATTCTGATAAACAGAATTGCAATAGTTGAGGTGAGTGTGCAAAAATACTAAAACACTTGCTAGTACTCTAGTTATAACTTATAAGGCAGACATGATTAGGGGGCTGGAGCACCTCTCCTATGAAGACAGGCTGAGAGAGTTGGGATTGCTCAGCCAGGAGGAGAAAAGCCCTTACTGCAGCCTTCCAGTACCTAAAAGGGGTCTACGGGAAAAGGACTTTTTACAAGGGCAGGTAGAGGTAGGACAAGGGGGCACAGCTTTAAAGACAAGTAAGGAGGTTTGGATTGGCTATTAGGAAGAAATTCTTGACTGTGAGGGTGGTAGGCACAGGTTACCCAGGGAAGTTGTGGATGCCCCTTCCCTGGAGTGTTCAAGGTCAGGATAATGATGCTCTTGAGCAACCTGGTCTAGTGGGAGGTGTCGCTGTTCAGGGCAGCTGGGGCTGAAATCAGACCATCTTTAAAGTGCCTTCCAAGCCAAACCATGCTCTGGTTGTATTTACAAGACTGAGCATCACCTACATCCCACCTAATCCAATTCAGACACATCTGCCTGGTGCTATTTTGAAATGGAATAAAGTTTTCCATGTTGAATTGAAATGCTGTATGCAGTTTCACAGCCTTAAGCACAACTTGGTAAAGGTATTTATTGCCAAGAAAACCAAGCCTCCACCATGTTAAGAAGGGATAGTAACATAGGTACTACAAAAATTCAACGGTATACTTAAAAAAAAAAATTATTGCAACTATGTTAAAACAGGTTTACCATCCAAAGTTCAGGGGATTTCTCAAATTTATGTGGGAAGTGTTGTATTCTTTAAGTTCATCAGTATCATTTGCTACTGAGAGAGAAACTCAATGTACCATTTCCATACTTAAATACGTTTATTAAATAATCCTGACATATTATTAATTCATCTCAGCATAATGTTCTTCAAATCTGAATGTAAATTTTCAGGCTTGCAGGATGTCAAGCTTGTGCCCAGGTTGGAATGAGGAGAAATGCTGAGGGTGTTAGTGTTACCAGGAGAGCTGCAGGGAAGCGATACAGTAAGCAGAAGAGAAGGGGAGGTGTGAGAGGAGGTACCTTTTTCTCCGCCACACTATCGATAATCTGCGCGGTCACAGAGTGTCCCACGTGAGCCGAGAGCAGCGCAGCCGCGCTGTTCTCCGACTGAAGGCAGGCTGTGCGCATCTGCTGCCACCAGGGCGACACCGACTGCGTGTCCCACGACTCGTCTATAGCCACTGCAGGCAAAGGGAGAGCGGGAAACAGCTTGGGCCACTGTGCAGGAGCAACCAAACCCGGAACCAGCACTTGGGAACACAGCTTCTCCAGGAAGAGCCATTTCTGATTACTCTACATCATCATTTTTCAGGTATTTAGCACACAGGTTCTGGATTGCAACTCAAGTTTAAAACAGAATGTGAATTACTCATTCTCAAAACTCATTTGTAGCAAACAGACAAGAGATCTTAATCACCAGGTAGCAAACCTGCTGCATGCTTAAAAGATCTAAGGGATGTTACACTTCACAGTGCAGACAGATTCATTTGTGATTTCAAGATGCCACACAAACTCTATGCACTCAATGTCTCCCTTCAGGCTACCTTGTGTTCAGCAGCATTAATTACTCTGACAGCAGCAGTAGCTTATTCATGCTTCCCCTTTCAAGCTGATAATGCTGCTCTATGGTGAAGTAGACAATAAGGGAACCTGGCACAGATTTATCCACAGCAGCTGTATGTGAGGTGAGGTAGGAGAATCAGCATTTATTCATATGTACAACATATGTAGAATCTACTCCAAATTATGGCAAACTGACTTCATAGAGTACTTAAAGTTACAAATGCTGCTGAAGTAACAGTAAAGTAAAGGATGTCTGAGAGCCAGTTAGCATAAATTAAAGAGATGGGACCATTCAAAAAATGTGAGGAAAGCGAGCTGGACAGCCATATTCTGGTGCCAAATAAGAGTTGTGTCAACTTAGTGCAGAGTGGGAGTGAACACATGGCATGATTAATTAGTCCACGAACATACTGCATTATGTTTTGCTGCATAACTTGTGAGGGGGGGAAACCTAAAGTGATAATAGACTCTAGTCAGAGTAGCAAAATTCCAATAAAACAGTTGCCTTTTAGTATTTTAAATGCACATCTCACCTTTCATTTTGCTCAGAAGTGACAGCATAGTGTGAAGGCAACTGACAGAATCTGGTTTGTCTAGAATATCTTTTTCCTTGGAAAGCCATAAATTGAGAAGTAGTGACTGCAAAAAAAAAAGAGAATGTGGAATTGAAGCAGTAAAATTAAAGTCTAATATTGCAACACATCCAATGCAAACAGTTTCTCAGACAAGTTTTGTGTCACAGATTAAAAATGTTATATCCATGAACCATTATATTAACATTGCAAGTTAAAAATATACAGCACAATGCACTCTATGACAGATATTGGAATTAAATAATACAGTCAGTACATTCAATTAGGAAGATATTCTAGAAAACACTCCCTTTTGAAAGCTCAACTTGTCAAACATTAGGAGTTATTAATATTATAGATAAAAATTTTACAACACTTGTAGTCCTTAATGAACATTCTAGACATTCTCACTAGAATACCCACATTTTCTACTAGAATATTTTCTTCTTTTTTTTCTTTGATATCGCTTAACTGGGAAATGCAAATATGAGCAACTAAAGAACTGAATATGGGATATTTGAACACAGCCTAAATACAGCAGTAATCCAAAGTAATCTGCAATCAACATGCAGAAATTTTCCTTTCAATGTTTTGTTTTCAAAGTACTAAGTCAAAGTTTTGAAGTATGTAATAAATATCTTACCAACAAGGTTTGTGGACTAAAACCTGCTGATTCCAGTGCATGGCACATTTCCTCAGTGGAACTCTCCCCACACAAACACTTCCAGAAAAAAAAGCTGCCTGAAGCAAGAATTAGTTGACATTATGAATAGTATCTAAAACCACAACCCCTCTCCTTACACTTAGAAAAAAAGCAATCTATTGATCAGGTCTCAGTGAGTGCAATACAAAAGAACAGATTACATTCAGGATCATCTGGTGTTCACCTGTCTGCCAGGTAAAACCACAACAGTCTTTTCTGATGCCCAACAAAGGACACAGAGGGTTGAGATAATGACAGATCTGACCAGAGCACCTTAAAACAAATCTGTCATGAGCACTGATTACATTACTTTAACAGTCAGGGTCACAATGCTGATGGATTTGCTGCCAGAGCTGTGTTAAGTGTAAATCGCTGTAAACATTCTCTGTTGTGCTCTATCACCCCTGCGGGTTTGGTTCGGGTTATCGTGTACTGAGTAACGCTGGCTCATGGCACGATAAGATCTCTGTCGTGACACTGAGCTGCCTTCGGCCACCAGCTCCGGCCCTCGGGCGCCGTGCAGTGGCAACGATTCGCAATTACACCTTCGCTCCTTCGAGGGCCCCTCCAGAGGGAAATTCCTTCCTCCATCTCCCCCTTCTCCAGGGGAATTGGAAGCATTCTGCTCAACACTGCTCGGTTTAGTCAAACGGGAGAGAAAGTCTCTGGATCTGATGGCAAAGTGACAGGTACTGTGGCTACTCCGAGCCCAGCAAATGGCACATGGCTGAGCTAGAGAACCAACCTGACACTGAACCACAAGAAGAAATACTGGAAGTGAAAGTGAGCTCACTCAGTAGGAGGAAAAGGAGAAGGAGGTGGATGAGGCAGGCTAATCCAAAGCAGGAGAGTAGTAGAATGAGGTGGTCACTACTCAGGAAGAAGAGGAAGAATTTGTAAACAAGGCAGTAACCAAAAAATCCCTATCCTTGAGGGAGCTGCAAGATATCCATGAATATTTCAGCCAAAATCCAGCTAAGTACGCTGTCATTCAGCTGTTCTTATGTTGGGATAAAAAGGCCAGTAGCCTGAAATGAGAGGGTAAGGAAGCCAAAGAGCTGGGATCCCTTTCTAGGGAAGAGGGCATTGACAACAGAATTGGAAAAGGGGCACAAATCCTCAGCCTCTAGAGGCAACTCCTCCCAGGGGTGAAGGGAAGGAATCCCTTTAAGGAACACATTACATGTCACCCAGGCAAGCAGACTGATCCTGACTGCACAGAACAGGGTGAAGCCACCCTTGGGAAAGGGTGAAAGATGAAATGGGCTTTTAGAAGCTACATGGAATGCAGTGGGTGCTGGGACATTTAAACATTGGGATACAGAGGTAAGGTCACTTGGTTGGTCAGCACTATGGGATCAGCCAATCAAACTACCCCTGGCCAATCAAAACTCTACTGTACAACAGAAAGGGATAAAAATACACTGGGGAACAGAGTTTATGTTATTCCTGCCTCAGGCAAAAGCAAACACATTTGTGGAACTGCTTTTGCTAAGGGACCTGGATGCACTTGGGGAAGTCTGATGTGTACCTCAAGGGAATATGGGTGAAATTCTGGGTGAAAACAGACAATGATTTGAATTGTATGTTAACTGCTATATAATACTGTATGGCACCAATACTACAAATACTATATGCCACATCAATGGTATTCCAATAAAAATTACCCAGATTATTGACAATTTAATTTTGATTAATCTGCCAAAGTGCAGTGATGCTGTAACATGACAAGCACAGCAGTGATGGGACCAGAATTGGTTTCAGCATGCAACAATCCAACACCTCACACCACTTCTCCTGCCCTAGAGGACTACTATGACAGATGGAGCCCACAGCCATGGACTAAATGAAATCACTGGACATTTTAGAAGACCTTGATGAAAATCTCAACTCCACAAATTAGGTGTCTTTGTTGCCTCACCTAATGGCCTTGTGCTGCCTCTGGTCAGCTCCCCCATCTCTGAGGCTAAAGTCAGTCCTGCCATTAACTCAACTCTTAGGGTGCTGTGACCATGAAAACACAGCATGGTACAGCTGCTCTGTGAAGTACCCAGTTACCACTGCCCAATTTAGTGGTGTTAATAAATGAATGAACAGTGGTTTCAGGGTAGTTGTATCCACAGATGCAGTTAACTTCTACTAACAGTCATTCATGTGAAAGATTTGTCTTCCAGCTAAATATAAGAGTCTAAAAGGAGCAGTTACATACTACTTCAAGGCCAGATGGGTTGCTAAGGCCCTCAAAGGCTAAAATATTTATACCATCTTAGACTAAAATCAGTCTGAGTAATGTAATAGAGCTCAACAGCTCTTACCTAAAGCTACATATTCTCCATCTTCCATATTTCTTACAGTAATCACATCCTTTTCATATTCCAGATATTCTAAGAACATTTTCACAGACAACACGTCATCCTTCTCATCAGTCAACTGAGTGGTACTTTGAGTATTTTCTTTCTTGTAGTTCTCCAGTAAAGTTTCAAGCCTATGAAAATCTTTTTCTTCAAGACGAAGCAGTTTAGCCAAGTCCTTAAAAGCAAAAGCAAAAAAAACCAAATCTCACAAAAGACTTACACAAGCAGATGGTTTTCAAAACGTAGTAAAAATGAAAAAAGTCAGAAGAGTCAAAATACTCCATTTCAAACATTAAAAACATCTTTAAGAAGGGCCAAAATAATCTCCAAATCAGTTATTCACATTGCTCAAATGAAGAGCTTGTCCAGATTCTTCTTAAGGACCAGAACAGATGCATTTCCTTTTTTTAGATTCTGCCCACAGCATAACAGTCATCCATCAAGTAAACAAGCCTATAAAACACCAGTATGGTTTTGTAAATATATAAGCAGCTTTACAAATTATAGCAAAAGCAAGCCAAATTATGCTGCTATGCAAGCATCAAAATTTACCTTCTAAGGTCCCAAAATATCTGTCCAAAACCAATGTTAAGAACACGCTACGTACTTTGAATAAAGGACTGAAAACAGGAGACTGTGGTTTTATTTTCACTTGTATCTCAACTTCATGCGTCTCCTAAAGAATATTAGGTAGATGAATTACGAGACACCTGTGTGGGCTGGAGGGAAGGTATTATAAACAATTACTTCATTAAAAGCTGCAGACCACAAAAATGGGTAACTTGCTTACCTACTTACTTTATATGAGGCTTTGAAAATGTATTTTTATGCTTAAATCATCACTTGAATTTAAAAGACAACTGAATTTCCAATTTACTCACATTATCTGAAGGTGAAGTCTCTTTCTGTATGCTCTGGGAATTTAGTTTGCTAACCAGTTCATAAAGATGTAACAGCTTTAACTTGTCTTCACAGAACTGCAGCAGTCCTTCATCCACACACTCCAGGTCTGAGGAGAAATAAAACTGCATTTGAACTTGAATATGTAGCCTAGAATAGTGAAACACACACAAAGAACTGGAGGATTTCTGAAACTCACTGTAATTTTTTTTGATGCACTGCTATTTGCAATCATTACATTCAATTCAGAGCAGCATAAAATAAGAATTATTTTTACAAGAGGTATTAAAGAAAGCTATGAAGCTTGTTTTAAAACTGAAGGTTGACAACGTGGAACTGAACGAAGACAAACCTACTGTCTTCTCCTGATTTAAGGCCAAGCTAGAGACTGTCAAAAATTGAAATACAGTTATTATTTTATTTCATCAAGAATAACAAACTGTAATATTTTATTCATTCTAACAACACTTTAAGCATATTCCTCTCATCTGAAGAAGGCTTGATAACTACTGGCATTAATTAAATTTCACCACAGCAAGACACTGCCTTCTGTATTTTGCAATCTTAGTCTCAGAAATTTCAATAATCTATTGACATTCAAATTCCAGTAACAATTAAAAGCAAACAACATAGGAAACTAACACTAACATGCCCAAAAAAACACCCTTTTATTCAAACTTTTTAGTCTTTAAAGAAAGCTTTTTTGAGAGATCCTAAAATGACCTTTCTATACAAAAGATTCCTCTGAATACACAATTTTCACCTGAAGCTGCTTCTAAACATGATTTTCACTTACAAACCCTTAAATACTTTTGATACATTGCTATTAAAATCCTACCAAAAAAAGAGAAAAATACAGAGAACTTGTCACAGAACCACTTGACCTTGAATTCACAACCACAGCATTCACAGAAGCCAGGATCTGCTTCATATTATCTTTTACCTACTAGACAGAAGTGGAGAAATATAACACTACTCTTGTAGAGTAGAAGGCTGGAACATCAGTCAAGTTTGCTGTATATTGTGACTGTGGGGAAATAATGTTATTTGATGAGAGATTAATGATGAAAAATGCACAAACACAGAGACGTTAGGAAATACACTTCTCTGTCAACCTCTCTTCAGAATTAAAAGTCATGTTTCTCTTTGCCTTTGGATGTTTTAGGAGTTCTAACAGAAATGGATAATACTATTCATTTAGAACGAGGTAGAGAACTTAGGTAGAGAACTGCATGTATGAAGGGCTTAATCTCCTCTATGTACTTGAAGAAAACCATACAAAGGAACTACCACTGATAGAAATGAAGTAGAGATTTCTTTGATTTTCAGCAATAAGATTTTGAACTGACAGTGGCACTTCTTGACATAAGCTCTGAAATTTCTACCAAAACATGAAGTATTTGGTAAATTTCAGCAAAGTTTACCAAAAAAAGATACTAGATGTGGTCACAGCTCAGATTCTCAGTGATAAAGATTTTGTGCTTCAAGTACATTAAAATTCACAGATCATGCCACATTCTCATTTCCTTCTTTGGAGAGAGAATACATTAAAACATCTACAGGCAAATGCCTACAAACCTTCTTTCTATAGGAAGCTTTTACAGGACACAAGTACCCAGACCAGTTGTTGTTGTTGAGTTTGTTTTGTTGGGTTTTTTAAAAAATATAATCACAAGTTACTAGCCACACAGCAAGCTTAGCCAAGCATACTTAGTAGCAAGCTTTTTGTAGTCTGCATTAAATAAAGACATGGAAAAGCAACATCCTGTGATATCTAGCACCAAAACTAAGCAGACCAAGTCTGGTCTCCCAGTGGAACAGAACATTTCTACAACAGTCTCACAACACTGCAGACAAAGTGCAAATGCCTCTCTATATTTGCAAAATAAATATCCACCTACCCTGTTTTTTTAAATTATCCATTAATGTCTGAGTGATGTTTGTGAGAGATGAAAGTGGCACACGTTCACTTGTCAATATACTTTCCAAAGCCTGTTAAGCAGATATTCAAGAGTATTAAACATTCACTTAATCTCATTGAAAAAACATGCAAGTTAAGCCAAGAATAGCACAACTTGACCACAATTCTTCATCTGTATTTCACCTTCACATATAATTGTGGCAAAATTTGTTCCCACAGAAAGGTCTTCTCTCTTTTTATTATTCATATACAATGCCTTGGGGAAGTCACAAGTTAAAGTCAATTCTAGTCAGTATGTTGTGAAAAAAACTACCCAGAAAAACACCACACAGAAACCCTAAACAACTCAATTTTTTTGCTTCAAGTAATTCTAAGAAAAAAAAATCTTATGTTGAAAGATTTAGCATTCTGATAACCCAGTACTTTTTTTCTAATATTAAAGTATACTCTAAATATTCACCTGTTTTTTTGTAGCAGGATATTTGATATCAAGTATTAATTCCTTTGCTTCAGCTTCAATTAAATCTGCAAACAAAGACAATCACAATTTAAATTCATATTTCTCAAATGCCTTCTGCAGAGCAAGCCAACCCGCACCACAGTTAAGGTGCGTGTGGGTTCGTGACAAAGATGATGACACTGTTGCAAAAGATGCCAAAATAAGCTTGAAGAAAATGAAACAAAGTAACAGAAACCCTGAGCTACTTAAAGATCATAGCTCATAGCACATACAGCCGTCAGAATGCACCACAATCATACTTGTGGATTTACACTGACAACACAGATAATCCAAGAACTCTTTGATAACACAATCTTAAGAAATTATACAAGAGAACCTACCTGGATCTGAGGTTTTAGCTTTGAGTAAAGCATTTAACTTCTTGACTAGATGCAGATCTTTTGCTCGTTCACTCTTTTTATCACTGAAGACAAAGAATTTTTAATTGTATGAGTGAAGAGAATTAAAAGTAATAATTCAATAAAACTGTATTTTTAAAAATTATTTACGCTACTTTAAGGTAGCATCTCAATAATGAAAATCATGTTAATCCATACAAACCAATGAGACTATTACAGAGTACTATTCAGCTTGAAAAGGAACAGCAGAATTGCTGTCTCCAACTGTTTCCAAAAACAATAACGAAATTAATTTACTTATATAGAGCATAAATAGTCCTTACCTCAGTGATAAATGGAAAGGTACATGGACAGCTTTTACACTTCCAGAGACTGGATCAACAAGGCAGATCTGGTAAGTCTGAGGCTGCCATCCCTGACTGGTCACATTGTTTAGACCCATTATTTTATAACCAGGATACAACAACCTGAAATTTTAAAAATTGGCCAAAATTAGCAACCTTCCCTGTCCAGAAACAAAATAAAAAGGCAACAAGTTTTATGAAGCTAAGGTTTAAGAACTGCTAAACATCTTTACCAGAAAAGACTGTAGAGTGATGAAATATGACAATATATCCCCACCTCTAGAACAACAAGCTGCATTCAGTGGAAACACTGGGCAGCACTGGAAGTGCTTGCCAGCACCACTAGCACCTACCCCTGGCATAGCCATGTATCACTTTATTGCAGCAGCACAGCCACCATGCCTACCTGCTACCTGTTCCTTACCTGCAATATTTCCCCACATTGAAGGCTCCAACCCGAGGTCCTTGCTGTGTGCTCCACACTTCCAGAATGCCTCTTCTTGGAGCATAGATCACAAGGAACTGAGCTACCCTGCTTGGACCCTGTGCATTTCCAAAAGGAGAAGAATCCATCTTCTCAGTTTCCCTCTCCTGAAGGTCCTCTACAGTCTGTATCCAACCAACTTCTGCATCACGGTATCCTTTGTAAGAGAAGACAGGTGGTCATTAGCGTGCAGAAATTAATACAGGATTAGCGCATCAGGCTGTAATCTTAAACTTTGTTTCAAATTGTGCAACTCCTGAGTCCTGTAAAGAACTCTGGTCCATTGACTTGGAACAGGGCCCACCAGAGAGTGGCCAAACGTAGCCTCTGGCAAACCTCTGGGGAGGAACAAATACTTCTGAAAAAGATAAAAAAACCCCCAAACTCATCTGGTCAGTACTCTGGATGTTACACCAAAGCAAGAAATTGAGGAGTTGTTGAAACTGTTGTGCAGCCATTATGATGAAATAAGAACCTAACAAGCTGTATGTCTTCTTACTGATTTTTTAAAGTTTATCAGCAGAATTAAAGAGGGTACTAGAGCTTATCAAGAGAAAGAACCTTGGAGAATAGAGCTAAAGCTCTTCCAAGAAAAATACAAACCAAACAGACCAAATTTTAACTGTATGCCGTATAAGTATTCCATGGATTTACAAAAATACCCTTATAGACTTAATATGACACCTGGCTTTGGTTTGTAATGAAGCAATGCACTAAAATTCTTGGAATTCTAGGTCTGAACATAAAAAGCCCCAGCATTTTAAAGAATATTATTTGCTACACTAATATCACTACCATACCTTTCCACATGCGAACTGCAAGTCCTCTTGTAACATCCAGCAAAATAACCCTTCCAAATTCATCTGTTACTGCTGCCAAAGTGTTACATGGAGAAAGACATATCCTTTCACCACGGCGTCGGGAGTCGGGAAGTCCAAACCTAAAACAATAATAATGAAGCAAAGCCACTAGACACATCCTTTTCTTCAGAAGTAGTTAGATGTTCTTCTAAGGATTAAGAGCTTTTTTTTTTAGGGTAACAGAAGGTATGGGTAAAATTAAGAGCAAATAATGAAAGAAGTTCTTGTTCTCTCTACCAAGATATATCATAGCTCTGCTGAAGTCCTACTGAAAAAGCAAAGTTCAGAAAGTTGGGTAAGTGACTGCCTTGTCATGCACTGTCAGGCAATCACTGTACAGTAACAATGAACCCATGCACTGGAAGGGAAAGATGAATATTTATTTGTCCAGAACAATAAACTGAAATGAAACAAAGCTTCAAACAAATGACCTACAAACTACCATGACTGCTTAAAGTCACATGTTCGTCAATTATACAGCTTTCAAAATAATTTAAATAATTAAAAACACAAGACATCCAAAGTAACTGACTGTGAAAAAAAAGCAACTTACCTCACTGCTAATGGGGTTGCAGGTTCCACTTTTGGTTTCTGCTTTTGGACAGGTTCTTCTTCATGTTTACTCTTCCAACCAAGCCAGCCACTTGCAACAGAAGAACATAACAAGGATTACACTAATGGTCCTAAAAATATTCAAAGTATTATGTAGCTACCACTGAAAAAACTTTTTTTTTTTAAAATTTTATTACCTGGCAGCATTAAACAAAGCTGAAGTCAGTTTGCTTGCAACTGCTAAGGCAACGTGAGACAACAGTGGCTGTGAGCTACCCTGAAATACAGGAATGAAGTGTTTAGGGAGTAAGGAAATAGTCATCTGTGAACCACCCTGAAATGAAGGAACAAAACCTTTAGAAAGCCAAGAAATAGTAATTACACTGAACTCAACTGCAGAATAGTTTTTCAGGCCTCCTATGGACTTTCAGCTCAGAAAGCATAGCTTTAAGGCTTTAAGACTGCAAAATTTTAATTCATTGCCCCCAGAAAAGCCATTCTGATATCTCTTTACCATTTCAAAATCCTCCTGCAAGTCACTGGTAGCTCAGTAAGTTTGTCTGTAACAGAAGTTACAAAAACCCTGTGTATCATCTATCACAGAAAGCTGGCTGGTGTATGGCTTTGGCATCCTTGCAAATATCAACATAAGCAGTTTTTTCACAAATCTGTTGGAAAGCAAGTACAAAAACCAAAATTCCAATTCTAGCACTTTAAATTAACTTTCAATCCTGGTAAGGACAGCATATAGGTAGGGACTGAATGTACAGACACAGCTAAACTGACATCCTTTTCCTTCCATGCAACAGAAGATGATGTAAAAAAACTACAGTTAAACATAAATTGCAGTTTTCTCCTACAAGAAATCAGTACAATGTACTCAGGTTGTGTTGAATCAAAGGCCAAAGACCTCCAAAAACCCATAAGATGCATGTTTACGCAATGCCAACGTAATTTTTAAAAAACATTAGTTGGCAATAAATTAACAAATTTGAAAAAATTACTTATCACACTCAATTTAAGATAGAAAACAAAATCTCTCATTAGCAGGAACCCAGGCTGGACATTACTATCACATCCACTCCAAATCATTCCAGTTCCAGAAGATTAAGGAGAAATGTCAATATAAAATGAACATAAGAATACTTCAGAAATACTCATACAGAAAAAAAAGAAAGATTAATTATTCAAAGTTTCAGCAAGTCAGCTTTGTGGTACATACCTCCAGGGCAAAAAAGAACCCAGTGAAAGGATTGGCTCCAACAGTAACGTATTGGGACATGGCAGGTGGACTGTTTTTTATAGCTGCATTATATCCTCCTATATTGGAGGCAGTCTTCATTTGATCAAAAGGACACAGTGTCATGATGCCTAACAAAAACATTAAAGTGAATGTCTTACACATTCAGAACAGAGGCATGCAACTGCTCTAAAAGCATAAATATATTCCTGCCTTCTTGACTGACCAGACAGCATTCAGGGGGAAGGGAAGAGGAACAGCTTTAACCACAGAAATGCCAAACAACATGGCAGGAATAACCTAATGGACTTGGGTTAATTATAAAGCACATCTGGTTTGTTCAGAAGAAAAAATATTCAGCAGAGTTCAGCGGCAAAAATACATGTACCAAACTCACTTCATCTGCCTTGAGAGCAGCCTTCTGACCTCTTAGCTGCTTTTGTAGAAAGGGTGGAAGAGAAACTAAGTTTACTGTCCCTCAGGTACACCTCTCTGACAAGAACAGAGGCTTCTGCAAATTCCTGAAGGGTAAAAGTCTTTGAAAGCCTATGAGTCAATTTGGCCTTTTAGGAAAGGAACCATTTCAAATTTAATTTTCCTTATGTGTCAGACTCAGGAAAGACCCACACCAGTCTTAACCTGCCTGCCAGACAGATCTTTCACCTGACAGAAATGGAAATAACTGCATCTGATCTGGTCTCTCTCAGCTGTTTCCTACCAAGCAATAAAGACCAAGACAGTTACAGCTGTAAGAAGGAAGACTCAATCAGACTAGGAAAGAAAGTAAAAAATATTTTTGATAGTGGTTAATGAGATCATTCACTATGACAGCCTTCTCTCGCTGGTTTCTATCCAATCAGTATCACTAAGTGCTCTCTACCAGATTTTAACTGCACAAAAACATCAATTTCATTTTTTTAAATACTTGAAATTAAACAGAAATGCTTACCAATACTAGCATGGTCAACAATTGTATCCACATCTTGTAAACCCCATTTCTTATAAGCTAATGGTGGAGGCTGAACATTCTCATTGCCAGATGCTGCAGCTGACAAAAGTTGAAAAAACACAAAAAAATTTCTACTGAGTCAAAAGACAAAGGAATACTATAACAGAGAGGGAAAAAAAACCCCATCTGATGCAATCTGAAGCCACAAAACCTAGTTTTAAGTTAACACGCATTGAAACATCTGTTAAAATGGCCTTTTGAAATACTTACCATCATCAAATTAAAACATTTGTAAAAATTACCTGGATAGAACTGCACATGATATTACCTCATAAATACATTTTGTACTTGCAGATAGTGTACTCACTAGCTATTATGGTATAATACTCTACAATTTTAAAAAGCTACTACAGTTGATTTCTGTGGTTTGGGCATGTTTAAATGGAAACTTCTCCACCCAAGTACTTGCAAAGTCAGCACACTCACTAGATATGTAACAGTGGGAGGTAAGAACAGTGGTAAGACTAAACCAGTGTGACACTTTCAAAATATCCATTACCCCAAATAGAGATGATTAACAATGAAGGAAGCTACAGCACTCCAGCTGTAGATATTGCAACAAGCTTTGAGTCCTACTGAACACCATCCTTGTACCATCTATCACACAGTACTGTCACATAATTCTCCTGTACTCCCTGGAAAGTGAGCTTATTTCCAAATTAAGAGTATGAACAGACACTGTACTAAAGGAACAGGATCAAAGTCTGCACAATCAAACAAGGTATGAAAAGCTCTTAGACATGAACACAAAGGGCTGCCATCATCACAGTATAATCACTTCCCATAAAGTCTTTCTTGGGAAGAAGAACACTCCACTGACAGTGACATGCTAAGAAGCACCTCAGCAGTATGCAGTGGCTTAATGCCAGTGGGCAGCTGACCACCACACAGCAGCTCACTCACTCACTCCTAGTGGGATGGGGAAGAGAGTCAGAAGAGTAAAAGTGAGAACACTTGTGGGTTGAGATAAAGACAGCATGCAAACAAAGCAAAATAATCAATTTTCTTCACTACTTCACATCAGCAGGCAGGTATTTAACTACTTGCACAAATGCAGGGCTTTATCACACCTAACAGTTATTTGGGAAGTCAAATGCTGTAACTCGGAAGATTCCCCCTTCCTCCTTTGCTCTTCCCAGCTTTTATTTCTAGGAGTATCATCATATGGCACAGAATATCTCTCTGGTCAGTTGGAATCAGCTGTACCAGCTGTGTCCCTCCAAATTTCTGGGAACGCCCAGCCTGCCCACTGTTAGGGCAGTGTGAGAAACAAAAAAAGCCTTGACACTAAGTAAGCTCTATTCCACAGCAGCTAAAACATGAGCATGCTATTAGTGCTGTTTTCATCACAAATCCAAAACACAGCCCCATAGCAGCTACTAGCAAAAAAAACTCTATCCCAGCCAAAACCTGTGTACAGAATTATGGTGAGCATGTAGAAGACAATCAATACTACTTGGACAACCTGGGCTCTGGGAACATCTTCTAAAGACGGGAAGAAATGTCCGTGAATGAAGTGCTGTCAATATATTGATGAACAAGCAAGGAAGATCTAAATTCCACCTTGATTTTATATTTAATCTAAGTAAATTTCCTAAAAAATAAAGAACTATTAACAGACTGAAAAAGAAACATCTCCCCTTACACGTACCTCTTGCTACCTGATTGCGACACGCACGAAGGGACTGGAAGAGGCTGAAGCCATCAATTGTCACAATTGCTGCTGGGTACAAGATACTTAGTTCCTCATTCTGGGGAAAAAATGAGAAAAATGAGACAAAAAATAGATCACTGCTACTGTTAGGACAGCTTATTCTGGCTTTTTATACTATTAAGTACACAAAGATGAGGATTACATCCAGAGAGTTAATATTGAACAGCCACAGGCAACAGACTAAGGCAAAACTACAGAAATTCCGTATTAAACTACACCAAAAATTATTTAGCCATGCAGTTTTCTATTTTTATCTTCTTTTAATAACTTCTTTGTTTGCTTAATATATATTATGGCTTAGGAAGAAAATACATAAGTTACAGCAGCTTTTGAAGGCGACAGAAAAACAGGTTAATCTAGAATGTAAATATCATGGTTTTAGGAAGCCAAATTCTGAAACTGGATTAATGCCTGCCTGAATTACCACTTAGGCACATAAAAGTTAATCAAGTAATACAAATTCAAGACTCAAATTCCTTAATGCTTCTGTATTTCAAAACTGATCCCAAAAATGTCACACTAAATTACATGAGTATTTGTACAAAGAAAACTTGGAAATTTCTGTGATTTTGTTTCGTTTTTCACATAAAGCTCACCAACTCAGCCAAAAGCAAAGAAAGCTGCCTTCTTTACTAAATATAAATAGTCTGAGTTCTGTAGAGTCTTCTCTGCAGGAAATACTCATAATGACATACAGGTTCCAAGCCCTATAAATATTCTTTCAATTTCCAGCTATCTTCTCTGTGAAATAATTAAGATAAGTTCTTATGAATGAGTATGAATACTCATTCATAAGAGCTCCTGGCACCTGTCAAGTTACATTTTCTCCCTTCATCAATGCATTATGATGTTTTTTGCACATAAATGAATAAACAGAAAATTAATTAAGTATCCTTTGAAAACACAGAAAAATAGAACAAATCTATAGAGCTAATACTCCAAAAGAGTCTGAATCCTCAAACTATACAGGCATGAATACATCTAGAACAAGAAATCAAGGGTCTCTTGTTCTAAGGAATTGTCCATCCCATCAAACACTGGTAAAGGACACAGGATTCGCGGAGAAAACTCCCTTCCATACCCCATAACACTGGCACTTCGCTTTTGAAATAATCTGACAAAACCTGTTCTGTGACACCAGGATGCCTGGGAATTTCATAGGTTCTGCACTTTAGTTGTAGGACAGGATCTTCATTCAAAAGCTGTGCAAGAAGCAGTACTCCGCTCTAGAAAAGAAAGGATAAGAAGCATGAACATTTCTGTCCCTTTCCTTGGGGAAGGCAAAAAGCACAATCTGCAGGGACCGAAGTTTAAAACACCCAGATGTTTATGCCAAGAGCTCCCTTGTCCTGCCCTGCAGAGAAACGCACCTCGGTGTAAAACCGAACGTAGCCAGAGGTGAAGCCAACCACGATGCACGTCCAGTCAGGGCGGCCTGTGGAGCTCCTGTTTCACAAAGATACACTCAGGTTAAAAGCAAATCCCATTCTAAGCCAGAGACATAAAAAAGTGTCATGTAAGGATATTAGTGATGCATATACATTCTTACCTCTTCTGGCTTGCCAGTGGAATACACAATACACTACTCACACATTCACTAGAAACAGAAACACAAATTAGTGGTTTTCCCTAGCTGTGAAATTTTACTCAACACAAGAGATCTTGCCATGTCAGCAATTTGAAAGTTTTAATAATTTATTAATGCAGCACACCATATATCAAATTCACAGTAAGAATAAAAAAAAAATTCCCTTTATTTTAAAGACATTTTCAATGATAAGTTCAAGAGTGCCCAAGCAGACTTTTTGTATCTTGCTAATGCTGTCTATTCTGTCACTACTGTTCAGCAGATTCAAGCTAAATTTCATGTGCCTAAAGGTAAATTATTTCTTCTGATTGATAACAATATGACATGAACAACCACGTGTTTTTGTTTTTTAAAAAGAGCCAACTGAACCATACATATCAAAATAAATTTTTGAAATATGCAATTAGGTAGATTTTATATCCACTGCCTTTCGGTGCCTTATAATTTGAGAGCATTTGAATATGGTCTTCCCAGTTAATGCAATAACTGAGCATGCTCAATGACAGAC
Source organism: Dicaeum eximium (assembly GCA_013396995.1). NCBI lineage: Eukaryota > Metazoa > Chordata > Aves > Passeriformes > Dicaeidae > Dicaeum > Dicaeum eximium. The sequence continues at coordinate 478,396 of VWZP01000406.1, read as the reverse complement.
AAAGCATGCAGAAGGCAAGCAGATGAGCAGGCCTCAATATCTCAAATCACAAGTTATTCAACTGTTACCATGATATAAAGTTTTACACTGTCTGGGGAAACATAAGCAGTACAAAGGTTTTGTGAGACAGCATAGAATTCAAGATGACATGCCAAACAGCACTTAAAGAATAAATGCCAGCAGTACTGTTTATTATTTACACTTCAGATCACCTCCATTTCCCAAAGAAGGACTAAATAAGCAGAGTAGACAATTAGAGAAGGAAAGCTTTCTAAATGCAAGGTTGAGATGAGTTGAAATTTCATTACATCCTCAAAGCAACATTAAATAACTCAGTGACATCTCATCTTCCAGTAGCAAAGCATAGCCACCAGAGAACATTCTCAGCTGAAGGCAATTTTGGGGAAAGGAAAAAAAATACCCAAAGCAAAACCCAACCAAAACCAGTCAAGCCTTTTGACTATCTGACAGTCATTAACATATTAACACCTCCACAGAATAATAAAATCATAATGTATTGAACCTAAGTGCCCCTATCTAAACAGAGCTACCTGTTTCATAGGACAGCATCTCCCAGGGCGGTAACAGAAGTAAGAAACAAATCCTCAAACTTTTTTTTTTTTTTTTAAAAACAAAAGATGTCAGGGTAATTTCAAATGCATAGCACCAGCAGTTTTATAAAAGGATTACGATTTTTACAGATTGGAGAGAAGCTGATGAAGTCAACACCTCCTGCAGCAAACAGAAGGTTGAAGGCATTAGGGAGCATGTTCAAAGGCAGACAGCAACTCAAGGCTGCAAATGTAACAGAAAGTGCAAAATCTTATTCCATATGGGAGATTCAGAAAAGCATCTGTCTGGTTATTTGAAGATAGATGAAGCAAAATATTGCATAAATACCAAATGTATGAACAAAGCAAATTTTCCAACTCCCTAAGTGACTAAAAGCTCAAAACCATATTTTGATCAGAGAGATGACTTGATGCTTGTTTGAATGAGGTTTTGAAAATGAAGGTATTTCTAGAACAACTTCATACATTTCTAATTGCAACATTCCCTAAGAAAATTTCATCTCTACTATAAAAGATTTTTCAAAAGAGAGTACTTTTTTTTTCCCTTCTAGAACAAGAGCTTATAAAAAGCATGTCTAAATTACACACAAATACACTGATTTGCAGAGAACCATTCTTTTAATTTGTAAGAACTTGTTCTGTGATACCACACAATGCCCAGGAGTGAGCTTTGCAGATACTGTTTCTCATGAGCTGTGTTACTCTATTTGTTTCCAACACTAATATGCATAAAACTAAAAATGCACTCAGATGAAAGGGAAAAGAGTACAAGTAAAAAGCAGGTTACTAATTGCAAAACATGAAAACAACACCTTAACCACAGCTGCATTTCAACACCTACCCTTCTTCAACATTCAGAGAGCCACTCCAGCCAACAGCATATTGCATTTCCTCCTTTCCCTTGTCACTGTGTTTCCATTTAGCTGCCATGAAGAATAAAGACACCATCTATAAAATTCCAATGTTCTGCATCTCACAAATGTAGTTCTATTTCTAATTTCTCTCCTTGGTATAATACATCCTACCACACTTAGATCAAGTGCCAATTACAAAACTTGAAAATCGGAAAAATAAAAATATATTCTCAGTGACTTTTCTAAAGGACTTATATGTTTTCTTAGAAATTGACAAGGAATAAAACACTAAAATTTTGAAATACCTAGTTTTGTTTAAAAATATTTATACAGTAACCCATCAAATTTTAAAAGGTTCAATTCAGGAAACAGGGATCCTTAGGAAAGAAGAAGTAAGCAAGGAAAAGCTTCTGGGAACACTACAGAACATAAACTACAATGAATAGAAAATTTTAACTGCTAAAAAGAACATAAGTACCCCACATTAAATCTGACAGTCTTTAATAATTGCATCATAATTCAAGGTTAGAAGACACCATGCTTTGTTATTCACAGGGTGCTGTTACAGCTGGTATTTGATTGTTGAATCATCTTCCAGGTGTCAATGGATAACCAAAACTAAGTTAGTGTTGCGTGCCACTTGTCTGACACCTAAAACCCGAGGCACAGGGACACTTCTGCCCAGTGTGGGACAATTGTCACTTTAAAGTTCATCAGAGGTAGCTCTCCAGTGAGTGATTTAAATCACTTCTTTATGCTTGATCCAAAAAGAACTTTATAAGCAGTACTGCTGTTTTTCCAGTTTTGATGACAAATTAGCAACTGGTCTACAGCAGGTTTGGAATATGCAGCTTCACAGGGAATGACAAAGCAATATGATAAATCAATACAATCTGGCCAATTATGCAAATCGGAGTTTCAACACTGTGATTTTTTGTTTTAAAATGCCATAATAGTCTCCATATCAGGATGTTTCCCTTCATCTTTCCCATGTGTCACCCACTGCAGCCATTAGAAGACCAGAACCCCAAACAAAAGCACATCTATGAACAGCAGCTGGCTGATCAGTGTTCATATACTAGTAGTGATACCTTTAAAAGTTCCCAGAGCCCTACTTTAAAGAAAAATACAAAGCCACCCATTGTTCAAGATGGTATTCACCCACTATTCAAGAATTTTCTATCAATGGTGGAATTTCAAGAAAATTCACATAATACTCCTTTCCCAGAGTAGTTTCTCAGGTAATTTTTTAAGGGAAAAGAAAACTAAGGTGAAGCATTTCTTGATGGCTAAAACCAATACAAAACTTTTAATTTTCTTACTGAGAAAAATTAATGTCAATATCTGAGCATTTTAAACCAACTGGGCAGTTATAACATGTATGCATTTTAGGTGACAAAATAGTTCCCACAGGTCAAAACACAGCTGAGAAGTAAAGACAAAGCAACTTATTTGACAAGCAGCACCTAGAAAATGCATGATGTGTACTATAAAACACTTCAAAATTCTCAAAGGTATGACTTGGGGGACAAACAGAAGGGAGTAGGGCAAACAAATTTTGTTTTGGTTACTGTAAGTGTGCTGGCATAAACAGCCAGTGGAAGGGATACTTACGCACTAAAAAGACTGCTTTCTGTTCATTAGCTATTACCATCAGGTCATTGGTTGGTGACAAAGACAACACACAGTCCTGAAGCCAGTAATTTCGCTGGTGCTTGGAATTAGAGTCCTCTTCTTCCTACAGGTAAAGCTTTAGTCAATGGATGCAACAATTTTTAGACACAGCAAGAACTTGCAAGACTGATGAGAATAATCTGGTTTGCCCTCCAGCTGAATGGACTTTTTATTACTGACCACATCACTTCAGCTCCAACTTGCATGAAAAGCCCTGAGAAATGCATCAGCCTTGCATTAATTCTGTGTGCTTACAAATTAGAAAACAAAGAAGTACTCATCACTAGCTCTACTCAAAAATCATCTCCTTTTAAAGAGTGGCTAGGAGAATGAGATTTAAAGTCTTAAAATCATTGATTAGAGAGTTGAAAGAATCTCTTCAGTTATTCTCATTACAATTCATACTCAAAATGAAGAATTTATCAAAGCTCAATACACTGACCAGCATTAAGCAAATACATGCACATGTGAAGAAGGTAACTAAGGTGAAATTCACATGGCAACGGGCATCAGGTGCCTTTCCACAAAATAACGTCACAATGAAACAATTTAAAACTAAATGGTGCCAAGTTTTAAAGGTATAAAGATGGGTAAATAAAAACTTAGATACCATCCTCATGCATAAGAGCAAAAAAAATACATATTTTTTTCTTTGAGGCAGCAAACCAAATATTTTATTGTGGCACAAAATAGCTCCTGCTAATCTCAGTTCAAAGTCAGGAAGTAACAGCCTCGGAGTGAACTGCTGCAAAGTCTCAGAGCTGATAGTCCAGATTAGTTAGACCCATCCTCTTATCCAATCACAGCAACACACTTTCCTTTGTTCACAGACTCCATTTCCACTTCCATATCCAACCCCCCTCTTAGATCTCCAAAATATTACTCCATCCTCTAATATCTCAAAGCAGCTACGCACCAATAAAAAACCCCAACAACTTCAGTGTGATCATTTTCTGATTCATTCTATTTATTCTGTTACAATAAAGTTGCATTCACTTGAAGATCTGCCCATTTACTCCCAGCATAAAAATAAACACCAAACTGTAGGAAGAATTTGCATATCATACTCTTAATCAGCTATTTCCTGTATTTATTTCCTTGCATAAGTTTGTACCATAAAAATGGTCACTGTGTACATAGAAATACACTGTGTATCCATGATAAAGTCTACATTAGCACACTACAAACATTGTTAACTACCACTGTCCACACCATCTCCTAATTTCTGTAAGAGAACCTATTTTCATGTAATTTTTGTCTATTGATGGATGCCAAATTCTTTAGCAACAATTTTCACCTATTTACTGGCATTTTTCAAGACTTTACAAAAAAGCAATTAAGTTATCTGAGATACTAATGAAAATTTTAACTCCTCATGACAGAGATAAATGTGTCATGTGCAAAAACACATAAGCAAAAGCCAAACAAAAGCCTTGTAGTAATTTTTAATGTCATGATTTTCAGACTGAGGAAAAAGAAGTTAAAGGCTTGTTGAAAGATTAAAATGAATTCCAGCAGTATTTCAGGCAGAAGACTTAAAATTACCTGAACATGAACAAAGCATGAACAAAGAACTTGAAATACAAAGACATAAAACATGACTGTCTCATATTAGCTACAAAAACAAGCTAAGGGTTAAAACAGGAAAAGCACTGAACTTGTCAAAACAAATTTAAAGATCAAAGAGAGAATTATTAAAATCTGCATTTAAGAAAAGACATAATCATTCCTACAAAACAACTAATCAGATCCATAAAAAGAGCCCTTATAAAAAAACAGAACTTTTTCTTTCATTTTCAATGCCTGCTCAGAAATTGCTGTGTTCCATGAAATAGATACCTGTCCAGGGCACGAGTAATTCCAAGAAACAATGAATCTTTCACCAACTATAATGCAAATCAAGAGTTAAAAGCTTTAACAAGGGAATTGATTGTTATATTTTACTAATAATTCTCATACTCATTTTGCTGTGTGGTCAGATACACAGACTCCTGTATTTATTTGCTCCTACACAGAACAACCTCTTTGCTGGGTATGACAGCAAACCCTTTCTGAAGTTTGACCTGGAATCACTGGTAACTTTAGAGGAAAACATGCAAGTGGAGGATGCAAAAAGGATGTGAACTACCTGGCAGAGAAGTGCAACATTTTAAAGAAAAGAGTGAAAATTAAACTATTTAAATTTAGAAATGCCTGCTGGTTCTATCAAATCATAACAAAAGTAAAAATCCAAGTATTTGTTCCACTCATTCAAGAAGTTATAAACATTACAGCACATCTAACAAAGATGTGGCCTGAGAAACACACTCATTTCATAACAACTATAGTGCAGCTGAGTACCCATCCTATTTAAAAGGTTTTATACCCTGTCATTGCTGACAGTGTCAGTGATTCATCCCTGGGAGACATCATGCTCATTTCAATTTGTCTGTCACCTCAGCTGAAAAATCTGTTTCTCTCCTGAACAGTCACAAGAATACTGTCCAACAGCTTGGGCATCCTTCCTACACAATGAGAAAAAGATGGCAGATAAAGGGTTTGTTAGCAAGGTGAGGTCTGGATTCCTCAGAGCTCTTAAAGGGAATTAATCAAGTAATTCTGTTGAGATGATTCACTCAGGTGCAAAGGATTTCTACAAGCAGCCTCACTGACATCTCATCAAGTCAGCCAGCAGCTGGAAGGCTCAGCCTTACAAACAATTAACAGACCAGCCCTGCTACTCTCAGTTGAAGGAGTTGTGCAGAGGAATGTTTTTACCCCTTAAAGAGCAACTGTGCTGTTCCATCCCACACAGGTAGTTTAAACCCTCCTGCAATACCATCCACACATCACAACATAAAAGGAGCACTAGTGATCCTTAGGAAGATGTCTATGCCAGTAATTAATTATTTAGGATTTTTTATTTATATTAATTCATGACAATTATAACTTCACCGCATGCCCTACTGTTTCTGACTAGCTACAGGACAAAAAGGATGCCCCCAGGGGCAGCAGCACAGGAAGATGTTTATATACTTTGGTGAGAAAAGCCCTACAGAACACAAGAATATGAGCAATTATCACGATACGTAACATCCAAGTTATATTTAGAAAAAAACTACAGGACCACGGGACAAACAAGCAGTCACATTTAAAACACAGGCCAAGAACTTTCTTGCCCAGGTGACAGTTACATAGGAGGAAAAAAACAAAACACCATACACACAAACTAGTGGAAAAGTCTTCTAACATAGGGAAGTTAGCTATGTGTATATATATATATATATATATATATATATACATACACACACACGCACGCACACACATATGAACTTACAGGTTCTTGTAATTCTGCTTCATCCCAGGCTCCCCAGCCACCACCATCTTCCCAGCTTGCTGATTTGCCTGCTTTAAGTGAAAAAAAGACTTGTCACAGGAATACAGCATAGGCAACAAAATGATCATTTGCCTCTCACCATTAATACATTACAACTTTTTTATGATAGATACTAAAGGAGTTCTGCTGAATGAACCCCCAAGAGTCTTATTTTTCTGTTTTTTATTTACTCCCATTTCTGACACTATGGAATAATATTAATAGAAGATGTACCCTACATACAGAAGGGAACAGTGGTACACAGAAATTCATCTGTGACTACAAAACATCTGAGCCCAGAATAATGCAGATCCCACCAGCAAAGCAAAAGCTCAAGGTTTGGCCTCTGAGGAGAAAATGAGCACAAGGATCTTGGTCATTTCCATCTTAGCAAGACAGAGAGGAAAATTAATGAGACATTGATCAGTTTCAATTATGTTATTCAGAAACCTCAGAGTAACCACAAGCTCACAAAATACCTCAAACATCTGAGAAAACAGAGATTCATAGACACAGGCCTACTTTTTTAGTTGTAAGAGTGAATGTGGAAGTTCTTTTTTTCACCTAAAAATACAGAACTTGAAATAAATTGAAAAGCCACAGGCATTTAGTAATAGCAGATGTACAATTCTCAAACACTACCACCACCACTGGGACCCTCAATAAATCAACAAACATCATTGCAGTTGAGTAGAAAAGCCAAGGACTGACTTCCATCCAAGCATGCACTAGAGTGAAATCTGAAGCAGTAACATCAATAAGACGTCAAGAGTTTTGCAAGAATGTGTTTCAAGTTTTTCCATTAATTGCTGTCATGGCAAATTTGACCTTTAGAAGAAGTTTAAACATAGTGTCTCAAATGAGTTTAAATTTAGTTTTAAGCAAGCAAGATTCTGCCACTTTGGATGGTCAAACAGTACAGACAAGAAGGTTTGTATCAAGAATGATTTTATTTGGTCTAAAAACTCATAGTTCTGTTACCACCAAGCAAGGAAAGGCTGAACAACAAAACAAAAATCTGTAATCTCTCTGTATGGTTAGATTTTAAATCTTCCATATGGCTAACGAAGACAAAAACTTTTAAAAAAGTATTTTCATTTAAGACATAAATTTTTCCCCAATGCTGTTGAGAAGGTATTTTAGGAGAATGTAGAAGACAAAATGCCCACTCCATTTTACCTCTGTAAAATGGAAAGGTCTGTACCATCTGCAAAACAGGCAAGTCAAGCAGTTTTACTGCATCATCACCAATGCAAAAATAACTGCACAGCTATTTCAGACATCACTGTATAAGCAACAAGCTTCCAAGGGTCACAAGCTCATCTTGTATTTGAGGTTGAAAATTTTTGCAGTGTACAAACATATGAAGGAAAATTATGGCAAGTACTGTTGAATATAGTAACTGCAAGAAGAAAACAGTAGCTAACTTCAATGTTTAGATTAAGATAGCTAATAAAACTCTACTTCTGTTTGCATTTTATTATCTCAAAAGATTTTTTAAAAAATCTCCTTCCTATAAAATTCATGGAGGAAAGAAATCTGTCCATGTGCCATGGTCCAGAGAGAAATAGAACCATATCTAAGAAACATAGCTAGGGCAATTGCCTTCCCTGCAGCACAGAGCACACCAACCTTCCCAAGAAACCTCAGCCACTCCAATTCTGAGACTGAACACCCACAACATAAAACTGCAGCTGTGAGGATTCTTGCTGCTTCTGTCAATAGCCATAATTTCATGATAGCTGGCATCATGCTGGGATGATACTAGATAAATGAAAAAAGATGGGAAAATGATGTAATGGTGAGTCACCGTTCCACTGACGAAACTGCAGAGATCTTTTGGAACTGTGGCCTCCTCTGCAAAGCCAGAGCCTTCTCCAGCTCACAAGCACTTACAAGCCTGCCCCTTCATATCCATCCTCCATCATATCCACCCTCTACCTCGGCTAGATCATCCCAGGATGTGCCATCATATGTATTTATCAAGGCCTGCATCCATCTTGCCTTTCTTCCACACATTGTTTCTTATTTTAAGAAGAAATTAAATAAAAATTGTTTTCTTACTCACAGCATTCTCGTTATTTAGACATGTCACCTATGCAATGAATAGTGAAGCAAGGCATTAAACAATAGACAACAATCCCTGGAACAATGGACAGAGGAGACACTGTCATAAAGTAACTCAAACCACCAGTTATTCACCTGTGCCAAAGAATTATAAAGTATTCCATGGAGGCTGCCAGGTTGCACAGCCTTTCCCACCCACCAGCACTTGATAAGGTTGGTCAAGTCAGAGTCCAAGTCCACAAGGTCCAAATTCTGTTACAATGAAAATTTTAAGAAACCCCCCACCATTTCCTTTAGAAACATTACAGATCAGACTAGCAACTGTGGAACATAACACATTATCCAGTAACCAATACCTAAGCAAGCCCTAAACAGTTGCAACATGATCATTTTTCCAGTCCCTCTTCGGGAAAAAAAATTGAAAAAATAAATCAAACTTTCCTGCACAAATCTCTATTTCCATTCAACTCTATCTCTGAGTAGTAGCAGATGTCTTCTGAACAGTTCTCCTTACTTAGATAAAGCAGCAGCAACATTCCAGATTTTGCTTTACTATAGAGGTTGCAAAAATAAAAGTTCATCTACTGGATTTACACAAACCACCTAATTCTTTAATTTGAAGCATGTAGCATCAGAATATTTGTAACTTAAGAGCTGGTTTAAATGCTGCACGTGTGCAACACTGGTGTTAATGCATAAGAAAATTCATTTAAGCACATTTATCATTAAACATAATACCCACAAGAACAATTTTTACCTATAAGCATGTTTTATTTAAAAGACAAGAATAGAGGAGAGAGAAAAAATAGCAACAGATCTAGACCACTGAGGTCTAGCTGGCGTTTAACAGGTCAAATTCAATATGAAAGATGTTTTTACTCACTTCCCAAATTACAGAACAGGCATCTGAGCACTGAGAACTGCCAGTAGTGTCCTCCCTTCCAGAGCAGCACCATGACCTGGAGCAGGCAGCCTTTCCTTCCTGCCCTCATATTTACATTGCAAATCTGTGCAGGAGGTTATTGGAGGTTGTGCTTGGACACTCAATGAGGTCCCATCCATGCCTTATGAATATAAAACATTACTAGGTAATTGTGCAAGAAATGATTGCTTAAGTGTGAGAGTTGCAGATTTTCTTCCATGCATGTTTACTGCAATTCTGATACCACTGGATTGCATAATTACGAAATAAATAGAAGCAGTTTCTTTTCTCTTCAGGCCAAGGAATTTTAGAAATAGTTTAGAATCTTCTTGCTATTCAGGAATCATAGGGCATTTATTCCAAAACCTCCTCCAACATGAGGACTGACAAATACGTAAGGCTATTTTGTCAACATTACTAGGAAGCCTCTCTCGAGACTAGTTTTATGTTTGTTCTCACTTCAGGCATCCTTAAGTGGGGAAAGAGCCCCAAAAGCACAACTAAGATAGTCTGCTAATCACAAAAATAACCACTTAAGCATTTTTTCTTCCTTAAGGAGGTCACAATTGCTTTCGACAAAGTAAAAAATGACTAAATTAAAAATAATACAGGTACTACATAGATTTTTTAAAAGTAATAGTGCAAAGTTCCATGGCTTACAGTTGTAACTTAACCCCAAAACCAAAATTTTAAATACCAGAAGGAAAAAAACCAAAGGCCATAGGAAACAAATGAAACGGATTACATACAAAACACAGTATTCCACACTTTTTCTCAGATGCAAGCAACGCCTTAAGATAGAGCAAGAAAGAATGAAGGCTGTGCTGTAAGGGAGGTGTTAAAACAGCAAAAAACTCAGGTGAGAAAATAGTTTGGATTAAGTACTCTGACAGCATTCTGTCACATATGCTGAGAGCATGTCATTTACTCTTCCCCATATCTGAGATGTATTAACTGCTACAGATGTGACCCAATTCATGCAGAGCTTGTATTTTACTGACACTTTACAGGAAAACTGAAAGAAAGAAATACTAAATGTAAATACTAAAATCTGGGAAGGGAGGATCTGATTAAAGAGGCAATGAACAAGAGCTTGTCAGAAGAGTATTCAATAGGAATATAACTGATTCAATAAGTTTGATACAGAAGCAGTTAACAACAACCCTAATGCTAAATGCAATCTAGAATTTCCTTTTGTAATGTATTTTTTTTCTTTCTAACCTTGTTGGCAACTCTGAAATAAAAAGCCTTCTGTATTTCTGAACTAAATCAGCTGATCCAGATAAAGCACAGTGTACAAGTCCAAAGATATTGTTTAGAGGAACTGGGTTGAAGAGAACTTTTCAGGCTGCTGTCAACATAACAAGGCAGGATTTTGGAAAAGAGTTTCTCTGACAGGCTTAAGCCATCACTTCTACTGCAAAAAGAAGCAGCAAAGTTAACACCTCATCGCTCTGAGGAAGCCCTCAGGTCAGGGGAGCAATTTTTTTCTTCCCCTGAATAACAACAAACTCACTATCATAAATGGAGATATCATTGCTTGGGAACTCTCAAGGTCAAGTTTGGGTTTGTTGGCTTTTTTCCTTATTCATTTCATTTAGGTAACGGGAGATAAACACACCTGGGAACAAAAATATCTGCACATCAAGAAAGTACTGATTTTTTTGTTTCACCTTAACACCCCCACAGTTTATCTAGCAGCAGTCCTACCTGGCTATGCCACTGAATTGCTGTCATCAAGCCTATAAAATGTTTTAAAACACAGTTTAAGCTGTGAATGTACGAGAAAAACAGTGACACACATTGCTCTAAATAAATTGCAGTTCAATTCAATTTATAAAGATTATAGGAAATGTTATCTGTCTTGCTCTACTTTCTGCTCAGGTAAATATCCATTAATTAATTTCTGAATGCTAAAACTCTGTCATGCCTGCAAAGCTTTATCACACACTTCAAATAAGATGAATTTTTTCCTTCATATGCCTGCCTTCATTTTAGACAGCCCTACAAGAGAATTAACTGTTACAGCTGCTTCCTGATCCGGCCAACAGCAGCCCAAAACCTCTTCAACACAGCAAGATGTCAAATTAAATGTGGTGCAGGCGCTTCCTATTCCCAGTATTTGCACAGTTAGAACAGCAGTTTTCAGAGCCACTTAGACACCACTGGGCTCAGGCTCCACAGAGGATTTGTGCCTCGTTAGCAGCATTACTTTTGAGACTCTTAAATTCTCATGCTTGTTTAAGTCCTCCTCATTAAAATATGAAAAAGCACTCAAACCTTTTTCTTCCCTAAAGAATAAAGACATAGCAACTCCATATGAAGCATCTTCAACCAGCTCACTCTGTAACACCAGGTTTATTTACTTAAAGCACGTGAGCCAAGATCCAACCCAACACCTGTTATTTTATTTCAATATGGACAATAAAATGTAGCTATATTTTGCTTCATGGCAGATCAATGGTCAGCTCAAGCAGTCTATGAACATTTCTTAAATTACTCCAGCATGGCACTAGTGGCAGTTTTAACAGATGATTGCATAACACAAGCACAAGGCACATGAACCCTTCCTTCCAGTGTTTACTGAGTGAGCAGGAAACAGGCACCTGCAGAAGTGACTTCACCCAAGGCTCAGAGGAGGAGGAGAGCTTTCTTTTCCTCCCCAATTTACCAGACACAAACAAGACAACCTGTTGGGCTATAGGAAAAAACTGAAGGGAAGTTGTAGTTGATAGGATGCTTTCCTTCATCTTGTTCTACTGTTGAACGTGTTTAAATTTTTACCTGTACAAAGAAAGGGGGGAAAAAAAAAATCAAGTCTCCTTGGAATAAAAATCCAGATTTTTTTTAAATTTACCTACACCTGTATTTTTAATATATGCAACACACTGCTAAGCCTTTTCAAGTTAAATTTGAAATTGACAACCTAGATTAACTTTTATATAAACTAAATACACTATTTAAACACAAGATGACAAGTTACAGGTTTTTTACTCAAATTAAAGACATCTAACTTCAAAACTGGATTAAAGTCACAGTATCACATATAATTTAGAAATGTATACTGCTTGCATTTTCTGAAGCAAGCAAATTCTCTTCATTTAAAATGTTACTGCAAAAATGCTTTTACAATAATAACCCTAAATTTTATTGCCGCAAATATACCCACAGAAAATATTTTGGTTAGTTCTGTCAGAATTAAAATATGGCCAAAGTCAAAACAGCATTAAAAACTTCTTTGCTCTATAACTAAGAAACAAAAAAAAAGACAAGGCCTACAGCCTCCACTAAAAACCCTAAACCCCACACACTGAAGATGCCAGAGGCACCTTTTCAAAAACATGTGTTATGCAAAAGCTGACAGGAATTCCAGAAAATTCTACTAAACACTTGAAACATTAAGTTATGACTAAAATAATTTGTGTAACAAAACTCAAATGTGTTTTGTTAAATTAAAATATTTCATATATATTTATTTCCCTAAGGTAGCCATCATTTTTAACTCCAACTTTTAAATACTAGCAAGAGTTTTCACACAAACGAAGCATAGCTTTATAAAAAAGTAAGTGAATGAAAGGTTCTCATCTTCACATTAAAAAAATACTTCAGAGTTTTGACACATGTTTGCTAGTATTTATATAATTGCTTGCATAAAATAAACACGGTTTAAGTTTAGAACTAAAGTTTTGAGAGCAAATTAACAACTTCTCTGTTGAACTCATTAGCAAAAAACCCCTAGACTTTATTTCTTTTTTGTACAGAGTAAAAATCTAAAACCAGATTAAAATCCAAGTTTTTAAACATGCAACCTTATTAAACTACTGTTTTAAAACAGTTCATTCTGTCAACAGAAGTTTTTAGCAAAGCTAAATTTTCCCTAATAAAAAGCACAATTTACTCACTTCTAATTTAAGATACTTCTGCAGCACTTCTCCCTTGTCAAACACAAATCCATCAAGAACAAATTCACTAAGTTACAATCTTATGTCTAAACCACTTTGGATACTCTCACTTGCTGACATTTAGACTTATTTATACTGAAACATGAAAACAGCTGTGGTAACAAAAAATTACAGGCACAAATCCAAAAGATTTCAATGAGTCTAAATGAGCATTATTTTGCAAAACACTTACTTCTGCCTCAGTGACTGAATAAGCAAATATAAAAATAGTCCAGAAGACAGCCACTCATCAAAACAGAACAGCAGCACATTTTGGAACATACATCTTCTTTGCTTCCATAATTTTGATAGTTTTACAACATACTAAATATTTTTTCTTTATGGCTGCCATTTGATAAATCCACTCCAATAAAATATCCATGTTATTTTACACAAACACCTCTCATGTATCATCAAATAAGAGAAAAATATTTTAACTTCTTTCAACACCTACTTTTAGAAATACAAACACATTCCAATCCTTTCCTTTTATCTTCAGAATTCAAGAGATACTAGCAGAAGCCTTCTGCTTCCAGAATCTGTCCTTTAAGTACAGATGACACCAAAGAAAAACCATGTGGAATTTGCTATGCATTTTTCAAAAACTGTTACAGTTACAGAACAAGCAGCAGCAGAAAACCGTTTTCTACCAAAAGATTTGCACAGAGAAGTTTTAGTGGCAAAATTAACTAGCTGAATATATAATGTACTTTTAAACGTTTTGAACAATTGTTGTGTCCTCTTTTTAACAGGACCTGTAGTTACAGGTCAAGGAGCAATGGTTTTAAATGGGGAATGGATTTATATTGCATATTAGGATTTTTTTTTTAATATAACAAAGATGAGGCACCAGAACAGGTTGCTCAGAGAAGCTGTTGATGCCCCATCTCTGGAAGTGTTCAAAGACAAGCCGGATGGGGCTTTGAGCAGCCTGGTCTGGTGAAAAATGTCCCTGCTCATGGCAGGGGGTTGGACCAGATTAACTTTAAAGCTCACTTCAAACACAAACCATCCTATATCTCCCCTCTTCTAATTCCCCCACAGGCATTTTAAACTTTTAAAATAAGCATCTCGATGTTTTGTCTTAAAGCTCTGTCCACAACTGTGAGGGTTTTCACAAGCATCCTCATTAACCTCTTCAAACCCTTTCCTTCCCTGTTGTCAGAAACCAAAAATCATCAGCCAGATATAGTTTGCATATACTGGGGGGTTTGTATCTACACACACAGTGTACAGTTAACACAGTATGCAGTAAAAAATACCCAGTGTTTCAAAACCCTGTGGTTTCTATCCCGGGCACGGAGCTCAGAACGCAGCTTCTGTGTCAGGCAGCTCAGCCTGCACTGCCTCACACAGCAGAAACCTGGCCCACAACTTCCGACTGTAATTGCTTTAAGATTTGTTGTCTTTTAATTTAAGCTGCCAAGTTAAACCTTTAGTACACCTTCAGCACGTTCTGCGTTCCTAGATAACCCTGCATGCACAACATGTGTTGTCTTTGTGAGAGCGTCTTCAGACAACTGCACTCCCAGCAAGAAACCCACAAACTTTTAAAGTTTGGGGCACGCAGGGTCAGTGACCGAAGAACTTCACCTCCACACTACGGGGTAAGGAGTGACACCTGCGAACAGCTGGGCACCTGAAACTTCCGGACGCCGGGAAAGTCTGTTTTTGCAGGTGAAGATGCGGCAGCTATGGCGAGACACCCACCCCGCAGCACAGGAGCGACCCTGAGCTCTCGGCTAACGCGGCCACCCCGAGCGAGGGCGGGGCCCGCAGGGACAGCCCCGCGGCCGGGCGGGCCCCGCGGGGGCGGCGGGACTCACCGCTCTCCTTGCCGGCCGCGGCGCTGCCCTGGCGGCGGTCCGGGCTCAGGAAGTCGCGGGCCAACTCCAGGTCCTGGAAGTGGGCGAAGGGGACGAGGGCGCAGGACATGCTCCCGGTGCCGCTGGAGCCGCCGCCACCCAACCCGGAAACGCTCGGCCACTTCCCTCCGGCCCGGCGCGGCCCCGCGCACGGCGCATGCGAGGCGCTGAGGGGGGAGGCGCTGAGGGGAGAAAGGAGGGAGGGAGGGAGTGCTGAATACATCGCCCTGCAGGGCAGCCCATTGCGGTGTTCAGTCACATTTTTTGTGGAGAAATTCCTCCCAGCGTCCAACCTAAGCCTCCCCTTAGCCAGGCTTGAGGCCGTTTAATCTTGTCCTGTCGCTAGCTGCCTGGAAAAAGAGGCCATCGGCCACCTTCCCACAAGCTCCTCTCAGGTAGCTGTCGAGAGTTATGAGGTCACACCTGAACCTCTTTTTTTCCGGGCTAAACAACTCTATCTCCCTCAGGATTTCACCATCCAGGCCTAATGATAAACCACCACGGCCCAAACTCCCCATGTTGCTCTGATGAATAGAAAACATCCTTTATGGTTAGTGAGAACAGGGTTTCTTTCAGTCTTGATCGCTCTTGCAAATACAAAGATTTTATTTAATTTAATGTCAACTGATTTCTATTCCTCCAATGAACATGGTGGCATCTGAGTAACAGCAGCAATTATGGTGATTGAGATTTGCTGTGGAGTGAAACAGGTACTATGCTGACAGCTGACATGAGACATCCAAAACCTGCGCTTTGTGAAACAAGAAAAGAGATTGTATGGAAAGAACACCAAGGACTGCTTTCTGCACCCAGAGGACATACAAATTCCGGTATGGGTAAAACTTGACAAGTTTTTTAATGGATCTTCCTTGAAGTCAGCAGCCCAGGTTCCTGGTGCCAGTGTGCAGGAGGCGCTTATCTCTACCAGAACAGACCAAGTTGTAGATGATAACAGTTTGCCCCTGGCAGACATACTCATCCGTGTGGAATTTTAGGAGGCGACAGCCCACTCAGGGCCACGTGCAGCTGGACCCAAACATCCTCCCTTTTCCCTGGGAAAGAAAAGTCAGCATCCCAGGTTCCTGGTGTCAGTGTGCAGAAGGCGCTTATCTCTACCAGAGCAGACCAAGTTGTAGGTGGTGGCAGCTTGGGTCTGGGAGACATCC
>VWZP01000406.1:434982-461861 GCA_013396995.1 Dicaeum eximium | reverse complement strand
AGTCGGGGCCACATGCAGCTGGACCCGGACGTCATTCCTTTTCCCTGGGAAAGAAAAGGCAGCAGCCCATGATCCTGGTGTCAGTGTGCAGGGGGCACTTATCTCTTCCAGAGCAGATCAAGTTGTAGGTGGTGGCAGCATGGGTCTGGGAGACATCCTCATCCGTGCGGAATTTTAGGAGGCGGCAGCCCAGTAGGGGCCACATGCAGCTGGACCCGGACGTCATTCCTTTTCCCTGGGAAAGAAAAGGCAGCATCCCATGATCCTGGTGTCAGTGTGCAGGAGGCACTTATCTCTTCCAGAGCAGAAGAAGTTGTAGGTGGTGGCAGCTTGCCTCTGGGAGACATCCTCGTCCGTGCAGAATTTTAGGAGGCGGCAGCCCAGTCGGAGCCATATGCAGCTGGACCCGAACGTCGTCCCTTTTCCTTGGGAAAGAAAAGTCAGCAACCCATGATCCTGGTGTCAGTGTGCAGGGGGCTCTTATCTCTACCAGAGCAGACCAAGTTGTAGGTGGTGGCAGCTTGGGTCTGGAAGACATCCTCGTCCGTGCGGAATTTTAGGAGGCGGCAGCCCAGTCGGAGCCATAGGCAGCTGGACCCGAACCTTGTCCCTTTTCCTGTGTTTTAAAAGCAGTTCCTTGAGCATGTCCTCAGTTCTGGGAAAAATGAGCAGAGGGTACTTGAATATTTGAACAAATTGTACTAACGGGCAATATTAAGTCATCTTGGGGGGAAGCATGTATGCAGAAGGAGCTGGGTTTGGGAACTTAAACAGGAAAACCACAGAGTGAATAGGAAGCTTATCTTGGGTAAGAGTAAAGAAAAGCTGAGCAAGAGCTCTCAGAGCAGCATCCTGCTTTAAACACTGGGGGAACCTTCAGCTGTTTGATTTGTTTGATTCTTGCACAGCTGGGAAAGATCTGACCCTGTAAAAGGGCTTGTTAGTTTTGTCTTGAAAGTAGAGCTGATAAATAAATTGGGAGGGGAAAAAAAAAACCAAACAAGAGTAAAGTCAGTTATTGTTTCTGCATTCTCTGTGGGAGGGTTCTCACCTTTCAGCTGGAGTGCAAGTACTCAGGGAGGCTGAGTACCTGGAGCTGGCACAGCTGAGAGGCTGAAACTGGTGTGGAGCACAGCCTGGAAACAGTGTCAGACACCTCCTGAGAATAGTCTGGCACTGAGGAAAGTTCCTGTGCTTTCAGCAGCAGAGCTACTACAGAAAACTCCCGTTCCTTCCCTGGCTGCTCCCTCCCATTTCTCTGCTGTGGCAAAGGCTGATTCAGCAACCTTTGCAGCTGTGCTGTGAGTGATGGGGTGAAAAGCCCAGTGAGGAAGGTGAAAGTGGAATGCTTTGAAATGAAAAATTAATACCAGTTATTAAAACTAACAGTTAAAACTAATTATTATTTGTGAACTTAATTAAAGCAGCACTGTTTTGGAGTTAAATTTTATACCAGTAACTTCTAATGGGAAAAACCACCCGAGTTTTGGTGAGGTGATCAGGTTAAAGTGTTAAAAGCTGAGTAGTTTGCCTGGTGCCAAAGTTAAATGTGCTTCCTCAGTGATTAATGATCAGGCTCAGCCTCCATGAGAATGTGGATCACAAGCCCTTCTTTCTCACAGTAGTGTCATCTGCGTGTTGCTCATTCCTGCCTGCTGCCACCATCACCTACACTGTGCCAGTGTAACAGCTGAGGTGATTGCACAGTGAGTTAGACTGGGAAGCTAATTAATTCTTTCTAAAAACCTTTTTTGGGGAGAGGAGAAGGGGTAGGAGAGGTTAATTTTCCTCAATGCAGTTCAACATGTGCCTGTACCAGCAGTTGTCCTGGCACAAGTAAGGTTGTGGTGTAAGGTGGGAGTAAATTGGAGGGACCAAGTTGTTAAAGCCAGCATTGTTACTGAGAAGTTTGTGAAAACACACCTTGTTTTGGTGCAGAGCAGCAGGAAAGAGGATGTAACCAACTCTTCTGGGAATTTCTGGGTTACATGTGGTTATTTTGCTCAAAGAGAGACTTGGCTTGGAGTGCCGGTGGATCCCCATTCAGATCTCTTTTTCCTGTGACACACTGAACAGGAATAACCTTGCTTCTAAATTCATAAAGAGCAGGCTGTGCTAGAATGGAATGGATGTGAGCTTATTCACTGGTAGAGAGAAAAAAAACCCCTAACCAACCTGAATTTTTCTGTATTGTATTGTTGATCTTCAGTGCAGCCATCTCATGTCCTTTCCTCCACTGTGCCCTGGGCACTGCTGACACAGGAGAGGATACAAGTGGCATGAGGTGTTGCACAGATGTGTGTCCCTTCCAGGCACTGGCCTCAAATCTGACTTTCTTTTTGCTGTAATTCAGCCCTCCTGGACTGTCTTCTTTACTGCACAACCTGTGCACTCCTTGCCTGGGTATCTCACAACTTTGCCTGAACTTTAGCTCCCTCTGGTACAGAGGTTCCTTGCCTTCCTTTTTCCAGGTGTAGTACAGTAAGATTTTGCTCTTTATCCAGTGCTTTCTACTTAGAGCTCTCACAGTTAAGTGTGCACCTCCTCATTTCTTACACAGAAAAATAGATGTAGGTGATGGTAGCAGTGGAATACAATCACAGCCTGCTCTCCATCAGGGTGTGGAATAGTTAAATAGCTGTCCTGGCTTCAGGCCACTGCTCAAGTAATCTGCATTTTAACCATTCCTTTTGGCAGCTTGATTTGCTTATTTTTGTGTTTATATATTCTGTTTCTGTGGTATATGAATCCAACCAAATCCTGCTGTATGTCTGCAGACATCTTGCATTGCATACCTGAGACCACACTCATCCATATCGCTTCTGTTTTCCCAGTCCCAAGTTCCTCCTGTGCTATTACTGCCTGAGCACACAGTGCTGTCCTTGTGTGAGGTAGATACCTGCTCAAGCCCTGTGAAGCTCCCTTCACCTGGGGTCTCAGGAAACAGCCTCATCTCAGAGCCAGAAACCAAGAGGAACCTGCACGTTCATGACATGATTCGGAAACATCAGTGGGATCAGGGTTGTGTCGTATGACACAATGAGAAGCTAATAATATTAAAGAAGAAGAACAATAATTATCCCCTGCTGTTTGCTGTAGTAATTTTATTATAAAAACTCCTTGATCTCTTAAGTTCTGTGTATGATCTGTTAGTTGGTCAATTGTCAGAAGCCTTTCTCCAGATTGTATTCAGTTCTCAGGTAGGTGATTTTCCCATCTTAGTTGATAGGATTTTGCCTGAGAAGAGGACCGAGAGAGAGCATTTCAGAGTCTGTGCCACGTAGCAGTGTTGAGAGCCTCTCAGACTTCTCTGGAAGCCCCAGGCTGACAAAGCAGCAAATCCAGCCCACCAGCTCTGCCTGGCACTCACTCTCACAGCCAAGCTTATCTTGGCTCTGCTTTCTGTGGATGCGCCTGTCCATGTCCCAGTAAATGTGCAACGTGCCGCGCTTTTCTGCTCCTCACTTGACGTCAGGAAGCCCTTTAGGTTGCCAGGTTCCTACCCTGGGTTGCACCCAGGAGTGTCCCGGGCGGCAGGGAAGCGTTTCCAGGAGGTTGTGTTCTGCCGCCTTCTCGTGGTCACTGCCCTGCTCGCAGCCTTCGCTCCAAGGCAGGCGCTGCCCGCACTGCCCTCGGTGCTGCTCTTCTGGCTCTGGAAAGGTTGCCTAAAAGTATCAAAAACATTTAGGAAAGAAGTCTATAGAAGAACCGCAAAGATGCTCAAGGGCTGGAGCACCTTTCCTGAGCGGACAGGCTGAGAGAGGTGTGGTTCTTCAGCCTGGAGAAGAGAAGGCTCCAGGGAAACCTCATTGTGCCCTCCAGTGCTTAGAGTAGCCTACAAAAAACAGGGAGAGCAACCTTTCACTTGGGCGGATAGTGATAGGGCAAGGATGAACAAATTTATACTGAAAGAGGAGGGACTTAGAGTAGCTATTAGAATGAAATTCTTTAGTGAGGCTCTGGCACAGGTTGCCCAGAGAAGCTGTGGATGCTCCATCCCTGGAAGTGTTGAAGGCCAGTGTTGGGGCTCTGAGCAACCTGGGATAGTGGATGGCATCCCTGCCTGTGACAGGGGGTTTGGCACTAGATGATCTCTAAGGTCCTATCCCAAACCATGTTATGATTCTATGATAAGTTCTTAACAGAGGAACTTCATAACAAAGCTGATTTGAAGTGTGATACTGGGACTTTGCTGACATAATTCAGTTTCAGGTTTAGTTTTAAGGTTTAGTTGGCTGTCTCCGCAATCATTTTGTCATTCCTTGAACTCAAATGGAGGCAAATTTGTTGGAAAAGTACAAAACTTTTCCAAGGGATCTGAGTTATTGCTCCATTTCAACCGTAAAGAGTTAATGAAACTTTGGATGTAGCTTTTTTCCTACCATTTTCTGTATGGAGAACGGAGTGACAGTAACAGCTACTTTATCACAGTGTTTGGGGGTTGATGGAAACAAGGTCCTCAGTGCAAAGAATATGTGGTATAAAAACCAGTAGTACATTTCCCAATAGAACAGGACCCAAGTTCTTTCAGAGAATCCTGTCTCAGGAGTTGTGTGTTTTAAATGCTTGTACAAAACCAGGGTGACCATATGCCAAATATAGATCACCATTTTAAGTTGATTTTTTTGGTAAATTCTAACTGCAAATCAGAAGAAAACTAAGGAAAAATTATTACTTTTCATGTAGGCATATTAGAACACGTTTTCCAATATGTTTAGACCTAAGTGATTAAAGAATTGATTAATTAATCAGTTGTTGATTTAACCCTTAAATTTAAAAAAAAGCTTCTGCAATAACTAGAAAGTAATGATAATTTCATTACTGTCTGATATCCAACCAGCTGTAGTGATGTACAGGTGAAAATTCTACCAAGTACCTTCCTGATAATTAATAATTCTTCTAATAGAAGAAAATTCACATGCTTTTTTCTGCACTCCTCCAAAAGAGTAAGTATAGAAATACAGAAGTTCATAAGAAGTGAGTATTGTCTTCAGCCAGTGTCACTTTTTTCTGCAACTGAGCAGTAATCCAAGGGACTTTATATCTCCAGAGTACAGCAATTAGGGAAGATTTAATGATTTTCATGAGTAAAGAAGATGAAGAGATGTCTCAGGTGTTTGCAGGGCTGGCTTGCATTGGGTGTGGCAGCTCCCTGACATCCAGGGGTTTGAGTCACAGAAGAGGTGCTTAAACTTCATTTCACGTGTGGTTCCCCACCTGTATGGTTGTGATGTCCCACCCTTAAGAGTAAGGAAGCACCTAAGATTCGCAAATGCTCGTGGGCAAAAGGAATGACAAAAGTCTGCAAGCAACCAGAAAGTTTTATTAGGGAACTGCACACTTGGCATGGAAACTGGTGTGTTGGTCCCTGACCTACTGTATAAGCACATGGTGGGGTGAAAGGGAAGACAGGAAGGAAGAGATTCATAAAAGAGAGAGAAAGAGATCACCAGTCCTGGTTCCAGCATTGACTCCTGTCTGCTGTTAATTACTAATAATTATTGAGTATGCCAGTTTTTTTCATAAGCAGCACATCCTGATAATTTGGGCTGATTCCATCATATTATCTGGTTTTACCCCATTGACTGATGCACTTTTCTCTTTAAAAGCTCTTTAAACACATTTTGTAACTGTTTTCCTAACACCCCATCCTGCATTGTTGCCAGTGAAGTCAGCAATTGCCTGCCTTTAATTCTTCTCTAAATATGGAAGATCTAATCCATTTCCTACTCTTTTCATATAGATCTTTCAAGTTTGTAAGGATCAAGCCTTCTAAAAAAATAATTACTTAACACGTAGCAGTGACAAAGTTGATTTTTCCAAATAAATTACTTCTAAATTAATATAGCTAACATTTGTTTTAAAAAAAACAACTGTGTTTCTCTTCTTTTTCTTCATCTTTTCTTCAGATTTTTGAGTTTATAAGCCCTTTTGTGGTGATTTATATTTCCAAATAAGCTATATTTTTATGGACAAGAAATAGTTTATATATGGCAGGAAAGACATGGAATTTTTTAATGACAAATACTATAGATACTATTAATTTCTACTAGTAAAATTAATGATTTGTTTCTCCTTGCTCTTACATGAAGATCAAACCACTTAATACTAGGATTTACAACTGATTCTCTGGATTTTTTTATCAGTATTAACTGGGAGCTCTATTTACTACGCAGATAAAAATAAGTAGTACAAACAGAGTTAAGGTTAAAGAAAATATTTAAATAGAAGATAGTAGATGTGAAATATACATGTCTGAAAGACAAAGCACTGGAATGACATCCTGGGTTGACACGGAACATTAGAGCTTCATGGAAGTTAGTAAACCTATCCCAATCCACATGCAGAGTTCAGAAACAAAATAATGAAGTTAAGCCTTAGAGAAAAAGGGAGAACCACGGGTGGGACTTTGAGAACACTGTGAGGAAGTCTGAAGGTTGCATGAAAAATGCACGGCAGAGATTGAAGTAGAGCTTCAGCCACTGGAATGGTTTTTCCTCTGGTTCTGTATGTCTGCTAGTTGGCTCATAAATGTTTTCTTATACACACAGGGTCGTGGACTAGCTAAGAAAGTAGTTGAGTTTGTCTCCCGTTCTGTTTAAAAATGCACTCAAATGGTGCAGCCGCTGGATGTCTCTCTTGCTCCGCTTTCACGGGCAAGGACCGGCCTTCCAGAGCATCTGGGAAAGATAAATGGGCCAGCGTGGGAAGCCAGCTGCTCGCTGCTGCCCAGCTGACCGGGGTGATGTGACACAACCCTCAATACAAGAGATGGTGAGGTATCAGCAAGACTAACAGATGAGAAATGCGTTTTTCTTCCATTACAAGAGCCCTTTTTACGCGCCCCATTCTTCTCGGTTGTGCTCTGTGCCACTGTACTAAACCTGCTGCCAAAAACTGAAGATTATTTGAAAAAAAACAAGTTAACATTTATAATGCCTTTCTCAATAGTTACAATATGTAAGCAAGTACTCTGTTAGGCTGGATAGAAGAAATGCACCAGGTAAATGTTCTTTTTGCATGTCAGGGGTTTCTGGCCCGGATCAGTTAAGCTGGGAGCAACTTCATATAAACAAGAATTAGATTTCCCTTTTCTGGAAGAGCCTGCACTCTCTGCTTTACACTCAGAACTTCCAATGAAATCCTGCTCTGAAAAAGCAGGCATTAGGAGAGAATTTTGGCTACCTGTGTGAGTCAAGGGCACAGGACCAGGTTCTGTCTTGCTCAGCTGCTGCATTGCAAAGGCAATGGAAATCTTTCTGCAGGCACATTACCAGCTCCTGCTTGTTTGAGGCATCAAAAATACACGAATGCAGCAAAACACTTCAGAAGTTCTGTGGAGGTTGAGAACCTCAAGGTGTCTGACTTGTGTGGAATCCAAGAGTTCTGGACTGCTGCACAGCACAGAGCTCTCAGGGCTGGGGAATGCAGGGGAGAGCAGAGTGGTGCTTCAGGCAGTGCTTTCAGAGGGACCCATGAAGGTGAGTGCAGGGAATATGTGTTTCAGTGATCTACTATCTAGGCTAATATGGGAATTTGGGCTTAGGTTGGAATGTAATAGAGATCTCAAAGTTTCATGGTAATGTGATGACTAGATAATTTTTTCCATTCCTCAGTTCTCTATACTATATTCAGGAAGTTTCATCTGTATATTGTGAAATAGTATGTTTCCTTATATTCATATTATATCTTGAATAATTTAAGTTAAAAACTAACTTAGATTACAAATTCTGAATCCTAAAACTCTGATACATTTCAGGATTTTTGCTGGATGGTTTTTTCCCTGTGTATTTTTTTCTCAGTATATATGAAAGGAGTTACATAACATTTGACTTTAGTGTTTGGCCGGTATTTGAGCTCCTCTAGTTTATTTATGTCAGGAATGTTTATACAAAGTGATGTATCTTTGTGTACATTCTTTGTAATCAAAGTAGGATTAAACTGAGGTCCTGTTTTCCTGAATGTAGCAGAAAAAAGACAACAGGAAACAGCTCTTTTGGCAGTAGCCCAAGCCTCTCACTTCAGTCAGGGCTGCACTTAGAAAACCCTTGCTCCCTTTTTTCTCTCATTGTGGTAATTCAGGATCATTCTACAAAATGCTTCACTGGTTTGGGGTGTTTTCTTACCTACATTTGTAACATTTCTGACTGGGCCACAAAATTTTGCTAAAGCTACGTACACACTTTTGTGTGTGCATCCACATGGCTCAGATGGTTTTTTATTTGCTTGTCTGTGGCTGGTGCTTGGAAGGCAAATACCTATTTGTCTGCATCTTCAGTTATATTTCAAACCTGTCTTTTTCTCTAGGACTACAAACTGGTTTCTTTCCACTCCATTTTCTGCTGGGTTTCTCTGAGGCCATTCAGGAAAACAGGCAGGAAAAGAAGTTTTGGTTTCTTTTATCTCAGACAGTGAAATTTAAGGAATATCAGAAGTATTGTTTAACAGTCTAAACTAAGCATTAAACAGGGGAGGTGCTCATTGCCACGTTCTTAAAGTCTGGGGCAGACAAATCTGCATTTTGCTATAATGAATATTTAAAAGCCCTTAGTCCTTCTAGATTTTAGCTTTTCCAGGCTTGTATTGAGAAAGATATTTGCCTAATCCTGACTATGTATAAAAACAATAGTCAGAAGTGGTTATTCTGTACAAGAGCCAAATTGCATGGTTGTTATCTTAGACTGGCAGTAAAACCCCTGGAGAACCATTTAATTATGTAAATTAGCATGAAATTAGAAAATTAGGTTTACTTTGAATTTTGGGGGGGATGTTTGGGTTTTTTCCCCTGCAAAACCAAGAATAAGCATCATCAAAACTTATGGTTTGTTTCTACAGCTTTCAGCTAGATTTAGCAATTGCTTCAGGTTCATAAGTAATCTCATCTGTATCTTGCAACAATATTTGTCAAAACTCCCAGGAATGTGGATGTCTTAATATTCTTCAAAAGGAGAAATGAAGGGAAAGGGATAATAATGTACACAGACGTACAGTGAAGTACAGAGCTCCAACGTTCCAAAGGTGTTTTTTAAACCAAAAGCAACTGTCCATTTAAGTCTAGAATTGTGTAAGAAAAGTGGATATGTAATTGTGTTCATAATCAGAGAGGTACTTTTTTGGTGCTTAAGCTAAATAATGTAAAATACACAGATTTTTGAGCAGCATAGAAAACATGAAAGTTGATAATGTAGGAGGTTACTGTGGTCTAGGGAAAAGAGGGGGGGACTGGATTCTAAAATAGTGAAATTCAGCATAGCTCAGTTGGAGCTCTGTATTTCTATTGATGCATACTAGTTGAAAATTGGTTTATGATTTCAAGTTGCATAGAAACAAAGCAAATTATCAAGAAAAGTAGTGCTATGACAGCAGTAATCTAGGAAAACATTTGGGTAAGAAAAATACAGTGAAAACAGCACTCTTTCTAAATTAAATTTACTATTGCACTTAATAAAGTTTCCTAGCAGGGAGTTCCTGAAAAATGTGGACTGAAATGTGAAGCAAACGGTCAGTGCTCTTTTAACTGCCTTGATGGTATATTTACAAGGATAAATTTCTCAAATTATTTTTTCATTACTTCTAAAGAAAATAGAAATGCTTCACAACCACCTGGAGGAGCATTTGCTATGATTGTTTCCAAAGGAGCAGCTTAAGAGTTTCATAAATATCAAAGTTAATAGGCTCCTAGAAACAAGGAAAATTGCCTGTGGGTGATTTCTACTTATACAGAAACAGCTCCTCTCTGAGCTGTGATCTTCCCTAAACTTTCTCTCCAGGCCTGTTGCCTATTACTGTGCTGTCCTGTTCCTACTTCCTTTAGCTGCTTTGAATCAACAATAGGTAGAGAAATACTTATATGAAATGTTCTAGAGGGTGAAACATGATCTCACAAATTACAGAAAATAAACAATGTTAAGTGTAGCTTGTGGCTATCGGCAGATCAGAAGCAGTCTAATGGGAACACACTGACTTTTTGAAAATGAAACAGCTATGCCACATTGTCATACAGCCATAGCTATGGCTGGATTTGAAGAGAAAATCTTTCCAAAAGTGGCTTCCAGAAAGAAGTCTGAGAAATTTTTTTTTTTCATGTATCGAGTTGCTATTTGTTATGCAGTAGGAGATGCTTCTCCTTTATTTTTGCTGCATTTTCCCCTGTCTTGATGTTAAGGCACTTAATTGATAACTTTTACTAAAAATATAAAATCATTGTTTTCTGCATAAACAGGATAATATGTATATGCCTCATAGTGATCATACTTGGAGTAAGAGCTCTTTCCTCTCCTTAAAAGTGCAGGAAAACCTCCTCATTATTACACAGCTCACAGAATCATGCTTAGGAAAGGACGTGCAGTATGACAAGACATGCTAGAAAATTGGGTCTTCCTGTTGGGATTTCATGACAGGCTTTGAGTCCTGATGGGCTTTCTGCTGCCAGAGCCTTAAAGCAGCCTAAAGGCAGCAGAGTTGATTTTACATAAGGCAGCAGGAGGCTGAAACAAGACTGAGCAGTGCTAGCTATTGCACAGGAAGAGACTGGTGGAAAGTGCTGGGGCTATCCCCGTCAGGGCTGAGCTGTTCCACCCAGGAAAGGCTGGTGAATTGTGATTTAGTTCACAATATTGCATCCACACTTGGGATACCCATTAGGAACAAATGAAGAGGACCTTGCTCTATTCTTCTCTACTGTTCCATGTTCTGGTAATTTCATTTTATGCACAGACAGCTGTTCATCATGTTAGAAATTTGTATTTCACATCCCTCACGTTTCCTGAATTCTTTGTTGGTGGAGAAGAAACATCCATAAAGTTGTGGCAAGTTTCAGAAGTCTGTTATCTGAAGTTTTATGCAGGACCTTTTATACAAATCGTTATTTTTGAAAGCTAACTCTGGAAGTGCATTGTTGCTATTAGCACCCCTGGGGGACTGGCTCCCTCTAGAAAATAAATGTATGTTTCCTTAGCAAAGATGATGTTGTAGTCTTGATTGAAGAGTGAGCTCTTAATTCTCTCAACACCTGTTCTTTAGCAAATCCATCCCTGATTCTCTATTGCAGGGTATAGAGTAAAATAAGGAAAAACATTTTTCCTCCTTCAGGCAACAAGTGAGCCTCCCCCTCCCTCCTTCTGTCCATTCAGCTGCAGTTGAACAAAAAACATCACAGGAACTTAAAGGGAGAAATATAACCCAATATATATTTCTTCTAATCACTATGTACAATACAGAATAATACTTAATTCTCAACAGTTCACTCTAAAGCATGTGTTTCTTCTTTCCCCACTTCACTAGTCTGAAATAATTCTTGCTGGTTCTGGCAGGAACCAGCCACACAGTGAGGCTGGCTCTGGACTTCTCTTACTTTGCTGTGGCTGCCAACATCAAAATTTCTATTACCTCTCTCTCCCTTGATTGTGGGGGTCCTTTTCTCCTCTTACTCTCTTTTTACCACTGATTTCTCCCTCCTCCTCCTGTCACTCTTTTGTTTTCTTGATTCTCCAAGAGCTTTTCAGTTTGCTCCACACTGGCAGGATGGAGTCCTACTGTATATTTTATTCTGCTTGACTGGGGGAGCTGAAACTTAGCATCCCTTGGACTTCTGTGTATAATTGAATTGTCTAGAGTGTTAATCATCATTGGATTATTCTGACATTCTTGATGCAGAAATATGTACATTAAAATAATAATGTAATTACAGAATTTGCTTTTAGCATGAATGTATTTCTTCTTAGTGGCACTGAAATTATTTACTTCTCCCAATATTTATATATTGTTTTGACAGATACACAGTAGGCTATGAATAATTTTAAGGTGGTACAGTTTATTCCATGCTGCTTAAAAGCAAGGATTTTCCCCCTCCCCTTTTACCCCATCACATTTTATTATTAATGCACACATTTGAATTGTCAGCTTTCCCAAAACCTTGGTGTCTTGGCTGGAATGATCAGATTAATTGCTTAACTGTGTCATCACTAAGTAGGAGTACTGAACATGCTCTTGCTTTATCTTTTCCCTAGCAGTTCTTCTGGTTTTTTTGGGTTTTTTTTTTATTTATCCTATTAGTTTAAATATAAGAAATGCAAGCCAAAATAGCCAGTAATGTGGAAATGCAGGCTTCCAGGAGCTGTGTGGGCTAAGAGTAAACTTTTGACTTTGTCTGGAGGCAGGATGCTAAGGCAGCTCAGCTGGCAGGATAATGGTGATTGTCATGAATATTAAATGACAGAACCAAAACAAAACTCCCAGAGAGACACCCATGCACAAATCTTACATAGCAACACAACCAGCTCAGACAGCTGGCTCTCTGTAGGCTTTCTTGAAAGAAAACAGTGCTGAGGCATATTAGGATGATTTTTATAAACCAGAAAGCCGCTTTGTGATGCCCTGTTTGAAAGTTAGAGGCCCTAATGATTTATAGCTTAAGGGAAAAAATCTGGTTTCTGAAGTAGATAAATAACAGGTAAATTATATCTATCCTGTTCTCCCTTGGATTAAGTGCTTTGTAATATTTTTTGAGCTTTGTGCCATCTGAAAATGTGTAAACAAATGTGCACCAGCCTTGCTGTTGAAGTTCATACCAACTCTCTGGTGTGCAGGTATAGTCCCACTTTTCCCTCTGAAATTCCTCTAATCTCTTTTTTGTTTTGATTTGGTTTTTTGTTTTGGTTTGGGTTTTTTCTCTAAAAAAAATACAAAAAAACCCTAAACAAACCACAAGAAAAAAAAAACACACACACACACATTGCAGGGCACAGAATAATTAATTACATTTGAGTTTGTTTCTGTTTTGTGATTTGTCCCAGACAGGGTAAGAACTTGCTATTCACAGAGTTCCTCCTTTGGCTCCTGTGGTGTAAAGCTAAATGTACCTCCTGCTACATGGAAAAAAATGCAAAATAATTAAAATTCAAGAAGCCTGGATTTATCTGAAGTAACACCAACAGAGATCTGGGATCATTCCATTAACAGCACTGCAGTCATGCTGTTTCTAAAAGGATATCTAAAGGTGAGATGTTCTCCAAGGCCTAGACATTAACCTTTGTTCTATTTTTTTAAGTGGGGATCAGATCTTTGCACATACCTTCCTTGACTTTCATGATTATTTAAATTTATATCAACTTAATATGTGGTTCAGTGATTTCCATACTCCAAAAGGAATGAGCTGGAATAACAGAGTAGGTTTCCTCAGATAAATGCATGTAGGCATGATCCATTTTGTGGTATTATTCTGAGTATAAAAAGATAAAGTCTAAATTATTTTTAAGTGCAATGAGTCAGTCTAAATGAGTTGATGGAAAAAGATATAAATGACAGTCCAGTTAGAGAAAGTTATGGAGAGTAATGCTTTTATATAAACATTCTACAGAATTAATTTGGCTTTCCAAAACTCTGTCTACAAATCAAGAAGAGCTTTCCAATAGCTCATGGAGACCTCTCAAGTCACATGGTGCTAGCTGTCTACCTTTAGTTCAATTCCATTGAAAACAGAATTTTTTTTTAAAAATATTTATATATATATATTTGAAGTAGAATTTTAAAAGTATTTATGTAAATAATTAATGCAGGTATTCCAGTGATCATTATGTGACTACCAGCAGTGTGCACAATGAAAAATACAAGTGGCCAGCAGATTCCCAGCTGTGAAGAAAACACATTCAGTGAGATGATTTTTCAGCTAGTACCAGGAAAACTCCTAATTTATTTCTGTTGTTCTTAAATTGAATAGCCTAATGGAGGGGGTTTTTTTTAAGGGTAACATAAAGCAGATACATTTCAAAGACTTAGACTATTTTATATTTGTGTTTTCACAGTACCATGTGGAATTTACACTGCCTCTGACAGGCTTTGCAATAAAATGAGCTACAGTATTGTAGAATAATGGTTTATAACTATTTTCCTATGTATTAAAGCTTCCCATAAATACATATTACTTGGATCAGCATGGGGTAAACCATACTCACTTCAGCTGAAAGATGAAGCACCACAAAGTTCTACCTCCTTGGAGGGAGGAAAGTAAAGTTAGAGTTCCATAAAGAAGCATTCTTGATACTACAGCCATCTTGGGATCCCAAATGTCCAGCCAACATTACCTTCCTCAAGAGGCTGGAAGTCAGAGCAGGGATAAAAGTCACAAGGAATTAAATGAAAACACCAGCTTATTTAACAGCTAGGAAGCCTATCATTAAGGATGGCAAAGCTATAGTGAAGCTGAGGACTGCACCTTCATTTCTGTGTCCCAGGTCACCTCTTCATTGGTAAACTCCAGCCTTCTTTCTTAAACTGCAATGGGCATCATTTAAAAACAAAATGGGAAAAATTGGTAAGTTATGGACTGAATAGCAGCAGTGTGGTTTTCCATGAATCCAGGCACTTGCAAGGTATCGAAGCCAAAAGCATCATATTTTTGGAAAATGGGACTGAGGTGGACAAGCAAGGAACAGCTTGTTTAATTGTTTAATTCATGCTGATTTCCCCAGAACTGTATCCAAGGAGGATGCCACACTTGTCTATTCTCAAGTTCAGCCTTATCTCTGAGAGCATCAGCAAGTTTCACCTTTTCTGAAAGAGTACTCTCATGTGATTTATTTATAACCTCCTGCTGGTTCTTGTAAATTGAGTTTCACTCCCCTTCCTTTGCTCTGCCTCACATCATTATATTGCACTGATACTCTGCTGCTTCACATATGAACTTCTCAGCAGCCTGTTTTCTTCCAGCTGCAAGACATGCTCACCTCAAAGGAGACCACTCAGAGGAATGGGAAGGAATTTAGGGACAATAATAATATTTAATATGTAGAATCACAGAGGCTCAGCACATACCAAACATCCAAAGCTCATGTTCTTAAAATCCTTTCAAGCTCACTAAAATCAATAGGTTGGTCTTTTATACACATTAATACTGAGAGTTTTTCAGATATCCCTACAAGCTCATTTCTGCCTATAATTTTTGTTGTGTTAGGGTGTTTTTTGGGACCTGTTCCATTTAAGAAATACATGGAATAGAACATGTTTTAAAAGACTGTAAGACTGTTGCCTGGGTCTACATTGCTGGGTCTGTCTGCTGTGTATCTCAGGTGCACATGTATATTTGTCTTTGTGTAACATGAAAATGCTTCATAAATGCCTTTAAAGTCTTGCATCTATTTTAAAGTACAGAGCATGGTTAAACAATAAATAAAGAAAAATCCTTGGAATGCCTGAGGCACTTCCAAGACATGTTACCTAAGAATGTAATCTCTAACATGTAATCCCTTTGATTACCACTTTTGCCTTAAGTATAGTTAGGTGGGCTGCACAGTTCAGAATGAACACTTTGCTTTTTTTGTGGAATGATATTTGTTCTTATTAGTAAAGTTTTCAGGAGTTTTGCTCAAACTTAAAAATTAATAAAGGGATAAATGTAATTAATAATTTTGAGTTTACCCAGACCTTTATCTGCAGTGTAAAATAAAGGCAATGGAGCCACAGCCCCCAACGAGGCAAATAACCTTCCTAGGATACTCTTGATCTGCCATGGCTATTTTGAACCAGTTATCAGTTTGATCTATAAAGTTACCCTCCAGGCATTGAATTGCTTGGTAACTAAATTCCCTGTATCCAACACAAATGATTTTAGAGTCCCTGCAAAGCAGCACAGAACAAGACACGAGGAAGTTTTCAGTCATCATTTAATTCTGTCTGCCCAAACTGGCTGAAACAAGTGCTACCTTTAAGGATTTTTTTTTCCATTCAAAGATTTTGTTTTCTAGAAAAGAAGGGTGAAAGCTCTAAGTTTGAGCTCTACCTTCAGACATTCCTACTAGCTTAGGCCCGGCTTGATTCAGTTCATGTGGTTCACTCTTTGTATGCCACTATCTCAGTTGTCGTCATCTTTAAATCCCCAGGACATATGCCAAGAAGTGGATTAAAATTTTCACAGTGCAAGGGTTTAGATTCAAGTCTTTTGCAAGGCTTTGTCTGCTGCCTTTGCACACTATGGGAAAACTTTCAGCAAAATCTGGAAGGTAAAATATAGACTCTGGGACAGTGATTTCTTTTTGTTTTTCAGAGAGGTTTCTTTAAGTAGAGGGAAAATTAGGTCATATTTTGATTTCTCTTGGCTGGCTTATCTCCAAGATGGCCTGCACCCAGTTTCTTCTAAACTTTTCACTTCTCAGAAGGATAATATCTCATGTCAGAATGATAAAGAGTCATGTCAAGGAGTACTGCAGGACATGGTAAACTGAACATTCATCAACAGTACAAAATTTCTGATGGCAACAGATACAAATAACTTACAGGAAACATTAAAAGAAATGGTTTATTCAAGAGTAGTTCCTGTGGCTCTGCAGTTCATCCAGGTGCACAAGCTCTATTTTTCACAGAACATTAATCTCTGCTTCTCTTAGTTTGGATTTCTCATCAACAGATTTCCCAAGCCAAGACTGAAGTGTAAGTTTTGTAAACAAGTAACTCAGGACTCACACTTTCTACTGAACAGAAAGAAAAAAGCTAAACCAGAAGGTGTTATGTAAAGCCCAACAGATGGATAAGGGTACAAGTTTACATTGTTATCATTGGCCATATTTGACAGAAGCAAAAATAGGAAGCACTGCTGTCAGACCTGCTTTGCCAGATCTACCTTGCCAGTATAAATTGTCCCAGCAGCACACTAAGATAAATTCTCATTTCACACCTATTCTGTTTTCTGGGTTAGGGGTTTTTTGGACATGCCAAGGTCAAAATCATGCCTATTCTATTAGAGTACTTCTAGCAGTGATGCCCACCTATCATACATCCAGGTCTTTGAGGGAAAAAAATCACCTTTTGCTATAGCACTGATTTTCTACCAAAGCAAACAGATACATTGTACATTATAATTGTGTGAACTGGCACTCACAGACAAAGCTCTGAGTGAAGTGCTACAAATCTAAAAGTTAATGATTTTTTGTTTGTTTCAAAACACTCACAGACAAATACTAGTTTGTTTGAAAGCTGCCATTCTGTATAGAATTTAAATAGCTTTCAGATTACAGATTCATGTGCATTTTTATGAATATTACTTATGGGACACAGATTTGTCATATAAATTGCACAGTTTGTGTATTTTTTTTTCCTGTATGGATAGAAAAACATTAGGCAAAGGAATAAATGGATGATGGGTAACAAAGTGGGTGATTGTCATCACTTACGTCAGTTCTGGGATTTCAAGATATCCAGTGTTCATCTGAAAATATGCAAATACTAATCAGAGCTGCTTGGCACATCTTCCTGATGTGCAGCTGAATCCTTCTGAATGGCAGCTTTTTCACTCACAGAAACAGGCAGATTTTTTTTCACTTTTTTTCCTTTCAGTTCAGCCAGATTAGCTGAAAAATTAGCATTGGGCTTCCTAAGTGGATCTTTCCACATCTCTTCCATTTTCTCTTAAGCAAATGCAAATTGCTTTGAGCCCATTTCAGAGAAATATATTCATCTATAAGAGACAGAATACATATGAGAAAGTCATCTAAACAATTTTTTCTTGTTCTACATGTTCTTGGGAGTCTTACAAGGGAAAACTACAGCAATTTAATACCTTTCCAAACTATCATGTGTTGAATGTATTGCCTGATAGTGGTTTTGAAACAACAATGAAAGGAGATGATTTACAAACTGTTTTGATGCTTCTTCCATTCCAAAGCACCATCCTTAAAGAGATAAGCATCCCCTTTTAATTTTTATTGAAATGTGGAAGTCTGGCAGGTTTGACAAGTGCAGTCTGAACTGTGATCCCACATTGATTCCTACACTGATGATGTGGTGAATTCACAGCCAATGGTACCATCAGACCACAAACTTAGTAGCCTAAGCTGCAGTTTTCAAAGGATCACAAGGCCTTTTCTGCAGAAGAAAACTAATACAAAACCTTATTTAAGTCAATGAAATACTCATATATTGGCAAAGGGCTTCAAAAAAGCAGTGTCCATATACATATTATGGATAGAAAAGAAATAACTTTATGTCTTATCCTAAATTCTTGGAAAAATCTCAGCTGCTCAATCTGCAGGATTCAGAGCCCCTGCATTCCAGCAGGTGGTCTTGTTTAGATTGAATGCAATAACTAATAACATTCTCAGGAGGATTTCTCCTCCCTGCACTCTCTACAACTGCAAAAAAAAAAAAAAAAAAAAAAAAAAAAAAAAAAAAAAAAAAAAGAATACTTTGATTTGCATTTCATAAACCCTTTGCTGAATTTTTGTTGCTTACACTTGCAATGTCCTAATACTTCAGTTGTTAGTAAGAGAAGTCCTTCTTAAAGTAGGGATGATAGAATTTTTCCTGTCACAAATGTGTTAGGGTCAAAGTGAGGGACTATTGAAAAGGTGGGAATTGATTTCCCACTATTAGTTTCCCACTATTGCCAGGTGGGAAACACCAACTCAGATTATGCATCATCTAAGTAAGTGAACCTATCTGATAATTCTTAACATTGTGAAGAGTAAACTACTAAATACTAAAGGAAGGCAATTCTTGGTGCAGCAATTCATTAAAACTGTAGACCAAAGTTAGCAAGATGTACATTGGAAGCACACAGCAAAAATAGTGACATTTGCAATGTTATCTGGGAGCAGCAAGACAATTGAAAAGAAATTCTAGACTCTCCAAAGGAGGTGTGGAGTAGGAGGGCTACAACAGGGCTTTGCACAGCTTGCTTGTTTTGAGTGCAATCATGAGGGCACCTGTTTTACTGGAATAATACAGAGGTCAGGGAAATGCAGCTTACAGCCTGAACAAAGCAGCCATAGCTGACAGTTTGCTTTTAAACAAAATCAATTTCAGGCCATTGGCAAGTAAAACAACCTTAGACATGAAATACTGTTGTTGAATTAACACTAAAAGAAATACCGTGGTACTCTGAATGCATTTTTAAAAAGCACTCAGTGAAAAGGTGTTAACGATGTGTCCACTTAAAGCCTTTTTGTTGTAACACTTCTATTGAGTGGGAACCCCAAGTGAAATAGCCTAGGAAGTGATTACATGTGAAACCTTCAGTTTCCAAATGGAAATAAAATAAAACCAAAAAGGAAATGTTCTGCTTTCTAAAGTGCACTCAGTTGTGATAACCTTGTCTTTAATTACAGAAAGGAAGGAGTAAAGCATCTCCCTCACAGACAGGGTGAGAGCAGGTTGAATTTGTAAGGATCTTGCATTACAAGAGGTTTTTTTTAATCACCGTATCCTGTTGCAACAGGAACTCTTCTTTTCCTCACTGAAAAGAACCTGAAATTTAGTACAATCAGAAGCTGAGTTACCTGCTTTGACATCAACAAAGGTGATTTCATAGGGAGAACAGGAAAAGCTGGGAGAGAACAGGAACACCGAGCCACTCAGCGGTGATGAGCTGCAATTGAGCTACAAGGGTTTGTTTTTTTTTAAATGCAGCTGGATCTCATGATCCCAGATGAAGCAAAGACTTCTACAGTAATCACAGCAGCACAACTTCTGAAGCTGCCCATCAGGAAGCATGCAAGGAAATGAGAAGAAGGGCAAAAAAACTACTAGGCACTGAAAAATTACATGTGAAATGTTGGCAAACAACCAACCACCATAATCACCAAACCCACGTGCATTCCCACAAGGACAACAGGTATCATCAAGGAACAAACTCCCAGCTGCTATTGGTCTCTAATCAAAAGGGCAGCAGTAATAATAATAAACAGTAACACAAAATAATAATTATCTGAAGCAATAGTAATTTCTTAGATGCTGATTTATTTTTTCTACTCGGAGCACCATCCAACAGTCGGGGGGTCCAGGGAGTCCCTCCTGCAAATGAAGTGGTCTAATGGTGAGACACAAAACAAATCTAGAATAAAACCTCTAACATTGTGAAAGAATAGGAAAATACATAGAAACAGCTTTTCTAGTTACTCAACTGACAGGCAGCTGTCCCCTGCAAACTAGAAGGTGGAAAACCATCTAATAAAATCTTCCCTTCATAAAAAGTTACCAAAATGCTTAAGAAATAGAACAACAATACAGAATGGTACTTTTATTATATCTGTAGTAGTAATACAGAATTGGGAGCAGCTGCTTACTTTTTCCCATATCAATCAAAATGG
The DNA here is from genome assembly GCA_013396995.1 of Dicaeum eximium. Taxonomy (NCBI): domain Eukaryota; kingdom Metazoa; phylum Chordata; class Aves; order Passeriformes; family Dicaeidae; genus Dicaeum; species Dicaeum eximium. Next base: position 441,786 of record VWZP01000406.1, on the reverse strand, counting down.
TGACAGTGACAGATAAATCCACATACAGGACAATTCACATTCTACTTAAGTTAGTGAAAGTCAGTGGTTAGCAGCAATTTATACAGCTCAGGCTTTTACAGTCCTCTTGCTGCTGAAAGACTGACAGGGAAACACCACCAAGGGGATCTGCTTTCACCCTGGAGGATCTGCAGTTTTGTATCAGGTCAAAAGCAAGAGGAACATGGCACTGCACACTTTATTAAAACAGTGATGAAGCCAGGGTAAGAACAAAGAAAAACTAAGAGACATAAAAATGAGAGCTGAAATTGTTGATATAAAAATGCTAACAACATCCACAGGACATTAAATTGCTATAATAAACTTGTGCTGTAAGAGCATGTTGCAAACAGTGGCCTATGATTTCCTCTTTTTGTCAGAGAAAGACTGGAGGAAATCATCATAATCTAATATAGATGACATCTTTGATAATTATTTTAAAAAGTAAAGTGTCATTTATCCAAACCTAACATAATAGTCTTATTTAAAATGTCACAGTAGTCCTCATGGGGGAAAAAAAGATTTACTTTTCTCAGTTTACAGCTGTAGGCTTTGCAGAAATACTCAACAGTAACTGCATTTGAGGAGACTGAGTGGCTTTATATCCAGTATTCTCAAACCCATCAAATATTAAACTCCACAATGCTTTTCAAAATGTAAGCCTCTATTGCACCTGTCTGTACTCATGATACCTACACTCACATGAAGCACAGAGAATTGATGTTAGCTTGTCCAAATAATTAATTTACACTTTTCCAGGAGTGGGAAACAACTTGGGATTTACAAAAAGACCAGTCATATTTCAATTATTAAAAGCTTTCTTCTCTCTTCTAAGGAATGAAATTTTACATTATACACTTCTTAACAGAGAAATCCTAGCTGAAAGAACTTGCAGGTTAAGTAATTCCCATAATTCCCAGCAAACAGCCCAGGTGAATGACATTACTACAGAACTGTTTGTTCCCTCTATGCTCTGTGTGTACACACACACTTATTTTCTGAGCAGAGACCTGACTCATGATAGCTAATTGTAGTAATGAACTCCACAACACAGGGAATTAATTAATATTCTGCTGTGCCCCTCGCCAGGCATTCTCTAGGTACAAAAATGTTCCTCAAAACTCATCTTTAATGCTGAAATGTGGCTGATCTTCAGGTTTAAAGTCCAGATTGGGGCTGCCATCCTCATTCAGAATTCGCCGAGAAGTATAGCCAACGATTGGGTATTTGGCTTTATAAACATTATTGAAGATGTCATCCAGGGACTTCAGTTCCTCCTCTGTGAGTCCTGTCTAAAGGAAATAGGGAAATGAAAGTCCTGCCTCAAAGAAATAAAAATAGAGATATTTACATGGGGTTTTTTTAAATGATTATTGTAAAAATTAGGGTCAGCTTTTGGGTTTACACTGCAGAGCATGATGAACAAAATTACAGATAGTACAGCCTGTAAATGTATTCTTTCCATTCAAATTCAGCCTTGACAAAACTTCAAGGTATTCAGGTCAAAAAAGTAACAACCCACCACCAGAGCTAGCATTCACTGCCACGTCAGGATACACCAAACCAAAAGAAAGGGATTTACTGTCTTTGTGAGCATCTTTTTAAACAGCAGGTGATTGCCCTTTTACATGCTTACAGAAGTTGTACTGATTCCAGAAATGAAAAACTTTCCTCTTGAAGGCTGCTAGCACCTTTCATAACCAGTAAATATATTTTATGTATCTAAAGAGAACTACTGCATTTTAAATATGTGAGTTAACTTCTATAAATACAAACAATTTAAAATCATCACTCATCATCTTGCATAATAATAAAAATTTGCAAAGTGGAATTAAACTGATGGCCCATTTTCTTACTGTGTCATGTGTAAGATCTGCTGGATCCAGAGACATCTTTGCAACTCCTCTTGTTGAGTCTTTTCCAACCAAAGCATTGTATGGGGCTCCTTTTCCATAAAATTCTGTCAGATAAAAAAAAAAAATTAAATCCAGTGATGATCTGACAGTGTACAGGGTATGTTCAGCCTCTACCCTCTACCAGCCTGTGAACTCAATGTCAGTGAACTGAAAGCAACAACTCAAGTCTAAGACTCTTCTTTCCAGAACTGACTTTGGATTTCCTACTTTCTGGGGTTATACAGCTCTTGAACTTCCTATACTGCATTCTTAAAGTTTTCCTATTATCTAGGGAGCTGTGCTTTACATTCTCATGAGATGTTTGTAGACTCCAGAATTTGCAAGCCTTGTCTAATTTAGGATTTGAAGATGAGCCAACCCAACACATATGAGCCAGACAAGGTTTGTACAAACACAGTAAGAAGCCATTAGTTTACTCATGACATCAAGGCAAGTGTCTCAAGACCTCATGGTCCCTTCAAACTTTTTATAGCAAATCTGGATTAAGTAGCAGGAGTTCAAATGAAAACATTTGTAGTTCTCAGGAAAGGCACAAACACCCACACAAGGGGTGTGAACAGCAACACAGAAGGAAGAGATGCAGCTGCAGCAGTGTTGATGTTGGACACTGGGTACATCCACGTTAGCTGTGATCTGCTCAGTTCATGTGCCCAGGGCAATAAAATGCTGCAGCTTCCATGTGGCCTGACCCCACATCTGGCAAGGACTCAGGGATCTGGGAAGTGCCTTCCAGTTTTTAGCAGTGCCCAAGCTACCTGGACAGTGCTGGCTTGGCTGTCATGTTGTGATCTCAGACCAGTTTAAGTTCTAGACAAAACCTCAGTAGGGGAGCTGTCAGAGGAGGGAAATCAAGTTTTTTAGAAGAGGAAGAAGTGTATCTTTTTCAAGTGTATCTTTTTGTTGCAATTGAACTGCAGGCTTCCAATACACTGGGAATATTTAAAAACAAATGACTGAATAATAACATGAAAGCAAAGGAGACAGTAGAGGACAAGCACACTAACCTTTTCCAGAGGTGACATCAAACACTACTCCCTTCACTGCCAGGTAGATGGGCTGTCCTTCCTGGAGGGAAAGCCATCAACACATCCTCAGCACTTAAGCACAGGCAAAAAGCAGTTAGTTTTAGCTGGGAAATCCACAAGCTCTGAGGACACAAATTCTTTGCTTTATGTTTACTCTTGTTATCCCACCATACACATTCCCTCTCTTGATATTTCTTGCTTGTACTTTAAGCTGCCCCTAATATTCTTTGAGAGTTCAACCATAAGCAATGAGAGAATCTTTTTCATCTAAACAGCACAACCATAGAAGACATATCCCTTTTGCAAGTCACCTCTTGTCTGCACACCAGTCTGCTCAAAGATTGTCAACTGCATCTTTCTATTCCTAATGCAGATGGATATTGCCCAAAATAAAAGGGTGTGTGGCCAACAGCATTATTTGATTAAGAAACACAGATGAATACATAAAGGCAAGTAAATCTGATCTGCTGACATGTTTTACCTAATAAGCCAGTGCTTCTGCTTTGTGTTTTATACATAAGATGTAATTTTAGTCAGACATTGGTTAGTCTCTCCAAAGTATCTAGAGAAGACCCTGAGAAGGTCAGACAGCAAGTGCTTCAAAAGAGAAGCAGCAGATGTGTATCAACATAAGACTCCATAGTTTTGAGTCTGGAGTTCTGCTGAGGCTTCTGAATCACAGGAAGCTAAACACTCTTAAGTTAAAACTGCCTTGTTATTTTAGTAATCTTGTTTTGGTTTGGATTTTTTGGGTTTTTTTAAAGGTCTAAGTACACGGTTTAATGAATTACTGAGAGAAAATTAACTTTGGCTCCAACTCGCGGTAATCTGACATCCTCTGGCAGGAGCACCTTGCCAAGCAGAGAGCGAGTGAAATGTGCACATGGCACCCAATTATCTAATGGTGTGTGTGCCAGCCGGACCGCGGGGCAGCGGCTGGAGCACACGGGTGCCTGCAAACCTCCCACAACCTGCTGACCGAGAACGACAGGGCGGGAGGGATGGCGGGGCAGGCACAGCAGCAGAGCACGGGAGACCCGAGCTCCGCGGCGGCTCCNTCCCTCTCTTGATATTTCTTGCTTGTACTTTAAGCTGCCCCTAATATTCTTTGAGAGTTCAACCATAAGCAATGAGAGAATCTTTTTCATCTAAACAGCACAACCATAGAAGACATATCCCTTTTGCAAGTCACCTCTTGTCTGCACACCAGTCTGCTCAAAGATTGTCAACTGCATCTTTCTATTCCTAATGCAGATGGATATTGCCCAAAATAAAAGGGTGTGTGGCCAACAGCATTATTTGATTAAGAAACACAGATGAATACATAAAGGCAAGTAAATCTGATCTGCTGACATGTTTTACCTAATAAGCCAGTGCTTCTGCTTTGTGTTTTATACATAAGATGTAATTTTAGTCAGACATTGGTTAGTCTCTCCAAAGTATCTAGAGAAGACCCTGAGAAGGTCAGACAGCAAGTGCTTCAAAAGAGAAGCAGCAGATGTGTATCAACATAAGACTCCATAGTTTTGAGTCTGGAGTTCTGCTGAGGCTTCTGAATCACAGGAAGCTAAACACTCTTAAGTTAAAACTGCCTTGTTATTTTAGTAATCTTGTTTTGGTTTGGATTTTTTGGGTTTTTTTAAAGGTCTAAGTACACGGTTTAATGAATTACTGAGAGAAAATTAACTTTGGCTCCAACTCGCGGTAATCTGACATCCTCTGGCAGGAGCACCTTGCCAAGCAGAGAGCGAGTGAAATGTGCACATGGCACCCAATTATCTAATGGTGTGTGTGCCAGCCGGACCGCGGGGCAGCGGCTGGAGCACACGGGTGCCTGCAAACCTCCCACAACCTGCTGACCGAGAACGACAGGGCGGGAGGGATGGCGGGGCAGGCACAGCAGCAGAGCACGGGAGACCCGAGCTCCGCGGCGGCTCCGGGGCTCGGAGCGCCAGGGAAGGCAGCAGAATGTGCGGGCCCGGCCCGGCCTCAGCGCACAGCGGCGGCGCGGCCCTACCTGGTGCCCGTCGTATCTGGCCAGCTCGGGTTCGGTGAAGAGCCGCACTGGGGCCTCGGCCGGCGGCCTAAAGCGCAGCTCGGGCTCGGCGCTGGCGGCCGGCAGCAGCAGGAGCAGCAGGCAGGGCAGCGGGAGCGGGCCCCGGGCCGCGGTGCCCGCCATGCCGCGGAGCGCGCACCGCCCCCGGCCTGAGGCCCGGCCTGAGGCCCGGGAAGGGCCGGGGTGGGACCGGAGTTAAAGGAACACCGTGGGGAGCGCCGCGCGGCGCTCAGGAACAGCCGCGGACGCTCGCACAGCGCTGAGGGAGATGGGGAAGCTTAGGCTGGGGAAAAGGAGGCTTGGGGGGAGCTTATGGCGTTCCACGACTGCCTGGAAGGAGGCTGCAGGCAAGTGCGGGTCTGCCTCTTCTCACGGGTAGCAATCGATAGGACAAGGGGAAATAACCACAGGTTGTGCCAGCGAGGTTTAGATTGTGTATTAGGGAGAACTTCTGCACAGAAAGGGTTGTCAGGCACTGGAACAGGCTGCCCCGGGCAGTGGTGGAGGTATTTAAAAGAAACATGGACGTGGACGTGGTTTAGAGATGGACTTGGCAGCACCGTAACAGACATCTCATAATAAAAGATTTCTAAATTTTCCTCCTTCTTCCCTCTTGAGGTTTCTCTGCTAGCTGTTTTCAATGTCTGTTCGCAAAATCAGCACACGCAGTGCTTCACCTCTGTAACTTAAAAAACGCAGACATTTTTAGCCTAAGAATGGAGAGAATAAATAGGAAATTTTCAGATTACATGCTTTCCCTATCTATAAATATGCCACGGGGGAACATTCAGGACTGGCAGAAGAATAAGCTTGGTGTTTATCAATCTGTATAGAATTAAGGTAATTAGAAACTTTTTACAGTTCAGATACATATATCCCATCCCTCGCCGCAGTGCTGATGAGTGAGGATCTGAAGGATTTAAAGCCTGGATGTTTGATCCTGCAGCATCCACTCTTCCTGACTACAGTGCTGTAATTCAAATGTATAATGGGATTGTTATTGCCAAAGGACTTAAAATCTTGGTCATTAATTTACTAGGTGTAGGGCTTAGGCAGAGGGAAATTATCTAGTCAGCAGGGACTCCCTTACCGTGTTACACCTCAATGCAAAAGAAGGTTGCACATGTTTTTTCTTGATGATGAAACATTAACAATTACTTCCACGCTGGGGAAGGAAAAGAAATAAAGAGCTGTGTAGGTATTTGTGGCCACGTGGCTCGTGAATCAGCCCTTATGTGGTTTTGGGCTTTAATTTTCCTGCAGTGCCCCATTGCTGCGGGCACAGCATGGGTGGCTCACCCCAGGAGTCCTGCAGGAGCTCTGTCTGCTGGTCAAGCACGCCTGGTGTTCCGGTGCTCTGATAACAGCCTTGAGCAAAAGAAAATAAAAATAAAATTTAAAAGGGTAATATTTTGTGCAGCTTGAGGGGAGCCGGCTTTCCAAGTCTGGCTCACGCTCGTGTTAGCAGAGTTTGCGCTGTGAAGCAGAAAAGTCTCGCCTCCCCATCAGTACCTCTCAGGAGGGACAGATGTTCCTACAAACCTGCCCGCGCTCCCCTCACGCGTGTGCCGAGCGGCAGCGCCGTGCCCGGACTACGCCTCCCGGCAGCCCCGGCAAGGGGCGGGCACCGCCCGGGGACGGGAAGGGCCGGGGCGGGCGGCTCGGGGGTCCCGGCGGCGCCTGCGTGGCCCGGCCCGGGCGGGGCAGCTCGGCTCGGCTCGGCGCAGTTTGGCTCAGCCCGGCCCGGCTCGGCTCGGCTCGGCCCGGCCCGTGGCTGCCCCGCCCCGTG
>VWZP01000406.1:372890-434827 GCA_013396995.1 Dicaeum eximium | reverse complement strand
CGATGCTATGCCAAAGCCAGAGGTGTCCGCATCCTACCAGGAGGTACGGGGGGCCGGGCAGGGCTGGGGGGTCGCCGGGCGCTGGTGCCCGGCCCGGCTCGGCGCTTGGCCAGCGGAGACAGCCGGCGCTGTGGGCTGGGGTCGGCGCTGGGTACCCGGGGTGTCGGGCAGGGCGGCTGAGCTCCGCAGAAAGCAGCGGGCGGCTCGGGTGCGCACGGTTCCGTGTTTCACCTTTGGACGTGGTTAAAGTAGTGGGCAGCAGCTGTTCCAGCGGTGTGAGCTGGACTCCGTAGCCGGGGTTTGGTAACAAGGGAATGGTCTGTGGGCTGTGAGAAGCGACTTGGGTACCAGAGCTCCCGCATCCGAAACTGAAGGACGCTTTATCGCACTGCCAAAAGCCCGAGGCAGCGCCTGGTTTGCATATCAATGTACAGGCTCAGCAGCCCGACTTCCTTGCTCGTTCCTATCTCTCCTAGTAGATTGTTTGTGCCAAGTTCAGCAGCGGTAGACAGTTACAGCAGAGCACTTTTGTTTTTATCTTGCAGGCAAAAGGAATGTAGATATTTTCCTTCCTCTGCACTATGTGACGAGTAGTTTGAGGCTCAGTTTTAATACATTTTAATTTAGTGTGGTACTGTCTGTTTAGTTTCAGCTTCTGGTTTTCTTGCCAGGCTACAAGGCATTGGAAGGTGATGAATCAGTAGGTCAGCAAAAGGCCTGTATGGGCAAGTTCCCTTTTATTTAAGGGAGTTTTATCCAGTAGGAAGGTTTTAGCCCATGACTGTCAAGATGGGATTGACTTGTGTGCTTCTGCCTAGGGAAGATACTTGAGAGAGGTAATAAATCTGCATTGATGCCTGACGAGTGAACATGGACGATGCATGTTATGTTTCCACCTTAAGTACCAGCCACCACTGACACTGCTCCATATGTTTGGGTTTCTCCCAAACTGTGGCAGGAGTCTAGGTAGGGTGTGTGTGTAAGTGCAGCACCTGTGTGTCCATTCCTTCTCTGGCACCTGCAGCAGTCTTTGTTGCTTCTGCCCCTGGCAGGGATGCTCAAATGGCTGGAGTTGCCTTTTCTGAGCTTCTGTATGGCCAGTGCTTTTCTGTGTGCAGGACTGAAAAAGATGCTGCTGGTATGTGGGCAGGTTCCTGGGGTTGCTTCTCCCTTGGCTGTATGTGCTGAAGCCAGAGAAATGCTGAGTGAAGGTCTGCTTCCTGCCCTTCCTGCCCTTGACATCCTGTCCTGTCTCTGCATCCTACTGCAAGCTTAACCACCCTGCAATCTGTGTTCCTTCTGGTTGGCACCACGCTTCACCCCTTTATCAAAAATACCCCATAGGAAGGGTTGGCCTGTGAGGGTGAGCCTGGCTGGCATGCTCCATATTCGCTGTTGGCAGAATCCCTGAATCCAAGAGGAGTGGCAAGTGTGAACTGGAATCAGCTGTCCTGCAGTGATGCTGTGCTGGCTGCCCAGTCACTGGGAGACTGTAGCAGGGTGTTTGTGTGAGGTGCTGGGTTTGTAGGTCTGTGCTGCCCTGCCTCGTAGAGTCGGGGTGCTGTGTGCTGCTCAGAACCCATGCACTGGGATCTGGGTGACCTCAGCTCAGGTGTTCAGGGTCTGCAGTAAAATATCGTTGTTTTTAGGGAGCAGGTCTTACACATCAGCTGAACCTGCTTACTGCATCTGAAACTTTGTCAGCAATCTTGCTCTTGCCTGGCTGTCCTTCTCTGGCTTTATGTGTGAAAAGCTTGTGAAACATTGTGAACAGGGATAAGAAAACATAGCTGCATATTGTTTGGGATTTTTGGTTTGTTTCTAAGGAGTGCTGAAAGGTTGTGTTTTCTGAACTTATCACAGCATCATTTAGATTGGGAATTACCTCTAAGATAATTTTTCTTCCACTTGTTGAAAAAAATTGCTGTACGTCCTCTAGAGAGGATAATGAATGTTGCTTATTTTGTTCTTTTTTAAACTTGTGTTGGGATCTCCTTGCCATCAGGAATAGAATTCACTTACCCTCCCAATAACCTCAGTCAGTGAGGTGCCTGTACCTGGGGAATCAGAGAGGTGTGGGAGTCAGCTGAGGAACTGCAGCAACTTTGTCACTTACATTTGCTGGATCAGCTCTCGGTCCATTTGTTGGTACATTTGTTGGTATCAGCAGTTTGCACGAATAGAATTGGAACTGGTTTCTTAGCTGATTTAGTGTAACTAGTACAAGAGGTTCAGTGACTACTTTTCTTGGGTCAGAGTAGCTTGTTTTGGGTCAGATAAACAAACAGAACCTGCATGGTTGTACAAGAAGGAGCAGCGTTTTAATTTTCCCTTATTTTATGGTGATAATTGAAAAAGGTATCTTCAGTTGGACCCTGGTAAGAGTCTTGCATATGAGCTGAGTTTTTAGCCTACAAGTTACCTGTTCACTTCTTGCCTCATGCTATGGGAAATCATGCTTTATTTATGTACTAAGCATTTAAAAACAGCTGGGTATCTGCTTTCCTCCTGCTTTGTGTGATGGAAATGAATACAGAAATACAGCAGGAGGTGAAGGAGACTTTACATCAGACTTTGAAGACGTAAAAGGAGTGGACTCTTTCCTAATAGGTGCTAATGATCATCTGGTAATGGCATAATGATGATTTCAGTACTGAATTAAATTTGGGTGAAATGAAAGCACTTCCTTATGGATGCATACACGTTACTGTTGTGTAAGTTAGTAGTGTTTAATGGTGTTCAGTGCAGCTGCAGCATTAACTGTGCCCCCATTTCCCTTGAAACAGGAGCAAGGCTAATGCAACCTGCTGCAAGCTCACGCCTTGGTTTGCATTGTTGTAATCTCTGTGTCAGTCCCCACCACGAAAGAAAGCTTGGAAAACATACAAGAGATACTTTCTATTTATAATGTATAAAATCTGTAGGGCTTCACCATGCCGTGTGAGGCGTATCTGCTGTGACAAGCTTCTGACTCTGATAGAAGTGGCCTGGCAGTTTGAGCCCAGAGCTCTGAATAACAAAACAAGAAAACATCTGGTCTCTGTTGGTGTTTCAGAAACACTGGAAGACTAATTAGTTGCATAACCACTAATATATAATAATCTGCACACTGAGATCAAGTAAGGACCAGAAATATGGAGATGGTTGGCTGTTGTCTCATAATGACCCAGCCATCATGTGGTTGAGACTGTATTTCAGTACCTTGCCTTAACACCTGTCAAAAGGCATCTCATGCTTTTTGTACCTCATTATTAAGAAGTGCTAATGCTCTGTTTGCTGGTGTGTGCTATGGTTTCTTTATGCCTAAATATATATTCTTCAGTGACAGAATGAAGTTCCTGCTTGTCAGAGAACACTGCCCTAATTGCAGGGTTAAAGTGTGTTGGAGCTGCTGGGGAAATAATTACTTTGAACTTAAATGGAAAGGTGATGTTATTGTTGAAGCAGCAGGGTAGAAGTAGGTTAAATTTGTAGCATGCAAGTCACTTAATTTGTGGCTCTAAGTCTATAGAAATGTGGCTTTTGTCTGGTGAACAAGTGGAACAGATGTAGGGTGCTTTTGGACTGGGGGCGTGTTTTTGTGTGTTTGGTTAGTTGGAGCCTCTTTTATTTGTACCATAGAAATTCCAACAATTGCAAGTTGAGAGCATGTTTGGACATTGAACCACTGTTTTAACTACACAGCTGAGTGAAGATGTGGAGCGAGTATCTGAAAATCCAACAGAGGAGAGAGAAGGGGAGATGGAAGTTCATGAAGATTCCAGCTCTGTTATTTTACCAGGTGAGAATTATTGACCCAAAAATTACTGATCTTTAGGGCCAGTTGGCTGCTGCTGCTGTGTGTGGCTTTGGTTTTGCTCTTTTATTGCACTTCTGAAAGAAAACAAAACACTAATTTCACTACTTATTCCCCTTACTTCACTAATTTCACTTACTTATTTTATGTGAATCAGTACTGATGGAAAGCCAAGGAGGTTTTCCAAGGACTGATAGGAGAATATTTCTTTGTCAGGAGCTGTGCTGAATCAAAACAGGTTCAGCACATCTGACTCTGAGCTAGCTTAGTATGTCATCTTCCTTTATGTTGTGTCTCACCTTAGTGGCAGTGGGTTGCAGGCAGAGTCTGTGCCAGATTTACATGAGCAAGATGCAATATTGAATAGATGTTTTTAAATAGATTCTTAGTTAGACTGTCCAGGCTGTTTTTGGAGGGCATGGAGCAGTGTTAAATGAGCTTATTGCAGCTCAGGTATGGGCACTGAGGTTAGCCAGCCTGGAAGGAGTCTGGCCTAAATGCCTTGCAGCTGTTCAAGACATATTTGTTTCAGCAGTGCAATTTTATGCATATTAATGTCCTAATTGCCTTGGCTGCCATCTCCTGGCATGTAGCTAGCCCATGGACATTTTTAAGTGGTTGTGTGTGCAATAGGGTTCACTAAAAGGCTCATGTTTGCTGTGGGAAGGCACAAACACCAAACCATAGAGTTGGAGAGCAGCATGTGGCATGGCCTGAGAGGGCCTGACTCATTAAATGACACCACACAGAACAGTCAGCAGGAAGCATGCCTGCTTATCTCCTTTCTTAAACTGAGTTTTAACACAGAATTTTGTCTGTTCAGCTGTATGTTGCTCATGACAAAACATGATGTGTAACTCAAGAGTACAAGAAGCTTTTCCTTAGAAGTATTGCCAAAAGAAATGGCAAATGCAGGGAGCATGGGTAAAGCAGTGTCTGTGTGTGAGTGAGACTACTGTGAAGACCTGAAGAGAACAAGATTTGAAGGAAAGGAGACCCTGGGAGAGTTGGGTCAGTCTCTTTCTACCTGTAATTGGAAGAATCCTTCTGTGAACATTTTTAACATGCACTAGGAATTATGAACTAGAGGGTAACAAATATCTAGTGGCTTCTACCACGGTGGAGATGGAATGCATAGAGCTGGGCATGAGCATTAGAATATCAAATCACTCCACTGATGTCTATGCTGAGTGTGTGTAAGAATCACTTCAGACTGGAAATGGGGGGAAAGGAGTTGGTTTTTTTCCAGAAGCAAAGATTGAACATCAACAGACTTTCTTGTGAACTTTAAACTTTGTTTCTCGGTTGTCTTTGAAAATAAAAGCTTGTTTCCTGCCTGCAATGGCCTTAAGCAGAGTGCCAAATTCTGGCATGTGAAAAGGAGGCACAATCTTAGATTGATTACACCTCGTACTTGAGAAGGAAGCATCTGCCTGGCTGATCATCAAAACTAGAATTAGCTGTGGTTTTTAAAATCAAGCTGAGTTTGATGCTTAATTTCCTCTCACATAATTGATCTTTAAATGAAAATTCAGCAAAAAATCTGTATTTTAAAATCCCAATCCATATTCTGTTTGATTCCAGATGGTGAACTGGGTACCACTACCCCTTCTTTGCGTTTCAGCAAGACCTGCCTGAAGAATGTTTTTTCAGTAATTCTCCTGTTTATTTATCTGCTGCTCATGGCTGTAGCTGTGTTCCTTGTCTACCAAACCATCAGTGACTTCAGGGAGAAGCTCAAGCACCCAGTGATGTCTGTCACTTACAAGGAAGTGTCCTTGTATGATGCACCTGGTAAGAGTGGTAACAAGCAAAATGGGTTAAGTTTTTGTTCATGTTTTTCTTGGATTGTTTTAGATTTTTGGTGTCATTCTCTAGAGCCCAGAGTACATATAATACTTTGACCCAGGTCTTTAATTTCCTCACTTTAGATTAAAAAGTTGTGTTGACTTTGCACAGAAATGTTAACATTGTACGGGAGATTTTTGGGAGCTTTTGTGCCATCAACATGAATGGCAGAACTGTGGAGAATTATGCAACATTTCATAGATGAGATGCCATTCCAAATAAAGAAGGTGAATTTCTCAAACCAACCACAAAATAACCACAATGCCACTTTCTACTTCCACCCTGCCTTGTTTACAACATTGTATTACATCAGTAGGCAATGAAAATATGATGTGACTGCAGGGAACAATGTTGGCACAAAAATGCAGTGTGGCAGCAGAAGCTGTTGCAGTTTGCAGGAGGAATTGCTCCACAGGAGCATTTTTGAATAGTGAGTTCTGTTGTTATTATTCTTTTTAATTGTCCAGTAGCCATTCATGAGTAGAGCCATGGTCACAAATGCAGCTCAGTCAGTCATCAGTGAGTTTCCAGTTTAACAATAACACTTCTGTTCGAAGTGTTACCACATTTTCCAAATACCCACTTCAGTAGTTGTGGCTGAAAGGTGTTTTGAGTTGTTGCCATATTACTGAAGTTGTTTTTCTCTATGGCCAGTTAGGCCCAGCTCTGAAAGTAGTGCCTTATGTTTGGACCATATGAATCTGACTGTAAGAGCAAGCAAACTCAAGCTTTTCCCTTTTTTTTTTTTTTTTCCCATGTGAGCTTTTCATACATCAACAGGAAGAAAGGAAGAAAATAAGCAGATTTTAAATAAGCAAAGCAGCATACATATAAATCCAAAAGTATTGTTGGAGATCTCTGCAGATCAGAGAACCTAAATAAATATAGTCCTTTATTTTATTGCTCTATTAAAATGATGAGATGGCAAGTTGCAAGCATGGAGCTCTGAAGAAAGGAATAAAGCATTTGATATATGAGTGCTTTGACATCTCACATATTGGTGGGCAGGTCATCTCAGTTGTGAGTCAATTATATCTAATCAATCATACTATTTTCTTTTTTTTTAATGCTGGACTAGATTATCTTTCAGCAAGCTTGTTTCCAGTAATAAATATGGCATAGGTGGTGTAAAAGGATTTTGAGGTTTGGCTCTTGTATTTTGCTAGCCTTCCAAAGCTGAGGTTGGACTGAAACAGGAGGTTTATGACATATATGGGTTTCCATCCAGGTGGAGCAGTTGCCTGCCCTGCCCAGTGATGTAAATAATAAGGGATGGTAGCAGTTAGTGCGTGTTTGGTGGCTTTGATTTTTATCCTGATGTCACATTCAGTTAACAGAAGATGCTGTATTCTGGAGAGCATCTTTTCACGTCCATTAGCTCAGCCAGTGATCTTTGATCTGTCACATATGGAATGTACATTATTTCCAATTAACACTTGATGTGTTAAATGCTAATATCTGAAAACTGAAGCACTACATGTCCCATCAGATGCCCCCTAACATGTTTTACAGATTCATCTGGGTTTGAGAGGGACTGATGGATTAGCTGCTGGCTTGTGGGAAGACTGGGGAAACATGGTAGCTTCTATGAACCTTGAACTGTTGTAACAGAATATTAAGCCTGATTTTTTTCAATGCATTGTGGGGGTTCTGTCCATATGCAGTTGGTGGTTTTATCCTGCTCCAGAAAAATGTGGAAGTGCACGGTTTAATTTTATTGTTTTGTGGCATCTTAAGGATAGCTCAGTATCCCGTGGGATTAAATTCCAGAATGAAAATCTATGTCCTCAGGAAAGAAATCAGTGCTCTCCAATGTTTTCTCTCCCCAAACAGGTATTGCCTTTTACCCAGGCAAGGCTCGGCTGCTTAGCTGCAAACATCATTACTACGATCACATTCCACCTCTGATAAATCCAGGTCAGCCAGGAGACATTGAATGCACCACTCAGAGGATCAACTACACAGATCCTTTTACTAATGAAACTATGGTAATAACAATGTAATAGAGCAAAACTTATTCAGTGTGGGGTTTCTGCTCATAATCTTGTTGGAAAGTAAAAGTATGTATTACATGCTGTAAAAAAATCCTTGCTTCTGGTTTGGATTTTTTGTAAGCCATCTGTCATTTTGTTTTCAGAAATGTAAAAGACCCCAGTCTGTATATGTGTGTTATGGAAGATCAGCTTTCCTGTGGGTGTGTGCAGCACAAAACCCTTAATGGGATAAAATAAGTAATTTTTCAGTGAAACTCTCGCTTCATTCTTCTCCTAAATGAACCAGGAAGCATCTTCCTTGATATTATAACCTAGCTTTGATTGAAAGCAGTATCAGTATCCATTAAAGGAGGATAGCTAATCTCTTTTTTTATGTTTGCTGGGAATTCATACGTGAATTCCAGCTGGGAATTACATACCATGTTTGTCACACTTGGAAGAATCTTAAATGGGCGCCAAGTGTTTCATTACACTGAAATGCTTTGAGCCAGCAATATGGATACATTGAGGAGTGATAGTCTTAAATTGCCCTTAGAAGTGCAGGGAAGCTTGCTTCTGTATAAACAAAAGCCCAAAACCCACAAATGACCATATTTAATACTTAAATATTAATATTTAAACACTGAATCTTGATGCAAAGGCCTTCTTTTCAATCTAAAATGAGGGACTCGAGTGGCATTCTTGTTAGGTATTTTAATAGATGTGTTCTTAGTAGCAGCCAAGAAACTCTGTGTGTGTGTTGGATTTCTATAGAGTATTAGTGCCAGATGGCAAATTAATGAACAGGAAATGAGGATTCCTTTGAGGATGCTCCTCTGACCATCTCTGTTTGCTTGCAGAAATATGCTTTGGTTGTTCAAGGCCCTCGTGATGTGAAGAAAAGGGAGCTGGTGTTTCTGCAGTTCCATTTAAATGAAACAGACCAAGATTTTAGTGCCATTGACTACCTGCTGTTTTCTTCATTCCAAGAGTTTGTCAGCAGGTATGTAAAGGGGGAGATGAGCCTGTGGCTGCATTAAACTTGCTGTCACAATACTTGTGAAAGCAGGGCTTTTTCAGTAAAAATCAGGCAGGCTTTTATGATTTTTTAAAATGTTTGGACTATGTTGATGCTTTTTCATGTCTTTGTTTAAAAAATGACCTTTAAAAAATGTATTGAGGGCTTTTTCAGTGGAAAAAACTGTTCTTCAGCTGTGCTTAAACTATTTGTTGCTGCACTTTCTAAAAGCTTGGAGTTTGTGCTGGCTTCCTGCTGCCTGCTGCTGTGGGTGATCAGGAAGTGTGCTGTCCTGGGTGGTGTGTCAGGCAGTGCACCAAGAAGACAAATATTTCTGTACCATTTGGGGGTTTTTAAAGCAATTGCTGTAAAGATCAGATCCCTAGATTACTTTGTTGTGATTTCATTGAAAAAATAACTCTGTTTCTTTGTGTTACTGGCTTTACTTAAGATTCTACAGGATGATGTAAATTCATATGGGGTTTTTGAAATTGCTTTGTATTGATTTGACATTGGTATCATTGGAGTGTCTTATCAACCTTCTAATTTTAACAAGAATGGAATTAATCCTGTCTTGAACTTTCTTGAAAGACCTGCTCTTTTTTCCACCTTTTGAGAATAAATTTCATATTTAATGGTTTAATTTTTGCTTTCATTTAAATTCAAGTTCTGGTCTCTCTGAGATCCAGATTAAGAGTTAGTCAAGAAATATTAGTCATAGTTACACCTGATAGAAAGCCTTAATTTGATAATAGATGCTCAGTGAAAAAGGGATGGGGGACAGAGGACCTATGCAGAACAAAATTAGGTGAGGGAAGGAAGAGAACAGATTTTATTGTAGCAAGGCCTTCTCAGAGGTTTGGACTTGATCATACTGATGCTTTTCAGATGGATCAAAGACTGGAAGTGTTCAGACATGATACCTCTTTACTGCCAGACACAAGCACTGCCCTGATGTTGCACCTGGCTCAGGGCGGGATGAACAGCTCAGTCTGTGCATCCTCAGCCCTTGGAAGCCACATGGGAAATGGGGATGTTTTTGGGAGATGCATCCCTTGTGCTTGCTTGAGGCAGGCAGTAGGAGTAGGAGTTAAAACTGGTTTTGAACCAACCCAGGTGAATGGTAACTTTGGCAAGGGGATGAAGGCCTTAGTGCTAAATGATCTGCAAGTCTAGGTGGAATACAGGAAAAGAACCAGTTGTAGGAAAGAGGCCAGTGGTGTCTTTTTTGCAGCATCCTCCAAAACTTGATACAAATGATTTGGCTTGTCTTGCTCAATGCTGTGTTTGCTGTCCTGGCATGAACTGGCTGGGCTCAGGACAGGTTGGGATTTTACAGCTCTCCTGACTATGAAAAGTGCATGTGAAACTGCACTGTGTATGTGGAGAGCACTCATTCTGAACAGCTTCCAGCAGAAGAGAAAATAGAAATGATTTCTTGTTCATCAGCAGATGCTAAATTTAGCTGTTGGGAAGTCTGGCTTAAGACATCTGTAGAAACTGCTGTGTATCCTTCTATACAGCCTCTGAAAACTTCAATTACTGACCTCTGTTAACTGCTTTTCCTGACAAAGTGTCTCACTGGTTATAAGAGCCCAGAATAACACTGTGCCCAGCAGTTCATGTACACTGTTATCAGAGGTGCCACAAGCAATAAAAAAATGGCATCTAAAGACTTGTAAGAGATTTTTTTTGTGGTGTGGTAAGTGCTGAGGACTCGAGCAAGGTCCAGTTGTTTCTGTCAAGAGCTTTATTCTCTGCAGCTCTTCTGTTAAAATTGGATCAGACTCCATGAAACTGGCACTGCTCACTGGTTTTGTTCTGGTCTCCACAGAACACTGCTGCACTGTGTGCTGTTGTTGGCCTCTGAGCTGGAGGGAGATGCTGCTGGCTTCTTTTTATTTTAATTTTTTTTTTAAGGTTGTGGCAGCTGCTGTCTGTACCATATTAATTGGAGGGAGGGAAATAATGAAACCCTTGCAAATTACCCAAAATGTGTGGCTAGAAATACAAGTTCCTCTCCTGAGCTGTCATGAGGATAATACATGGGGTTTAGAAGAAAATCCTCTGAATATACTCCTGACAAAACTGTTGTTAGTGTAGCATGTCAAATAACTCATGGTCCTGTGAGATGATGGATACCAATGTAAACAGATCAGAGATTATTTAAGGGTTCTAAACAGAGCTCCAGAGCTTCATGTCTCTGATCTGGATTGCTGCATGCAGAGAAATCCAACATAGAAGGGTTGAGACTTCTGATACCACACCAACCTTTATTAGATGCCACAGCTGTTTGAGAGTTTCCTGCTCTGGGGAAACACAAAAGCAATAAACACAGATTGGGTATGAACCTTCAGTGGGTTTGGCTCTTGCTGTTGCATTGGAATCTGCTGGTGGGATGTCCTAAACTTCTCTGGCTCACATGGGGTGGTCCATAGACACAGGTGGTAAAGGATCCACTGCAGCACTACAGCCCAGTCCAGAAATAGGTTAGTGACTCCCACAGATTTAAAAAAAAAAAAAAAAAAAAAAAAAGAGAGAAGGAAAAAAACCCCAAACAGCAACAAAAAAAGAGGTGTAGCCTGTGTGGGTTGTCTGTCTTTGGTGTGAAGAGGAAATTAAAAGAAACTGCCTGGAGAACTGTTTTTGAGCTTGAAATCCCTTTCTTGTCAACTTGGTTGTGTGTGGTTTTAAAGCTGTGTTATTTGCCCTCCGTTATAATTTGTGCAAAGCTTGTGCCTCTCTGCTGTGCTCCTCCTGTCCACCCCCCTTTTTTTCCCCCCACTCTGTGGCAGTGGTCTGGATTATGGAGATGCCTCTCAGATCACCTCTCCACAGCTTCTCCTAAGATATTATTAATCTTTCTTTTTCAAGCCTACAATTACTGTGGAAGGCAAAGCATACTGCTGCTGTCTGCCTACCATGGAAGTTGTGGCTGTAAAGTTCAGCTCTGTGTCATCACTTCCTGCCTCATTTTTCCATGTTGGCTTGGAAAGCTTTTCTAGGATGCTGTATTTAGCCAGCCATTAGGCATGTGACAGGCTGGCAGAGTGCTAATTATGTATGCTCCTCTTGAGTGGCAAAGCACTCTGGTGCTGCCCCGTGCTGTCCGCTCAGCTGCTGCTCTGCCCACACCCTGAGAGGGGAGGCTGTTGTTGGATTAGGTGTTCCTGTGATGCTGGTTTGCTCTGGTGAGGAGCAGGCAGGCCGTGGGCTTTGTCTTAGGCTCTGCCCATCTTTCCTGTGAGAGGTAGAGAGGTGCCATCCTGTTGGGGTCACTAAACAAGCACCTCATGTCAAAATAAAGGTATTCCTAACTTCCTAGAACACCCTGGGAACAGCATCTGTCTTGATAGGTGGCAAAGCATGTTAGTTTTTCTTTCCAGAAACCCTTCCCTCTTCTGTGCATGTGCACAGTGGAATTCTGTGTTTGAGTCCATTGCCTGAAGCCCTGCCTTGAGAGAATGGCTTTGCTGGGTTTTGCCCTCCCATGGACACGTGTGTATTCACCTATTGAGCCTGAGCAGGTGGTGTGGTGCAGAGCAGCCATCAGTGTGATGTTTATATCAGTGCAGCCCTTCTGGTCCTTGTAGACAGGCACCTTGCTTTGTAGAAAGAAAAGAAGCCCTGAGTTAGAGAACGAAAAAAAAAAAAGACAGAAAAAGTGCAAATCTGGTCAGTGCTGGACAAATCTTCCTGACTGGCCTGTTCTGGGACAAGAGCTTGCTCCTTCACCTCTGCTTTTCTTCTTCACTTCTTTGCATTTTTCTCCTGGAAGACCAAAACACCTTAATCTCCTAAAAGACCTGGTTATGCACACCCCCTGCCATAAAAGGAAAGAATACTCTTTCCCTTTTCCTTGGGAGATGAATTTAGTCTGGATCAAAACCCTCTCCCTTCTTTTAAGGACCAACATACCCTGACAGATCTCTGCAACCTGAAATCTTAGTAAATCTCAGTAAAAATAGCCTTTAATGATTCCTGACTTCTCACAGTGGTTTACCCCTTCTTCTCAAATGAGACCTTATTGGAACAACAGCTGCAGGGCAGGGCTTAATTCACAGGGATGACATGAAAATGGCTAAAATCATAGTGCTGAGGAGCTCCAAGTAGATAGCATGGTTAATTCACTATGTCCTGGGCAGCTGGTAGAGAAGAGATGGAGACCAGATATGCCTTAAAGATTTACAGTCACAGTAATACAAAAAAAAATAAAAATCCAACCAAAACACACAAAGCAATGCTGCTGTTCAGAGGGCTGCAAATAGCTGTGATTGCATATTGGGATAACAGTTATTGCAGGTGGGAGCCTTAAACCAAAGCTACAGTGTTTCCAAAATAATGGGAATATCCTGAATGTAAATTTTGAGGCATTTTAAACATGTCTGCATTGCAACTGGTTTATTTGGCATCCAGAAATGAGGTGGAGCACCCTGTCCTTCCTTTAGGCTCTTCCTGCTGTCTCCTGCTCTTAACATGGTGATGAGTTGTTTGCTGAGGTCCTGGCTCTGCTCCTTTCTGTCCCAGAGGTGACAGATGAGCAGAGCTGAACTCCCTGTGAGGCAGAACAATCCCTACAGGCAGGCAGAACTTCAGGGTCATGGGGCACCAAAACATCTATACACAATGTTTTATATATGTTGAATTTAGCAGGTGGAGAATAAAAGGAATTGTGAACATAGTTTGAAGTGCCTGTAGGTCTGACCTTCTCCTGCCTACAGTGCTCAGTTTGGTCAATAAAGTAATGCTTTTTTTTCCTTTAGTCCAGAAAAAGCGAAATTCA
Organism: Dicaeum eximium; assembly: GCA_013396995.1. Taxonomy (NCBI): domain Eukaryota; kingdom Metazoa; phylum Chordata; class Aves; order Passeriformes; family Dicaeidae; genus Dicaeum; species Dicaeum eximium. Next base: position 421,409 of record VWZP01000406.1, on the reverse strand, counting down.
TGAAGGACTGTGAAAGCTCATACTCCAGCTGGAAGTTTTCTGGAGGTTTCCGAACTTGGGTCAAGATGTCCTTGGTCAAAACAAAAGAAGATGGTAGTGAGACTGTTGAATTCAAGCAAGAGGTAAAAAAAAAAAAAAAAAGTAGTACTCATAATGTTTTGGGAGTTTGGTTTTTGTTTCGTTGCATCCACAATGCCACTTTGCACTGAGCAGTTGTGGCTCTCTTTGCTCACACTGCTTCTCAACAAGGAGGGATTCTGTAGAATCCTCCAAATGTCTTGATGTGCTCAGCTGTTGGTATGGCCTTGTGACAGAGCCCTGGAAAACATCTCCTAACAGGCAGGCCAGAAATCCAGGCCTCACATGGGTTTTCACACCTCTAGTCTGAGGCAAGGGTCCCAGGAGACTGACATAGAAATATTAATACAGCTACCTGCAGTTCAAGGTGGGAAAAATTGGCAAAGGAATTGTCTAAATAACAGCTACTGTTGGAAAGAGGTATTGTTTAGGTTGCCACTGATGTCAGGATGAAGAGGTAAATATAAGCCTTGTATCCTTTGTAGGATTCTCATGTCTGCTTTTTGTTTGGGTTTGGAATTTTTAGCTGTTGAGTGTCCTTAGAAACATGAGTAACTTCACTTCTTGCATAATTTAAGACTAGAAAATATATAAGTGGAAGATGCAAGCTTATCTAGAGAGGAAATGAGCCTGACTTTCATTCCTGTTCTGTTCACATTAATGCACAGGAAAATAATTATGTTTTGAGTTTGTTTTGCTTCCAGTGCTGGTTGGAGAGGAAGTGTCTCACCGGTGGTGAGAAATGAAAATTTTAAGAGCTGTCCTTTCCAGAGGGTGTCTCTTTCAGAGATTATGCTTTCTCTTGGTCTTTGGTACTCTTGTAAAGAGTGTTCTGGGGAGAGCAATATGAAGCAGAATCTTCAGTTCTATTTTTAGTTCTCACAGTTAGGTGTTACATGGCACAGCCTTAAGGGAAGGCTAGAGCTGTGACTGTGAGGGGGGTACACTCCTACGCCACTAGAGAAGGACAGGAGGCAAATCCCAGAGTCATGCAAGTCCCAAATTAATACCTTGGTTTGGAGGAGAGGAAAGAATGCATCAGTCTGCTGCTGCCATGTAAGCACTGACAGCAGCTGTCTGTCTGTCCTTCATCACCTACAGCTCTGTATCACTTGCCATTTGGTGCTCACCTAGCGTAGGATTTTTGAAAGTCCTCCTTTGTGTGCCCAAGTCTAATGTGTCTCAAAGTGGAAACAAAAGGCTGGCTAAAATTCAGGGGAAAAAAGAGCTTTTTGTGACCATAAACATCTGTTTAGTTCAGCAGTTATGGACTGATCATCTAAGTGAGCACTGTTGTTGGTTTGGGTTTTCTGTTTGTTTTGTGGGTTTGTTTGTTTTTAATAAAACCTAGGAACCAGGAATCAGATCCCTATTAATAATACAGCAGAAATTGAAACAGCTCAGACATAATTTGCACTTGCTTTGTTTGACAGTACATCTGCTCAAATTGCACCAGGAAGTCCATTAGCCTTTCAAATCCAAACCTGGGAGCTGGCACGCTGGAGAGATGGATACAAATACAAATAGGTCAAACAGAGCACTCAGTCACTCTGCTAACTAGCCCAGCAGTCACTCATTTGTATTTTCTTCCTTTCCCATTGCCTTCCTTTAGCCCTGTGTTCTGTTTGTTTCCTGGTGTGGGGTTTCCTTGGATGAGTGTGGTTGGGGCTGGTACCCTGCAATAAGGAAATGAGCTGTACAAGTGTGGGGCAAGTCTGCAGCAAAGGTGTTTGACCAGAAACCAGGAGCTAGGGGAGCTCCATGTGCTCTGAGTGGCCATGAACAGTGTTCTAGCTCCTGCTTCTTATTGTCTGCAGCCTAAAATCTGTTCAGGGCTGGGATTGTTGAGAAGACTGAGAGAAACCCTGAGGTATTTGTAAAGAAACTGCACCTGGTAGATCAGAGTCTTTTGTGGCAGTTCATCCCTCAGGCAATGGGAAGGCTTGTGAGGAGATGAAGAGAGTCTCTGCTGAGAGACTTCCAACTCAGCCATCCTCTGCCTGGAAAACTGGGCTCACAAAACATGGAAAAGGCATGTTCTTCCATCATCTGTCTCATCTTCGTGTCACAGCCCTGATACAAAGTCACAGTGCTGCTGGATTCATTGCTTCCACTACAGAATTGAACAGGATGGGCACCCTCCCCTCTGCACACACCAAGATGTGAACACTCCTTTGAGGTTTGGAGAAGGGAGAAGTCCTACCACCACTGTGCTTTCCTGAAGTCACTGTGTGGCTTGTGGGCAGTTTGTGTTGTCTCCTAGGAGCAGGGGGAAGTTCAAACTGTGTTGGTCACTGCCTGTGTGTAAACCCTGTCTAGTTCCCCCCTAGGCTGGGGGCAGGTGGTACAGCACAAGTGTTTTCTGGGGCTTCATGTCCCAGTATTTTCTTGGTCGTGGTTCTTGAGACTCTGGCTTCACCTGACTGTAACATAGTCTGGTATCCTAACCCAGTTCTCTGTTGGAATTGTGTTACAGCTCTCTGCTGAGCAGCATTAGTTTCAAGTGGTGACCTAGTTAATTGGCAGTACTGGGAAGTTTGGCTGTTAATACCTGGGCTTCTTTCCTTCCATGTTCATTTTGCACTTGTTGGAATGCTCTAGTTTATTCTACAACCCATTTTTTCAAAAAGAAGGCATTTTCCTGCCACCATTATGTGCTTCTCTGGCAAATAAAACAAATTTAACATTAATTCATGAGAACTTTCCACGTTGTATTATTGCAAGTAAATGAATTTTGGAAATTAATTGTCCCCTCTTGAGAGGCAATATAGAAATGGTGTTGTAGTGTGATACTGAGTGAGAAATAGGAAAATCATATGAACGTGAGACAGAGGGAGGAAACTGCCCTTGCCATATTTTGGCAGCCCATTGTTCTAGGTAGAGAAAGGCTGTGGTAGAAGCCCCTAAATAGTCTGATATTTTCACCTTCTTACAAACCTTTTCTGTGCACAAAACACTCATTGTACCACTGAAGAAAGTAACCTGCACTTTTCTTTCCCTCTCCCCAGACCAGTGTGGTTAACTACATTGACCAGAGAACTAAACCAAGGAGTGATCAGCTGTTCTTTGTGGTGTTTGAATGGAAAGATCCTTTCATACAGACTGTTCAGGACGTGAGTAACCACCAGTCCCTTCTTGAATCACTGTCTGACTCTGCATGCTCGCGGTTTGTGTGTGCATGCACTTGCCTCTGTTACCTCACCCCAAGAAGAAATGCAGAGAAGAGTGAGGATACTTCTGGAATTTCAGTGTAGGCTCATCCTTATGTCCAGTAATGCATTCAGTCTGGAGGTCAGGACCATGAGATGCTGTTCCTTGGGCTGCTGACACTCAGCATTCTGCTTGCAGCTGGAGGTACCATGTAGCTAAGAAAAGCACCTGTCCCTCTGTTCTAGCAAAGGGGAGCTTCAGGTCAGGGCTGAACTTTCCGCTTAAATAAGTCTGCTCCGGTAACCTGATTTAATGACTTTTTAAAAATTAATTGACAAGAAACCTAGGCTGAAATAAGAATAATAAAAATAGCCTGGTGTATTTTTGTATCCATTGTTAGAATAAATTCATTAGAATAAAACGTGGTACTGTATTTACCAGACAACCAAGGTCCAGCAGCAGTAAAATCTACAGTGTTGGTGTTTTCTTGCCCAAAACCAGAGTGTGAATGCAGACTCTGTGGGACAGGAGTTGATCCTTTGCACTCCTGCTGTCCCAGCAGGACCCAGGCACCTCCTTGGCCTTTAGAGCCCAGTCCTATTCCCACACTTCTCACTCCTCTCTACCTATGTGGAATCAGATGAGGGGACTAATATTTGTCATCTCTTTCAGATTATCACAGCAAATCCCTGGAACATGATTGCTCTTCTCTGTGGTATCTTTCTGGCCCTGTTTAAGGCAGCAGACTTTGCTAAGTTAAGTGTTAAGTGGATGATCAAAATCCGAAGAAGGCATTTGAAGAGGACTCGTCAAGTAACGAACCACATAAGCTGAGACTAAGGCTGCCTTTTAACTGTTCATAGCAGGAGGGATAGCAAATAACTGGAATAAGCTGCAATCAGCAATTAAAGCTGAAAAACAGGTATGTTTTCTTCCAGAGAGATGCTGGCTGGAGGAACAGCCTAGTGAACCAGCCTTGGAACTGCAGAAGGAGCTAACTCTAGGACAGGTCTAACAAACTCACGCTTTTCTAGTCCAACTTTAACAAGTTTACCCCCATGTATGGGGGAACCGGGGGAAAGGAGGGAACTCACTAATGTTCAGAAAATCATCACTGTAGTAAATTGTGAAAAAGTGGACAGTGTTTGAATGTTTCTCAGACAGACCTTTTAGTTCCTGCATCAGCTGTGAGCTGCTCCCATAGCACAGTCACTGCCTTGATGGTGCTTAGTGGAAGGTAAAGTACTCAGAAAACATCCTGGCCTCTCTTCTCCAAAGTATCTTTTAAAACAAAATACACTGGAAATCTATTACAATGTCATCTTTAATATTAAAAAATACTTCAAGTAATCTACTGTGTGCCTTCTTTGAAACGACCTGCTCTCAGGTTCAGAAGGAGCCTTACAGGAGCCAGGAGTGTTGTGGCACGAGGGTCAGGTGAAAAACACTGATCAGTCCAGCTCAAAGGAAACTCAAGCAACAGGACAGCATGGGGGCCTGAGCTGGTGGCTGATCTCAAAGTCTGTCTCAGGCTGTTGTTTATCCCTCTCTCTGGCAGTCTTTCCTAAGGAAAGACCAAGAAAAATAGTCTTTCATCCATCAGCAGAGCATGGAACTGAGATGCTCTGTTCTGTGGGAAATGCCTGCTCACCAACTGTGCTGGGGTGCTGGTGTCTTTTTCTTCCTTATAAGTCCCTTGTTAGTTGAGATGCCTGACTTGGATGTGTGGAGCCTACAGGGCACCACTGTGAGTTTGCTCTGCAGGCTTTGCTGCAAGGATGCCAACTTCCAGCAGAGTACTCAGAGGAATAAGTGTATCAAAAGTACCCCCTCACCTTCCTTCCTTGCTTTTGGCATCTGAGAAAGCCTTTTGGGACAAAATTTCCTACTTTCAGCTGGCTTCCAGAGCAAATTAAGGCACTGCATTGACCAGACACAGCTTAAAACAGGGGAGCAACAACTCACTGCAGTAAGATAAACAAAATAGCAGCACTGGCTGTTTGAGGGAAGATGTTTAATCAGGGGACAAAGATGTTTGTATGAGAAAAAGGTGGTGTCTAGTCCCCACCTTATCTTCAGTATCGTGCAAGGATGGCTCCTGAGCAGCTCAGCCTAGTGCACAGCAAGGGAATGAGATCAAACTGAACAAGACCAGCAAAGCCCAAACGCTGCATGGTTGGAGCAAAAAGAGCTACTCCATCCCTGTGTGATGGGGAACAGGACAGAAATCAGGCAGGGGGTGGGGGATGGATAAAATCCCCCACACTTAACCCTTCCACATCAAGAAAACCCCCACTGACTTTGCTACCTAACAGCCTATGCTACGACACCTGAGCTTTCTTGGTGCCTCGCTGCCAAAGGAACACCCAACTGTTCCTTGGACAAATGATATTACAGCAGCTATTTCTTGGATTTTACAAAAAAAAAAAAAAAAAAACCAAACCGGGTTCTGATGGATCCTACTGCATTTTTTTTCTTTTTTTTTTTTTTGCAAATGGGGTCAGAGAAGGTAAGTTGGAAGACAATGTAGCTGCAGCTGTGGGGTGAGTAGAAAGCATAGTTAAATCAAGGATAAACTCCTTTTTGCAGTATGTACTATTTTTTCCCCTCAATAAACTCCCACAGCAGTCTACTTCAGTCACTAGATCTCAGCTGTCAAGATGTTTTGTTTTATAAGGAAATGTTACAAGAGCAGACCAGTGATCCCAGCCAAGAAACCTTTCTTTTACGTACCTATTTATAGGAGCAATCCTGACAGCAAGTGTTGCACAATTTGGAAGGCTATCTTACAGCTCCTGTGTTGTTTTTTTTCTATTACTTAGGCCTGATGTCCCTATTTGTAACTTTGGGAAAAACCTGTAACAATTAAAAATGCCAGTGATTTATTCCTTGAACCCCTGCAAGGTGTTTGGTTCCCCAACATTTGCGTGTGTTATTTTCATTTAGGCTGTAGGACAGCTGGACAAAGTTTGTCCCACACTGGGAATTTTATTCTTCTAAGGGCAAAAAGGGACTAAAGCACTAAACTGAGGTGAGCTGTGCCTGTGAGACTGTCCTTTCCCTTCAGGCAGTGCTAGTCCCACACCCTCTGTGAAACAACTACTTAGGAGACAAAAATGAAGCAAAAATTAAGTGTAATACAATTGACTCAATGCAGCAAGGACTTCCCCAGTTTTGCCACTCAGTGAAAAGCCACACTGGACAGTTAAAAAGGTTGTTTGTAACAGCCATTCTAATCCTCCTGGTCTTCAGAAACACAAAGATGTGAGGTACAGCACTAAATACAAACATAAAGACTTTATTGAATGCTGCTCAATTCCCCAAAGATCTTTCATTACAAAATTTTTCCACACAACTGCAATTTAAGAGATTGGAATGGTACTCTGATAATAGATGTGAAAAAATACTTGATCAAGTAAACAGACAAGACTTCTATTGTCAACTTTCCACCTTTAAAAAACAGACTGCATTTTCTTTAAAGAAAACAAGGAATAATTTCTTGACATTCTTCCCTCCTTACTGAAAAAAAAATATACTAATGCCAATTTTGGTCTCATTCTTCAGTCCATGAGATGCTGAAACTAACCCAGAAACATCCAAGAGGAGTCTCTCTTGGAGACTGCACGACTCTGGAGGGTCCTTGGGCTGATGAGGAGCATCATTGATGGGCTCTCCAGAGGAAGCTCCATCCTCAGCTGTAGCAGGAGGAAATCCCTAACTAGCCCAGGACCCAAGAGGCAGCAGGAATGGGGTAGAGGCACTGGCCACCCCAACCTGTTGCAGCTGATTCTCTCCCCACCTCTCCTCCTTTCTTGTGTGAGCATTGTATAAATCTAAATCTGAATCCAATCAGGAATTCAAGGACAGCTCTGTAGCTGAGTTCCTTTCAGTGCTGTCAGGGGCATATACTGAATATCTCAACTTACTGGTAACGTACCTTGGTTTTATTTGAGAAAATACAGCACAACTAGAAGCCTTTTCTATCATCTTAACCAAAGTATGCAGCAGTGTGAAAAGCACATATAAAACAAGGAAAAATGTGTACGTAGCAAACTATACCACCTATGTGCAACACAATCAAAAATTCAAGTCATAATTCTCACCACTCCCATAATTATTTCACTCATTAAGGATGATAATTCAGTTCTATGAAACATTGGAAGTGACAGTATATCAATAATTAGACAAATTTACAATATGTTGTGGTAATGACATCACTTAACTGCTGTATTTAAATTCAAATCTTTACATTTGCCAGAGAAAAAAATTGGCTGTTTCTATTATACTGATGAGGTTTCTTTTGCAAATCCTTATATATTTCAAAAGGGTACAAAAAAGAATGTCTGCTGAGTAGAGGTGGTCATTCCTTTTATTTGGCACTTGTATTGTGTGCATTGAGCACGTTGTGAGTGCTGTTCTGCTTTTCTGCCATCGCCTTCTTAAGCTTCAACTCCTCCAACTTTCTCCACAACTCTTCACGTTCCAATTCTTTCTTTTTCTCTCTGAAGAAAACAGTGAAAGGTAAATTTCAGATGTGTTTTAAGCACTATCTGGAGACACAGTAACTTAACTGTGACTTGCATCTACTAATTCCACTTTGAAGTTTTTCTCCAAAGCTATTTTTGAAGGCAATTAGAGTTTCCTCAATTAAAAAGAGAACGTAACAAATAAGTAATGGTGAGTGGTGAAAACTGTACCTTTGCTCCAGCAAATGCAGACAATTGCTGTAGGGTGGCTTTGCACAGCTGGCTGCTGTTTTAAGGAGGTTTTTTATCGCATGCACATAAATTAAGGCACTGGGAATCTTTGTGGGGGAAGAACACAGCTACTGAAAGGAGGCTTGGCAGTGGTCTCAGCTGGCCAAGGGTCCCCTGTGCCCTGCCTCCCTGACTCCAGCAGCCCTGCTTAGTAGGTTAGTAGGGCAAGCAATGTTTCTGCTGAGCTAGGAAGAGTTCTCCAGCTCCATTCTCTCCAGACACCTGAGGCAGCACAGCCAGCAGCAGCTGAGACCCATGTCACCACCCAGGAGGGAGCACAGCCCCTGCCCAGGCATGGGGGGAGCTGGGACCTTGCTGTCCCCTCCCTGGGCTCAGCCGCCCCAGGGCGCTGGGGACACCCAGCACCAAGCAGCTCCACCACAGAGCCCCACAGCAGCAAAGCAACATCCAAAATTACAGCTTGGACATATTCATCGGTGGAAACTTGGAAAAGGCTCAGTACCTTTGCCTTTCTGCTTTGTACGAGCTTGTGAGTTCATCAAAAAGCTTGCCATTCATTTCCATCAGTGTTTTCAGCACGTTGTACACCAGTGCCACAATGGTTCTGGAACAGAAGGAGCACAGCCATTAGATTTACCCAGTGACAAAATTAACGTCAGAAAACAAGCTTTTGAATCATTTTTTGGATTCCCAGCTTCTTATTCAGGATACTATTGTAAGGTCACGAAGTTTCTGATACAAAATCCTCACAATTTTATTAATTTACAGAGGAAATTATAGTATAGTTAAACATTTTTTGAAATGGCTATTTAATCTTAAATTCCTGACTTCTGTAATTGCACAGGATATAATTATTCATGCTGTGGCTGTACTTAAAAGCCATTCAATTATGTGAACCTTTAATAAACCAAGTTTTAACAACAACTCTGTAATATTTGAGCAATGAAATATGAGACTCTAGAAAAATAAAACTTCTGGCTCGTAGCTTCAGGAAGGCAGCAGACAAACCACAGGCTTAGTGTGGTTTAGCACAGCAAAGCTCTCCTAGTATTATTTCTGGGCAGCAGGAGTCTCGCTAGAGAACTAGAATCAAGAACATAAGGTAATAGATTTGGGTAGTTTCCTTAAGAAACTCACCAGCTTGAGCAGCACTGGCCTTGTGTTACATGGCTGCCTGCATTCCTGCACTATCCTTCTTTTTGTGAAAGCATTCATATTTCAATAAACCATCTTAAACGTTATCTCCTTTAAACCCACTCATATTTATACAAAGAAATAAAAACCCAATAAAATTAAACATTACAATGCCTGTCATTAAGCTCAACCACTAAGCAAAAAGTAGGTAAACTGTCTTCCTTGTCTTCTCCCTCACTAGCAGTTCCCCACTGACTGCAAAGCTGCAGCCCTGTGACCTTGAAAAAGGAGTCAAGAAACCCCCTAAGGAAACAACCAAAGAACCATGTTTGCCTTTTGAGTGCACTCTGTCCATCGTGGCACTAGGAAATCTCCCAGCTGTTCATCAGAGCCTTGTGCTCATTCCATTCAAAATGCACAGTATCCTTTGCTCTTTATACAATTTTTTTTAATTTGATTTTTCTTTTGTTCCATGTGGTTTGAGGTCAAATGCTTATTTAAGGTTTTGGTTTTCTGAGAGGAAAAGTTGCATTTTTGAGCAAGAAGTTGAGTCCATGTCAGATAACCAGATGGATAAAAGCATCTTTTGCTGCCCTCCAAAACAGATTAGAATAAAAGGATTAGACTTCCTTCCCCAAATTCCCTTGTCCTCAAGTAGGCAATTATTATCTTTTATTATTAACTTTTACTTCCTTCAAAAAGGAGAACTTCTGCCTGCAGACAGGGAAAAAGGGATATCCTCCAATTGCTGAAGTCCCAAATACATGGATAGTCCAAAGTTTATATTCAGTGTCAGCTGCTATGTTTGCAACTGGACACACCATCTAGATAAACCCAGAATAATTGCAAGGCCTCCAAGGGCTTAAAACAGGACATCTGTTTTACTGCAGGGCTGTGGGAGGCTCCTGCTCACCCTGGCTTTTCCCTGTACAGCTTTATATTCTGCTCACTAACTTGCAACTTAATTCAGGGTGCTGGCACCAGCAAGCTTTGCTTTTCAGTATTTCAGTACCATTACTACTTCTTTCAAACACAGGAATCCCAATATTTAACTTGTGGCACTAAATATGAAGTGAAGAGTCGCTCATTTCTCAGTCCTACCATCTTTCATAAGGGCTGCTCTTCTCTGACAGGATCTTTTCCCCTCCTTATCTCACTGATCAGCAATGAACACTTACGAGGACACAGACAGGTGTATTCATCTCAAGTATTGAAGGACAGCAAAGCATAAATAGAAGCAACCCTTGGAAATGGTTTTGGTCTAAGTAGCATTAATTTGCATTTTGAACTAACACAAAGGATCAGATGTGGTTACAATATGAAGACCATCATCCAATTTCCTCACACTTTTCCAACAAATTCTAGGTCTCCATCGTAACAGTGCAGAACAGTGAAATAACAACACAGCTCAAAGTGACACTCCATTTAACACCCAGAATGTCATGGATTTCATCTGATTTAAATAAAGATGAAGTCACATTTACAAGCTCCCAATCCAAACCTGAAACAGTGGACAGTTTGTTTATGGTGCTACAGATAAAGTGAAACATTACATACGGATTCCAGTGTTCTTTGGAGATCTTGTACAAACTGCCAAACATAATTGGTAGAATTTTATCAATGTTCTCCTCAATCAGGCTAAGAATATATTCGTTATTCCAGAAGTACAAAGCTCTTTCTGCAACCTGAAACACAAAGTTAAGGGTTCATGACAACCATGAAATAAGTTACCACAAGGTTTGTTTGGGGTTTTTTTGTACTTATTTTACTTACCTGAAAATGTGAACTTGACACACTCTTGGATATTTGCTTAAATAAAGGCTCTTCTATTTTTTTGAATTGTGATGGTTCTATAACATCTAAGATTTCTTCAATTTCACCTAAAAACATTACCTGGTTGTTTAGAAAGGAAAAAAAGGATGAGAATGTTCCTATCAATCACCATTGTAAACAGAAGCAAACAAAATACAGCTTATACATCAGTCATGAATCCTGCCAAGAACACAGTCTGTCATTACTAAAGGAATTTAGACATTCACTGGGGTTTTGCAGCCTAAAAGAAGCCAATCAACACTCTCAGCTAACAGGTTACAGCTCTCCTCTTGGACTTCTTTTGTGTAAATACTGAATACTTCACCAAACTGCTTCTGCAGAAAATGGGGTTTTACAGTTAAAAAAAAAATTAGGGCATCTTATTTCAAGAATGGTTGCAGAGATTATCAGAGATCACCAAAGTAGCTTTTGAAGTGATAAGCAGTTAATTCCCATATAAAATTGCAACCAGCAGAACTCTGTGTAGCTGGCATAGAAAAATTTATCACCACTTGCAGAAAAAGAGACAACAGTGTTAAGGGACCCACTTTTAAAGAGTTGTTGGGGATGGAATCTGGTGGGATAAATCAAACTCCTGGTTTTTAAACTCATTTTAACTACATAGAAGAAACCAAACTGCATCACATGACAAAGGTGAGTGCCTCAAGAAGCTTCAAGAACTGCAAGTTTTCTGCAAGATCTCTTGAAGAGCACAGCAGAGAGAAGGTTTGTGAACCTGCCCGACGAGATTTTACATCACAGCAGACACCAGAAATGAGACACAAAACCAACCTCTTTCTGACTGCATGTTTTTGGCCAAAACTTGAGCAGTCCTCTGATTACCTGTATGAAAAATACAAACAAGTTAAAGCAGGACAGGTTTCTACTACATACTTGATAAGACAAAAAAAGTACTGGTTTGCTTTTCCTTAACCAGAGGTTCAATGAAAACTGAATAAACATAATTTAAATGTCTTGTTTAGGTTATCAGAATAACTCAGACCCTTATTGCTTTGTGTGCCTGTGATTATCCATTCACACTCTGCTCCCATCCCAGTACTCACATTAATTGACAGGATGCTGAGGACATCAAAGCACCACAAAGGGAAGTTAAGCCCCTTGCAGCTAAATCTCACAGAATATTTTTTTGTCTTCTACTCATCCATACTTTGGGGAGCACCTGCCTTGGCATCAAAGGTTTGAAGCCTGAGAGGAAACAATAAATGCTGACAGGGCTCTACAGAGGAGCCATGGCCTCCAACTCTTCCTTTTCTCTGCTACAATTTGACGTGTTAGACTGGAAACTAAAGTAAGAAAGATGTGAACTTACAGAAAAAATGTATTCTAGTATCTACGTTTCAGTTGTTTCACCTTACAGAAGGCTATAAAAACAAAACCTTTGGGAAAATTAATTGGAAAGTACAGCCCCCAAGAGGAATGGAGGGAATACAGCAAAGAAAGGCTGGAGGCATTTTTCCTAGAAATAAACATCTCACATGGCATCTAAATTACAAAATGAATGCTGGCTTTAAAAAAAGGGGAAAAAAAAAAAAAGCTGCAACTATGTTCCAGAAGCAGAAACATTCTCAGAGCCTTATAAACTTTCATTCTGAGGGAAGGACCTCCACTTTTTGTGTTACAACAGCACCTAACTGATCATATTCAAAGGGAAACTTACTCAGTTATTTGAATACCCTTCTGTATTTGCTTTTTGTCATGTTGATTTTTTTCCTTCAGCTTTCCAGTTGGCTGCTTTATTAACAATTACATGTACTATCACAAGTGTCTTTCCTGAGAAAAAAGTTAATAAGACTCAAGTGTACTTCCTAGCACAAATTACTGCAAGAATTTTTAAATATACATTGCTAGAGAAGAGACCCATATTCTCAACTTGATAAAGAAATAACATGTTCTGAGTATAACAGTGCACACCTCAACAGGATACCTATTCCTTGCTCCTCCTTGCTGGAGTATCAGTTTCCAGCTTGACTGTGCTTTTATATTAAAAAGCTGATACCTGCCCATTTATGTTCACGGATCGCAGCTTTTACTACACAAGATTAACATTCTTCCCTGAGCTACAGGATTCCCATGAAGGGAACATGCCTTACAACTGTAGGCACCTCCTGGAAAGCTTAACTCCTGTACAAGGACTGCACTTTTAGCTGATTTCTTCCATGTAAAGGCCATTGCACTCAGCAGGGTTAGGTAACAAACTCTTCTTGTCAGCTCTGCAAACATCAGGACTGACCTGAGGCAGACTACCATAGCTACAAGAGCTCAGATTGAATGTCCTCCAAACTGACCCTGAGTGACAATCCCTGCCAGAAAAATAACAGTAAGGTATGTGTGAAGACAGCCTTCTGATGGAGTTCTTAAAATATTACTTGACCTAAAGCCAAGAAAAATTCCCAGTGCTATCTCATCAGTTGACCCAAATTTTAACATTTACTTTTCAAGCATTTCAGAAAGTTTCTTAAAGCTTCACTTCTTACCTTACTAACTTTAATTCCTTTATAAAGCAGCTTTTACTATACACCCAGAGTAACAACCAAAGCAAACACAGGCAGTGACTCCGCAGTGACTTCTTGTGTCTTCTCCAGCCTGAATTCACCTTTAACTGATTGAGAAGCAACCACAATTGTACAGACCACAGTCCAGATGAGCCTCAGAACTGCACTGTGGCACTGCTCTAAAGCCCTGCCTCCTTCACAGCAGTTTGGGCTTGGATCCTGCACCACTCTTCCTTAAATTTGTGTCAGGAAGTTCCAACCTTGTCACGTTGTCACTTCATTCAATCTTGCAGGTTTTTATGTAACACTACACATTTTCTGCTCACATGTCAACTTTAACTGTCAAAATGCCTGGGTTGTTTCCTCACTTGGCTTAAGGAATACAGGTCACACAATTCCTTTCTCCTCACCCTATCCCACAAAATAAGGTTATTGACCAGTGTGGCTGGGAACACTGCAGCACAGGGGGAAAAAGATGCTTCAAGCACACAAGGCAAATCCACACAAGGCAATCCAAGACACCCTCCACCACCTACAGAATAACTGGTCAGCTGAAATGGCTGTGCAGAAAACAAGCTTCCACTGAAAGAGCACTCAGTGAAGATCAATGTTATTTTCCCAAAGCTGTTTATCTTCTTTTTTTATAGAAGAAAATTCAGGTCTTGCATAAGCTCTTCATTTTTCTGTCACAAAAGTATTTAAATACCAACACAGCTCTAATGAAGGTATTTCTGATTGTCCAACTAAAACCAGTTTCTTTTACAGCTGGCCTGACATCACTCTGTGTCCTCATGAGCTGCTGCACTGCCCTGAGCCTCTGTTCTTCTTCATGGGCCCTGCCAAAGCCTGTGCATAAACCCTTTTTAGCTGAGCTGTCAATATGTATCATGGGAGACTCAGTCTGGCAAAAGCCACAGATGCCTGAAGCACCTGAGTTTTTACTGCCAAGAGGCACCCCAGGAACTGAAGAGGCAGTACAGAAACACCACATTTGCAGTTTCAGAGTTCTTTCTGTCTAAATGAAATGTTGTTATTCTTTTCAACTTTTATTTTGGGATTGTTTATTCCCTAAAATATTTCAACTTCATGCAGTAGCTAAGCACAAGCAATCAGTAACAAAACCATTGAAATTTTAGTTTTTATGAGGAGAGAATACAGTCATGACATGTTTTCTCATTTCTGCATGATAACAGAAGTTCAAACTTTTAGTTAAATCTGTGTTCTATCTTGGCCACAGGTTAAGAGATAAGTGCCCTTTCAAACTCAGAATTTTCTTAATTATTCTAGATTTCATTTCCCCCTCTCAAAAAAATCCTACCTATCCATCTTTAATCAGGATAACACAGCATTGCTGCACAATTCAACAGGTTACACTGCAGTATTTAATAGAAATTAGAAATAGAAAGGTGTCCAACTGAAAAACACTTACAGGCTCTGTTAAAGTTGTGTCTTTTTCCAGGAACTGTACAACACAATAGGCGAGCTGGAATGTAAGTCATATGGTTATTCAGTTTAAGCAGACACTGTTTGCACATTGCAGCACTACTAAGTATCACAACTTCTACTGGAAGCACTTCAGATCAGGGGGGGAACCCAACCCAAGACACCCCTACACAGCCATTCCTTATTAGTCCAAACTAAACAAAACAGCAATTAAAGCAGCAAGATATACAGGCCTGCTCTATCTTAAAAAAGCTTCCTGCATATCAAAAATGATCTTTTCTTTTCAACCTAGAAAATTACTTTTAAGCTTGGCAGATATTTCCCTAACTCAGATACCATATCTAGACAAATTTTTCTTAACATCAACTCCTGTATTAACAAGACAATGCTATCACTTTCAAATATCTATATTAGGGTAAAAAAGGCCATACTTCCAGTAAAACCCAAGTTGTAGCACAGGTTTGACTGAGCACACATTGCATATTGCTCAGGTACCAGACATCTACAGCACACAACATTCAGTGGCAAGATTACAAGTGAAAGAATGTGAACATATTCCAAGGCCACAAGAGATCAGGCAGTTGTTGCCCAGCTGAGTGTCCTGTCCCAGTGCAGCAATGGCCAACAAGTGCCTGTGGGAAGGTGGAAGGAGTGGGGAAGCATAATGTGATTAAGTCACCAGCATTGTTCTCCCAGCCTCTCCTGGTTTCTGTGCAGGCCCTGCTCAGGCCAAGGATAATTAATGTTATATAATTACTTAAGAGTTTAGTTACTGAGAACATAGTTGAGTAAGTAAACGACCATCCCATGCAGAAACCATACAATAATGCTATTACTGAACTAGTTATAATCTTTCTTAGATTCCATTAAGACTGATTTTAAAAAGTCACAGTATTTCACAATATAAAGCAAAGACAAAAATTATGTAATATGCATTACATTTCAATACTCAGGATGCTTGAATTTAAGCATCCCTTTTTTTTTTTTTAATCTGTTATGCCAAAGCAGATAATTACAGTGTTGTAATTGCAACAGGTCTAATTTATTTCTTTTGCCCTTAGGCTACTGATGCATTTTTATATATTCAAAAAATAATAAATGTCACACATTAATCTCACAAATCCCATTATATGTGTATATTCAGTACAGTAATGCTTTACTGTTCAAAGACACAGAGACTCAAGCTTAGTTCATCTTTAAGGCTTTAACTTTTAAGGGTAGGCTATACTTTACTCAGCAACAAAGCAACCAGGCCACTTGGGATTGCAAAGCAGATTTAACACTGGCTCAGACCTTTGGGATAAAATGAAACACACAGGGCTGTGTGTGCACCTGGCACCATGTTTTATGAAGGGACAGAAGAGTGGCCTGGTCAGCAGGACAAATGCTACTTTCAGGTACAGCTGAATTAACAGGGCCCTTTCAGTAGCCATGAACTGGATTAAATGTTTCCCAGAAAAAAAGGGCAGCTGGCTGTACTGAACTGTCAGTGAGAACACCTTTGGGAGGTGACTGGGCCCTTTCATTTCACCGACTCATTTCATGGAGCAGCAAGTCAATGAACCACAAAGAAAAGTGATTTGCTTAATTTAAAACTTCCTATGAGATTTAGGGATTAAGTGAGCTCTTCACTAGATCCTGTTTGTAGACTATACAGTCATAATGATTTCACCTTAATTAGAAACCCATTTTGTTATCTTTAGTCTGTATGTAGCTGTATTAGTGAGCCCAGCTACAAAGCAACTTTTAATTAGCCAGAGCAGAATTACTTCCAAGTTTGCATCAACCATATTCAACACTTGAAGTGCCATATGTCTGGAAAGGATACAGATTATTCCTCAAATGAAATGCTGAATGTCTGTGGCAAGTATAAGAATCAAAGTCAGCTGAAGAACTGCAGCATTCTGACAGCGTGTCATGGATCTACATAATTCCTGGCTGATCCAGAGAGCTACTGTGCAGTTCTGCCATTTATAAATGGCAACAACATTCTCCCTCCCACCCAATCACTGGTGCAGCTTTAGAAAGAAAAAACACTTCTGAAATGTTGGCCATACCCAAGGTTCCTTTACACACAGCATTTAAGTTACATAAAGGAAATGACAACAGCATAAAGCCCTGGGATTAAATGAATATTAAAGTGTGACAAGTCTACAAGCAAAAAAGCTTCCAACTTCAGTTGATAAATCTTTGGCTCAGTGGTACATTCTTTCACTTGTAATATATGCCAGATACTATCTCAAAATTAACATTTAGATATAAGAGCTGGAAGACTTTTTTTAAAAAGTGACCGAATTTGCAAATATTTTGGAATATTGATATTATAATACATAGTGCTTTAAATTTCATTAGTTTCAAATCAAAATACAAAAACCCCACCACTCTTAAAAATAGGCAAAAGCTTACCTGTGCATGAAACAAAGCTAATCCCTTTGCAGTATGCATGGGAATCAGAACTTTCATAAGGAACTGTTTGTGTTCTGCTTTCAGTGGCAGTGCAAAACCATTGATAATACTGAAAACATGAATAAGCAGGATTTATTTTTATTAAAAAAATATTTTTTCCTAGCAAGTCAAGAATTTCTGTAAGTTCAACTGAAACTCCATTTCTGATTCAGTTTTCAAACCTGATTATTTTGAAGCCATAAAATAGTTCTGCATGTGCACAACCTTTAAAATGCTGGTATAATGAGAGTTTAGACTCTTGGTAAGGAATACCAGAGAACCACACTAGAAGCTAAATAATAGTCATTAGAAGAGCTGAAGTATTTTTATCATGATCTCCATTAAATAAAATAATCTACAGTAAGTCTTGCTGTCTAAGTGTAAAGCTCAGACAGATGTCTCAGGAAGTTGATCCATTTCACCCACCATCACTAGCAACTCGCAGAGAAAAAAGAATAGATGATACAATTTTAACAGGGCAGTTTGAACACTTGTTTTGAGATTGCTGAACAACCTCTCCCTTCAAAAACAAAGTTTAAAAGTTGTCTCATTGGTTCAGTCTTCTTATATTTAAGCGCTGATGAGCTACAGACAAGACAAAAGTCTTTCACGAAAAGGTTCGTGTCTTTTGCCCCTTGCATTTTAGCCAAATCTGAGAAAATAATGGGATCCCTATCACTTGACTTTTCATAAAAAATTTATTCCACCATATTTGTGGGAAAAAAAAATTGCTCCACCACATTTGTATTTTCAGTTAGACCAGTAATACAATTTTCTACTGTGAAATGAGGGACAGTTTTGGAAAGGCAGTAAAAAACTACCAGAGAAAAACTTCAAAGTTAAATTGAAGTTAGTGAAATTACATCCAAAAAAAAAAAGGTAACTAAAAAACCCTAGCACTTACAAGGCCTTCCTGAATAGAACTGAAGGAAAACCAGCCTGCTGCAGATTAAAGCATTTCATTCAGCATGAGGGCAAAAGTTAACATTCATTTTCTGAATCAAAGAACAAGTCATCTATCAGGTAGAAGATAAGTAAGAGTAGATAAATCTGACAAACAAGGACCCTTGAGAAACGTTTTTTGCCTGTCATGTTTAAAACTTGCACTGAAAAAAGAATAATTTATTCTGTGTCCTAATTTGATATTCATGTGGTAACCCAGACAGTATTAGATTATCAGTGACTGCACTTCATCACTCATTACTGTAATAATTCTCTTCCCCCCTCCATTCCCAAAGCAGAAAAGCTGAAGCAAACATTCACAATAACGTTTCATATTTTTTCTGTGTGAGATCAAACTTACCTTCCTAATATCTCAAGAAGTTCAGCAACACCATTGAAGTGCTCTGTTTCATATATAAACCTGTTACCAAAAAAGACAACCATCAAAAATTGCCACAGAGGATCAGAGATTCCAAAGAAATAACCTTTATACTAAGCTTCAAATATTTGAAAGCAAGATCACAGATCAAACACAGGTCTTCTATTTCAAGAATAAATCACTGCAGACCCAGACTGTGAAGGCAAGATAAAATATTCCTCAATCTAGTCACACACACAAAGCATACCTGAGGAAAATGTTGTTTATCTGTTTCCTGATGAATGCTCTTAAACCAAGGAATTTTCCATAAATTCTATGAAGAACTGTCTTCAGGAAATCACGTTCTCGTGGGTCTTCACTGTCAAAGAGCTCCAACAACTTAAAAAATTAAATTGAAATGTATTAGTTTTGAAAGACTTAAGATTTGGTTTTGTTACTACCTGATTTGAATTTTATCTCTAATTTACAAGTTTACATTAGGAAAAAAATACAATCAGTTTAACTGTACTTTTTTTTTAGATGTCAATAGTAGATTTTCGAAATTACATTTTTAATAAAGTTGATTTTTTTCTAATAAACTCATCAACTTCATTCCTTTCCTGTGTACAACAGACACTAAAGTCATTACAGTAACTATTATACTATCAAAATAAAAATGCAATTGCAAACATGAAATTATCAAACTGTTTTACTCTGGTTATTTAAGAAATCAGAATGGATAAAATCCATTTCCTATATTTACAATTTCATAATTAAAATCCTTTACTGCTTATCTCAAAATGGCACTTGTGTCTTGATGGCCAAGCAAAAGCATTCCTATACAAGAAATTTTACAGTTAAGGAGGGGGTCACAGAATAAGCACAAGATATGTAATTACTAACCAATTCCCTATTAATACAGACTAAATGCTGCAAGAAGCTAACAAAACTTTCCACACACTTTTTTCTTGCAGAAAGTCTTCCAAGGATACAGAAAAGACCATGCTCACTCAAAGACATAAAAAAATACTCCAATCACGTTACAGACCATAATTTTTGCCCTTTTTTTTAACCCTGCATGCCCAAACAACAGCATATTCAGAAATGTTAGCTGCCTTGAGCACGTCAGTAACAGCTCAAGCAGTCACCAGAGTCTCCTGCTCAGGTCTGAGCTTAGGTATGTCTGTATCAAGCAGCACAAGGGACTGGAAACAGCTGTTCAGGAACTTGGTTCAGGCTCATTTCAATTTTATATTTAGCAGGAATTTCTCAGGGTCACCACTCCACGTTTTTTCCCATATATAGCTAGCTTGCATTGTCTCTGTCTTGTACTCTAGAGAAAGATCAAGTGAAATGTCAGGAACAAACTCTGCAATGCTGCTCTTAAGGACCACAGGTCAATTTGTAAACTGGATACCCATAGCCAATAGTTCACCAGCAGCTTCAGGCTTAAATTTTGTGTGCAAGTTGAATAAAACTGACAAGAAGGAAACACTTACAAACAAGAATGGTAGAACCAATTAAGTAGAAATTAAATGAAGGTAGGGAGGGATGGCACCCATCTTGTGGTTTTACTTTTCATTGCTGTATTGTGATGGCCTGCCAGCACTCACTCTTCAGATACTGAGCAAACAAGTGTTTTGACAAACAAAATTTGCCAAACAAGTATTTCGACACAGTAAAAAAACCCCCACTGAATTCACCTTGAACCAAAAATTGTTATTGCATTCCACACCATAATTCCCTGAAAAGCTATATTTAATATGAAACCTCACTTCATTTTTTAACTCATAGCTGCTTTGCATGGTAAAGCATGGCTTTCCTAATGAATTTCTTAACTTGATTTTCCTTCCGTGGTTAATACACAATAGTAAAGAGAATTACAGTATCTAGACATTCCATGTACACTAAGCACATGAACTTTTTACAAGAAATGTTTGCTGTAAGTTTTCCCATGGTAAAACTATAAAAAAAAAACAAACACAGAAGGACTACAAAAATATAATTACCACATTGTTGATTTGACTGGAATTAAGTTACAAATCATGAAAAACAGAACTTTACAAATTCCAAATCTCTTGCATTGCAAAGCACTGACGTTGATATCTGAAAACAAAGTGTTCCTGAAGTTACTAATTACATATAGCCCCTGTGGTATGATGTGCTGTTTATTTAGTGTTTGGCAGAAACCACTGCTGCAACAACTGAAATTTACCCTGTGTCAGCAGGAAAAGCTTTAGGAGTCCATCTGATAAATTAAGCTCAAGAGGTGATCTTTAAATCCCACTTTGAACTTTAAAACTCCCCTCTTACCTGCTGTACAAATCTCTGGTCAATGTAACGCTTTGCAATGCTGGGCTGAAAATCCGGGCTCTCCAAAAACCTCAGGAAAAACTCATACACCAACTACCAACATGGAAAAGAAAATTCTGAGGTTAGTAAGGACACCATAACACAGATCTCAGCCTTGTCACCACCACCAAAGTCAGTGAGACTATTTACCTGCTCAAAAAGTATAAAAGGAGTCAAAGCCTAACACATCACTGCTTAACCACAGTTTCTACTGGAATTTACTGAAAGAATTACAGTAAGTACCCAGAACACTTTAATTCCCAGAAGAGTCAAAGCTTAATAAATAATCTACTGAAAATACCACTAGTGGAGAAAAAACAAGTTCTAAATGTTACATTGCTGCCACATTAAGAACTTATTATGGAGAAATAGGTTACCAAACATTGAGTAGCACTGAGAGTTAAAGTAAGTGCTCTAACATTACATAATTCCTTAAAGAGATGAAGAAAAATCTACTAAGTGTTCCTGAAATTAAGTTTTGACTGCAAACTCTGAAAATGAAAAGCTGTATTAAAACAGCTGAATGAATTCACAGAAACCAAAGGAGTTTGGATTAAAATTAGGCTTCTATATCCTGGAAACTCAATTATAATATCAATTATGGCTTGGAGCATATTATTTCTGCTTAGTTCAAGTTCCTATTTGCTACAATCCCACAATGCCCAGAGATAAAAATCCTGACAAGAGATAGAGCTACCAAAGGCCTGGGGTAGCAGAGAGTGGAGGCCAGAGCACAAATCCCATGTTTTGGGGTTCATCAGAAGTCCAAGACAAAATACTGCACTTGTGTGGCAATGGCAGACTAATAAAGTACACAGAAGGCACCTCTTCACTAAGACAGAGTTGAGAGGAAAGATGCCTTATGTTTACATTACTTTCAGAGCTGTTCATGTTCTCAATGACTATTTCAAAACTCCATATAATTGAACAACTGATTAGTAATAATACTACACTGCAATTTAGGTACATAATGCCATCACCAACTGGGCTTCTATACAAAACCCATGCAGAGCTGTGCTCATACTCACAGGCATGAATTTCAACTATTACTACTCTGAGTACTTAACTAAACTGAGAGCCAACACCTGAGTAATTCATAATTATAATTAGGAGCCTCACTTCAGAAAAATGCATGACAGTAAGTACTTTTATGTAGAACATTTGAGCTGACAGTTACTTATGCATAGCCTCAAGGAGGGTGTGCTGTATCTGCAAAGCAGAGGCTCAGAAACTCAAGCTACCCTTCACTTTGTCCCCCCTTGACATACTGTAAGAAGAGCCTTTCATATCATCAGTTTACATAGAATAACAGGATTGTTAGGGTTGGGAGGGACCTCTGGAAATCATCTAGTCCAACCCCCTGCCAAGACAGGGTCACCTAGAGTAGGTGACAGAGGAGCAGGTGGGGTTTGAATGTCTCCAGAGAAAGAGACTCCATGACCTTCCTGGGCAGCCTGAACCAGTGCTCTGCCACCCTCAGTGTAAAGTTCCTCATCTGTGTCAGTGCATGGCCATTTCTCCTTGTCCTGTCCCTGGCACCATCCTCTTGGCACCATAATAGACAACCCAGTAGTAGAATTTTAAGCATTATCATACTCCATCCTCTGTCTTAGAAAGAGCTCAAGCATGGCTGAGTAATATCTCCATCAATGACAGTGGAACTGAGAGCACCCTCAGCACCTTTGCAGATGACACCAAACTCAGCAGGTGCCTTGAGCAACCTGATCTCGTGCAAGGTGTCTCTTATCATGGCAGGGGACTTGGTCTAAGGTGGTTTTCAAAGGTCCCTTCCAACCTAAAGCATTCTGATTCTACTGATCTTTTTCAAATTAGCAACTAGATAAATCCATATAGAAATGGGCAACATGTGGCCAGAGGGAGGTTATATAGCACAGTTTCATAGGGATTAATTTTGGATCTTAATTTAACTCAAGATTTCTGTAATAAATTCCTATATGAAATATTGCTGTCATTGACAACAACAAAGAACAGCCACGTGTGATAATCTCCACAATATTAGAAGCTACCACCAGGGGGGAAAACAGAAAATAAAATTATGTCATGTTACCCACAAGAAAGGTCAAGTTGACCCTGAAGCCCTAGAAGAATAAATACAGGATGAAACTCAAAGATTGCAAAGTCACAGTTGGAGTTCTAAGTAAAAGCTCTGCTAAGCATTTGCAAGCCCTTAAGCTGAGAAAGGGTTAACCATAGGATGACTAAGATGCATCCTCACAATGAAGCTATGGAAGTGACAGATGAAATCCTAGGATATTCCAGGAAGATACTGACAGCACAGACAGAGATGCACAGACCTACCCGAGCTTGAGGAAAATTATTAAAACCTGAGAGGATACAGAGAAAGAGCCACCAGAATTGTCATGGGATAGAACACTTTTTAAGAGTGAACACTAAATTAGCATATTTTGTTTTCCCTAAAGGACAGGGGAGGAAGGATAATTATGGCTTCTTTCCATAAACAGTGACTGCAATAGACAGCAAGCAGATGAACTGAGTGAAAAGCACAGTGCTGCAACATCTTGTTAGAAGCTGTCCAAGATTAAATTCAGGATATCAGCTGGGTATCAACTTTGGAAATCCTTGTGAGCTTTGGGAGACACATGAAAACCTCTTTATCCGGGGCATTTCAGGAATCATGTTGCAGTGGCCATTTCTGGATAAGTCAAACTCTCACATTTCTGTATGCTAATGTTTGCAAACTAAAAAGCATAACAACAACAATCACACTAGGGGCACCAGAACAGATTCTGGCCACAACAGATCCTACCTAAAGAGACAGGTTTGCTCAGCTTTCTTGAGCTGAACAGAAACATTACTTTTGGAAATACTGAATCAGGGGAAAGATGTTGGATTTAGTACTTTTTGTTCTCAAAACTGGTCTGCTTGGGTCAAAGAGCCATGAAATACAACTCCTAATGCTTTAGTGATTCAATCTTGCAGGGACCACTAGAATATTATTGCTTTAAACTACCAAATTCCACCAAGTCTGCAACTCCCTAAGCTTCAAAATGCACAGTGGCTTTAAATACCAACCTGTTCAACCTACTTTGGCTGTTACAAACCATCTTGAGCACTGCTTTAAAGCAGCACCTTTCAAGTGCCACTCATTTTACTGAAGGTCTGGAGTCTTTTGTGATGGCTACACACACTGGTAACTTACTAAGCAATTATGTCAACTGATTCAAGCAGAGAAGAGTAAAGTTTCAGATTTTTTTTTTCTTTCCTCTCACAGAAAACTGGCTACCTGACTGCCAGATCAGGATAGAATTTGGAATTTGTTTGTAATTGATCTGTCACAAATCATTTAAAAATCACAAATTAAATCTGTCACAGCCAGCAAAACATCTACACCTTTCCTCCTTAAGCAGTCCTTTACACTATGCCAAAAATAATAGTGTGATTTGCTGGGGAGGAGAATGGTTGTGTACAGCCTTTCTTCCACACACAAAATCTGACATTTCCAGCAGCTTTGTGCTCCTGAAGGGCAATGAGCAAGTTATCCAACTCAGTCTTCTATGGTCCAGTAGCACATGAACTGTAAAAGGACAGAGTTGGAAACAAACTCTTTCCACTGTGCTGCAAGGAATGATCTATTCCAAGGACAGGATGAACAACAGAAACAGGAGAGGGAAATCCATAACCAGTGACCAGACAGCCTGGCAAACACTACCTTAGAAAACAGCAAGGAAGAAACCTGAAATTCAAATAATACCACAGGTACAATCTCTTTCAATTCCTCTCAGGCAAGCCTAAGGCGTGAAGTGAACTGATCAAGTGAACAAGTGAACTGATCAAGTGAACTGATCACAAAACCCACAGGTCTTTTTCTATGAACAGGACTAGAGTTTAATTATGACCTAAAGTGAACTGAGCTAGCATTTATAAATTTTACCTCTGAGACACAGGTATTTAGAAGTCAGATGGTGCTGCTACTGACTACAAGCTACATTTGCTTAGCCCTTGCACCCTCCCACCCAACAAAGTCAAGCCTCCCCTCTAGCTCAGGTATAGCCATTTCTCCTATGAATTACAATCAGCCATATATAAGAAAATAATTATCACAGCCTCTAACCTGCAGCGTGATTTTTTTGGTGGTAACTTAATTTTTGTTTGGTTTAAGTCTGAAATACTATGCTGAGTACATACTTTTTAGAGTAGATATTAGAAGCCCAGTTTTTAAATAAGTGCATTTGTGGATACATTAGAACTGTAATATTATAGGGGCAGAGTAGCATTTTAGCTCTTGAGAGGAGAGAGCAAATGGTATGCAGATGTGCAGCAGCTTAATCTACCCACTGCTAGGAGCTGCTACTTCACTTTTCTTTAACAGATACTGCTGACATAAATTCAGCAATGAACTACCCAAGATATGTGCTTGGACATTCCCAGCTTCTAAAAGTTTAATAAAATAAAGTCCAGCAGCATTTCAAGCCAATCATGTGATTGATGCAGCAGCGCTATAAAAATCACGAGATCTCGCCACAGAAGTGCAACAATGGAATAACCATGCAACTGTTACCAAACAACGCTGATATTGTAAAGTTTTTGCACGGAGGGAGGGAAGAGGGTGGGGAAGAAGGACGGGATTTCTATTTGCTCAAAGCACAAATAAAGGCTATTAGTCCATTTTTTTGCTATTGCCACGAGAAACAGGACTGTTAATATTAACTTCTGTTTTGTTGAAACAACACTAAAAGGTTGCTCAGTTGCAGAAAACAAATCTCTTAGGTGAAAAACATAATTACCTAAAATATCCACAGTTTTAAGACATAAATACACCACAATTTAACAGTGCAATCCTTCTATTTCAAAAATAGTATTTAAGCACTTAGAAGTGGAATTAACCATATTTATACATTCTAAAAAAAGCACCACTTTTTTTTCCCTCTCAAGTATAAAAACCCAATTTTATTATAAAAGCAAATTTTTTGTTCTTAACAAAGGCACAAAATGACTGAAACAACCACATTTCTTGCCTCACAAGAAGGCTTGAAAGTAAAGCAATCACACACACCTGTATGTGGGGCCATGAGGCTTCAAGAGTTGGTTCATCTTCTTCTGGATCAAAATCTGGGTTATCACTAGGTGGAAGTGTTCTGAAAATATTAGAACTAATCTGCAAGCAAAAAAAAATTTAATTGTATCGCTGTTTATGCTTACACAGATCACACTCAAGGTACTGCATTTATCCTGAAATCAAATGAAACAAAACCATCTAAAAAACGTAACATAATAAATCACTACCTCATTTTTTTCCAAACTCCAAAATACAAACAGCTAGAACACGTCAGAGAAAATAAAAAAGCAACTTTTGTCTCAACTTGGACCTAGACATGGTCATATTCCAGAATCTTCCCTAAAACTATGGAAATTTTTAAAAATTCAGCTTCCCTATTAAAAAAAATTAACTAGCTGACACCAAGAGCTGTTTTTATATAGGACCACAAATAATATATAACTAATCAATCATGATTTAAAGAGAGCTCTCTCCACGTAAGAGAAAACATGTCTGTCATGTAAGGCAGACAAAACCAAAAATGTATCTTATTTCTACAGTTCTTCACTTTACTTGATTTCAAGGTATTTCTGTTTACATTTTTCACCTTTGAATATTTCAAGATGTTTCAAGGGTTTGGAAAGTTAGAAAGACGGAACCATTCTAGCTTGTCCATTTCACATAGTAGATATTTTTTCTTAAAGTTACTCTAAGTTACTTGTAGTATGATACAGTCACATCAATTTCAAAAGGACAAGTTTAAAAAGGTTTCTTCAGGGATTTCTGAAGTATATTAAAGTGTGGACAGAAGACCCATTCAGAGGTCAAAGGAAAAAGTGTCATCTCTTGCACCTGATAGAATATATTGGATTTAAATCTCTAACACAAAAAAAAAAGAACATGAAGTTCATTTCATTTCTGCATTTTCTACCATTCTTTCAGGAACACATTTAACCTGACTTTTCCAATCACCTTTCAATCTCTTTCAGTCTTTTTGATCAAATCTGTTTCAAGTAGCTGCTTATCACCCAAACCTACTAAGCACAAAAGAAAGTGTTTGGCATCTTGCAGAAAATCCTCCTGCACATATTCCATGGAGTCTCCAAGGTGTTTGAAGAATCTAGCAGAAGGACTTCAGAAAGATCCTGAAGTCACCCAGCTGGCTCTGCACACAAGAATCAGCTGCCTCATTAAACAAGATACACAGCTATTGCATAAAATGACTTTTCATTTCCTCCTATGCCCTTTGTTCTGTGTCGTGTCACTGTCTCCTGTGGGGACACAACAAAGCTGTGGCACTGCTGTCCTGGACTGGAAGGGCAATGAAGTTCTTTCTGTGTGGATGGGCTCAGCTGCCTCCACAGCTGAGGAGCTTAATGCACAGGAAAAACAACAAAAAACCAAAACATAGACCCAAACCAAATAAAACCACCCAAACAAACAAACAGCCCCACAAAAAAACAGTACAGGTGTCCTTTAATGTTGTAAACACAAGGGACTTGGGATTCCAAAGCTCAAGAACAAAAGACTGGGGGGGAGAGGAGGGGGAAATAGGAGTCAGAGAACATTAATTTTAATCAAGCTCAAATGCCAGCATTACAATCCTGGTTCCCTTATTTGCTTTGTTTACTCTAACCAGGTATTCAGTAAAACCCTCCAGCATATGAATCAGTCTCCTACAGAGAATGTTCTACCTCTGCTTGCAAGTGTTCTGGTAACACCTCCTGAAAACACTTCTTTCTCTTTCGAGATGCATCTTGCTGAACTGAGCTGGTCAGCCTTTAGCACAGAACCTCAGAGCAGTGAGAAAGCTTAAAGACCAAAACAAAGCTACTAAATACACTTCTGTAGCAGACACAATTAGCAAGCCTCCCAACCAGGCCTCTGGAAAACCAATTGTATGATTTTCAGAGTACTGAGTACTTCCACTAGCATTATTCATCTCTCAAGAATACATGAAACTTAAAATAAACCTTGTACCCTTTTTACGTACTAGCCTGTCTCCCAAAAAAAAACCAGTTAATTTACTTTCGCAAATTCTTCTCTATATCCTCTCATATTATTTAATGCATTCTTTTTCTTTCCCAAGTGGTGTCTTATCCCAAAACTGTGATTTCAGAAACACAAATCATAAAAGGTTTTTAAAGCTGGATAGATGTCCAGGTAAGTCCAGTATCAGCTTTCTAAATTACATCTCAAAGTTTTGCAAAAATGGCATAAAAAATGTGCCAGTTAGTGAACTGAGATACAGAAATTATATTTTATTAAAACAAGAAAGAAAAAAATGTCTCTTATTGTCTGTACATTTGATCTAAACATTTGAAAGATATTAGGTTCAATTCCAATTTCTGAGTGTGCAGATTGAGGCTACCTGATTTCTTTTAAATTCTGAATTCACAACTCATACAGCCTGTTAGGACAATCTCACTACATCAGGTTCTTATATGCTGCTGGGGAACAAGGCAAGGTTGATAGGCACAAGGAGATGAAGAATTACCTGTACTGAAAAGACATTTCTGTCACGTTCCCAAAACTGATAAAAGGTAGAGCTTTATAATTTCCCAAGAAGTTTTAAAACTTAAAATATTCACCATGCCAAACCCTAATTTCTTTTTAGCTTCAGAGTGCTTTTAACTGAGAATTTCCTAACAGAGAAGACACTAGTTTTAGATGACCCAGAACAGAGGTGCACTGACTGCTGTGCTACACCTTCAAAATTATTTGTAAGCAGAACTCCTCTTCAGCTGAAGGAAAATCAGGTTGCCCAGGGCACCAAAAAGAGAACCTACAGTGTGTGTCCTGCACATCCCTTTAAACAAAGGCTTTTAAAATGATGTTGTTCCATCCTCAGTGGCTTGAAATGACACTGGTATCATTTCAAGCTCCCTGCCTGAGGATCCAAGCGGAGCAGAGACAACCACAGGAGCCTGTGTGACACTTGCCAGCAGCTATCCTGGCAACAGAGACCAGTGAAGGAAAGGAATGCCAGAGACCTCCTCACCTGCACACACCTTGCCCATGCACTGGTCAGAAAACACTTCATTTCCCTTCCTGCTGTCTTTGAGGCATTGTTGACTTAGCCTCCCCACACCTCAGGCCACTCCAAGGAAACCTGTTTGAAAGCTGAGGCTGTTTTCTCTGCAAGGTGGAGAGAAGGTGTCCCAGGCCAAGGAAAGACAAGGGACTTTGGAAAGAAATTGTCTCTGCTTCTGCCACTGCTGCCACTCTGGCTTTTTTCAGGGAATTTTTAGTCTTCCCATCCTCTACTACCAGCCAGATTATAGTTGCATTTCATTAAAGGCCATTTCTACTTTTTCATCCCAAAACCACACTTCAAACTCTGCAGTAAAACTCAGGGGTTTTTTTTTCTATTAATGTAGGAACACCGAACAGCCTACAAACTTAAAACCCAAACAATCAAAAGTGAAACAGTAACTCTTCAATCTCACACAAGTTTTGCTACCAAGAAAGGCCTCAAGCCTGACACAGGTGTTATGTGGAGGGAGAGACAGACCCATGCAGATTTTTTTCTGAAAGCTGGTACTTCGTCCTAATTCTCAGCAAAGGCCTTTTCTGCTGCCAGTTGCCAGGGAGATTAGAAATACTATTCAAGCTTGGAGGGATCTTTTGTTTCAAGCTCTCAAAAAGCTCTCACTGAGCATTTAAAGCTCTCACTGAGCTTCTTCTCTTTCTGTCATTTTAGGGGAGAAAAGGAGATGGAAATTTGTTATGGAAGGAAAAACAAGCATCCACAGAATTCAATCATTTGCACAACAACAAAAACCTCAAAAGAACAGCTCAACACCACCTTATCTCCAAGAAATGAAAACATCTCCAATATAAAAGAAAACCTCCCTTCAACAAGTACTATGGGCCAGTTAGTATATTCTTTCTTCTAAAAAGGGGCTACAGAGGGCACATAGAATAAGAAAATACTGGAAGAATTTGGGCTTGCTGCCACCAGCAGCAACAAAAAAAAGAAGAAGCCTAAGAAGAGGTGAACATACTTTGTCCTTTATTTTCTTATGCAAAAAACATTTAGGACAGAAAACCAGGTCCTTTAAGAAATGAAACTATACAAAACCCCCCACTGTCCTAGATTTTTTTGTAAAACTTAATAAGCATCTGCTGAAACAGCCAAAACAATTAAAAGGGTTTCAATAATCCTAGCCCTTCAGTATAATGGCAAAACTTTTATTTACATTAAAGATCTGATCTTCCCTATCAGCTGCCCAGAAAAAAAACCCAACCCAACAACAAACAACCCACCAAACAAAATGAACCTTAAGAAAAAACTAGAAACTAGCTTGTACTGTATAGAGAACTACACAAGTTGCAGGCTGTATATTTGAATTGCCCTGCTTATGCTCCTGAGAGCTCTTTCAAAGCCATCATTTTATCTATGTAAACTTGACCAAAGTTTAGAGAACCATTAACAAAAACGCATGGGCACTAAAGCCATTGTTTTTACATTTCACATTTCTAGGACAAAAAAAAATTCAGATTATTCTCAAGTGTCTTTCAGTTGCATTCCCTGTACATGGAGTATAGGCAGATCAAAAACATTACCTAAGTAGCATTTGAAAATGCACATAAACACCTGGGAAAGTCGGCAGATAACAACCACAAATATTTTGTTCATTATTCAACAAGCCATTAGCAGCAATTGCATGGGACAAGTCATCCTATGGTTTATAACTTCAGCAAACCACTTAGGTTACTCTAGTACAGCTCTCCAAGGCCAAAATAATAACAAACAGCCATATAAAGTATTTACAAAGTAGAGTTGCTTTCTTATACTAATAAACCTTCCTGCTGTCACCAGTACCTGCAGCAATCACTACCAGAAAACTTTCACCTAACTCTCCATTGCCACTAGAAAAAAAGGTAGGCAGCATTGAAATATTGCCATTTTCTGAAAGAGAACAACTTGAAAGCTTACCCAGACAGCAAGTATCTGCAGTGTACCAGTTCTCTTACTATAATTAACCTGAATGCATCATGCTAATAATTAAAACTTGCAAGTTGTTTGTTTTTATAAGCCTTTCTGAGCCAAGTTATCATTAACAAATTATATTATATTGCATAAGCAGAATAACCAACCACAATTCTGAGTTAAATGCCATTAGAGTCATAAACTGATTAAGATATTTTATTAAAATACAAACTACAACAAGAGCATTCTACTTACCATTTTCACTATGTCAGCATAAGCTGATTCAACAATCACTCCACGATTTGTTGAAACATATTCAACCAGTTCATTCAGTGTTGCTCTCTTGATTTCTTTGCTTTTCAGGTCTGAAACAGAGTCCATGAAGTCAAAGAGCACACAACACTGTTGCAACTTCTGACAAAAAAGATCTTGCTGTTCATTGAAGGTGGCATCTATAAAAGAAAAAAAAAACCCAAACATTGAAGTCTGTAGAACCAAATACAGGATTTCTAAATCTATTTTGTTGACAGGAATTTGCACAGCTATGACTTTTTTTTTTAATGGTGAAAAGTCGTGCTTCAGAGTTGGCAAACTAATAGCAAATTATTAAGCAATTTTGCCAAAACTGAAAATATCTGTTAGAATGGAACACCCACCATCCCCAATTTTTGGTACATGAAAGAAATAATGGACAAAGATAAGGCAGTAAATTTATTTACCAGCAATGAGTTACTGAATTAACTTTATTTTAAATACATAGATATTAACAATTCTCAGCTCTCCATCACCAGAAGTCATATCCAGAAGCAGTGCATCAAACTAACCTTTCATTCATCCGATTTGTCTCATTCTGTTCCCTAATCCTTTATTATGTAACCTGCTTAAAAGCTGTAAAATCTGCTTTGAAGGAACCTTGTCTTTTTACCCCAATGCAAAATGCTTCACATACTTTCGACATCATGTGATCAACATTTCTCTGAAGAAAGAATTTCAATATTTCGAAAGGATTAATCCTGAATTTTAATGCTTTGGTCTAAATAATTTATTACACTCTTAGTCATATAAGGGTTTTCCAGATTTTTGGGCCTATTAAGACAACGTGTTTGGCTGTGACTTAGCATTTTCATTTTAGCATTCAGTACCTCTCTAATCTGATAAGTAGAATTCCTCCATTAGCATTTCACATTTACTCTGAAAGAGACGGATTATCAAGCACTACACTCTTCAAAAATTTAATACATCCTTAGTATGCTGCAACTGTTCCAAAGCTGCATGACCATAACAATCATAAAAAAGTTATGGTTTTAACTGAAAATTTGGTTTAATGTGTCTTTTGTTCTTGTTTTCAACTGTTTAAAGGGGTTCAAAGATACTGCACTACAGCATCACCTCATCTATCAGCCAAGTTGGCATTTCACTCACTCTGGTGAAAAAAAAGTATTCCCAATTTTATCTCCAAATAAAGAATGTTCTCCCCTGAAGAATTTTCAACACTGCTCTACAGCCTGACTACACCCCTTAGCATCATTCATTCACTGCAGTATTGCTATAAGCACTGCTGTTTCATCACCAAAAAAAAAAATTATCAAGACAAGAAAAGGCAATTGAGTGCTGAAAAATCTTGTCTCGCTTTAAAACCTGAACAAATCACAAAAACTCTCATGCTTCTCTTTAATGTTTCAGAATTATTCTAATTCAACAAACTTCATTAAGTCTTTACCTTTAACAGTTCACTCTGATAATGCCTGTTTCTCAAGTTTCCTACCAAAACATCTTTCATTTAGTGGCTGGAACAACAACAGTCAACAGCAGGTTTAATATTCAGTAGTTATCTGATAGAATTGTTTCGTTTCCATAAGCAAAGAGTAATTGCTGAAACCTGTAACCTCCTTAGTGTAACCCAGGCTGCTCGCTGTGCCCTGGACATTCAGGCACCAGAATTCTGTATTGTGCTGCCTTTCCCCACCTGACAGTTGTGATCCTATTAGCTGAGCATAACAACTTCAGGGAGCTTCTGAACGAGCCAGCAATTACTACTCCCTCATGAAGAACGATTCACACTTCTGAATGTCAATTCTGCCATTTTAACCGTTTTTCTTTTGAATAAAAATCCTTGCAAGATGCTCATTTCACTCAGATAACTACAAAGACACGAACTGTTACACTCTGCAAAATAATGAACATCAGCTGTAAAAACATTTGTAAGTTACATAACATTTCAGCTCAGATCTTCTAATATTCTACAGCATGAGCAGGATTGCATGAGTAAGTATTGTATCATAGCAACAAAGCAATAACAGTGACATGCTGAGGATAAAATCCAAAAAGCCTAATTTAAGGAACCGACACAGGGAGTGCAGCTTTTTTTGTTGCTAGCCTCAAGCTGATAGCCAGACTAACACAGGAACCAAGCCCACTCTTATTTTCCCTCACTACAAACTCAACTATGGTCCGAGTTACAAAGGTCCACAAGTGAGGCACATCTAATACAGTACAGCTAGCTGATGATAAAAATTTCTTTTGAAAATTTAAAAATGAAGTATTGCTAAGCAAAATTTACTTAGAAGTTTCAAAAACCAGCAGACAGTACCTGAATACTTCTAACCATAGCTCAAATAGACTAAAGACCTCAGGTAAAAAGCCAGTAACTGGAATTCATACAAAATAATTAAATCACTTAATACCTTCCCTAGGATACCAAATAAATTCCTGCATTAGCCACTTCTAGTTAGATACCAGAGTAAAAGAGAATCTCTCCCCTGCCATGCATCAGCAGTCCACTTCATTAGCAACCTCATCTCTCTCAAATGGACATATTTCCTCAAATGAAAAACCTGCCCATCAATCTGTTTTGCTACTATTAAAACATTTAAAGTTAAACCAAAGGAAGTATCTTCTTGCAAGCATCCTTTTTTTGTACTTACAAGGGGAAACACAATTATTTTATCAACTCATTACTCTAGTTATCTGCAAGAGATAAAAATTATGTGCAACCATGGCAAAAATAAGGCTACAAGAAAGCCAGTTCTGTTCTATCAGCACAATCTGTCTTCATGTGCTCAACCCCTGCTTGACACATTGCACATTTGTCCCAGGAATGTTATGAAAGGTACCATGGGAACCACCAAGTGATTGAGGAAAATTTGTTTGTCAGATAGAGTTCTTAACTTTTCAAAGCCTCTCCTTTACCCCAGCATGGTGAACGCTAGACAATTTTATACCACAACAAAATCATATCACAATAGTTTATTCTAGTTCTAGGAATAAATACAAACTGTGCCACCATAACTGCATAATCACTGGAGCTTTTAGCTTTAGTAGTTGAGCAACCCACAGCATGATTTTAAAACCAGCTTCAATCTAATATTCTATGAAGATTTCCATCATACATGTGGAGTTCAAGATAATTGTTGTTCTTCAAATACCCTAAATACCATAAAGACCACAGAAGATAAATTAGGTTCAAAGTAGACAGTGGATGCCTCAATGAACCAACCCTGAATCAAACATGATGATGGGAAATCCTGAAGAAAAAAAACTTAACATCCAGCACCAAAAGAATTATTGCAAATTATGATCCACTTTAATCATGACTCACCTCTGGCCATTTCCATGATACATAGTAGAGAGCTTGTACCTGATTAAAATACTTAATTTGATTGTTGCACTTCATAATACTTAAATTCTCCACAGACTATTTCTACTGTTTAGAAACCCCCCCTCATTACCGTCAATTGGCATGATAATAAAGGACAAAAACTAGCAAACCATTTGACTTGGAAGTTCTTCCTGAGCAGAAGTTTTAAAACATTGAAACTGCATGATTGTACAGATTTGTCTCTAAACTGAATACTTTCAATTTATAAGGTCATAGACGTAAATCTAAGCATGGAATAGTGAGTTAAAAGACTAATCTTTCTAGGGAAGGCCCAAGCAAAATATGGACAGAAAAAGAACTCACAAGAGCTACCTCACCAGTATGTAACTGGAGACAAAAACACACTACAGTGATGTCTTCCTACAATGCATTTATTTTTTACATTTACAGGCCTTCCTCCTGGAAGGAAAAGAAAGATAATTCTCCTTTCTCAACACAATTGTTTACCCAAGACCTTCAGTAGAAAGCCAGAGAAGCTAACATAATCTTTGATTCATCAGTAGAAACCAGACTCTAAATTCACAAGAACTCTCTCAACTACACAAATGGCAAGTTCAAAATTCATAGTTTCCCTGCCAATACAAAATAAACCCTCTCAAACATTTGCAAATGTTTTAAATTTTTTTTTTTAAGTCTCATTAATTAAATATTTCTACTTTTTCATGGAAGAGCTACCCCAAGAAGATGCAGAAGCCAGAGGAACAACCAAGGAGCTTTTGTCTGACAGCCTTTTCAAGCACTTAGAGGCAATGATATTACAGAAAAAAAGTAACACCTATCTGCTTAGAACTTGGTGACAGTTCTACACTCCTACATAATTCCCTGACAAACTAAACACACGAAAAGGATCGTGTCATAATTATGCTGCATTCCACAGTGCAAAGTTTAGGATTTAGTCTCTGCTGTCTGGTTACATTTACTGCACTGTATTCAGCTGTACTCAGTGGTGGAGGGATCTGCTTGAACAGGATGAAGCCTTAACACTGACATGGAGAGAGGAGCACGTGGACTATGATTCACCAGATCTCTGGGTTTGGTTTTTGGGGCTTTAAATTTAAAGGAATCAACTTTTTTTGTACAGCCTGCTATACCATTTCAGAGACACCATTAGTTTGAAAAGGAGGTAGTGTGATAACCTCTGCCCCACTTACATAAACCAAGCATGGGGAGTCCCATTTGACCTAAATTTAATACCTGGTTTTGTCCCAGAGACCTCTTGTGTATATGATTGTTGTGATCTCTTCTAGCATCTGAGTGTCAGTGCTGATGTTACAGGCACGGCAAAACATTGTTAGGAAATGCAGTTTTGGTGCAGTTGATGCTACACCAGGGCACAGAGTGTTTCCAGGTTTTCAGAAGTCTCCATCTGCAGCCTGACAGGCAGCAAAGTCACTGGCTGACAGAGATTGAGAGAGGTCTCTCTCCCTGCTATCCCATTTACTCCTCCCTTCCCCTTCTCTGTTCCAGTCACATCCATCCATCAGCACTGGCTCTGGAACTTGTCAGGCTCTTCCTAAGCTGCTTTAACTCAATAACATGGTCATATTAGTGAGGTTAAATGGCTTCTGGAGGGGCCTGATGTGCATCAGCTCTGGCACAGGATTAGAGACGGGAGCAGAAGCTCTCTGCAGTGAGCTGCTAAGTTAGTTTACCGTCTCCCCTGGAACCATATCATCCAAGTATTGAGGCATGAGATAATGTGGAGGTAAGATTTTTTCAGTTAAATTTGACACTTTTGAGAATAATACATTTTGGATTTTTTGTTGCAGGGTTTGGTTATTTTCGGGGTTTTGTTTTGCTTTTAAACACTCTAAGCTCCTTTTTAAAGAAAAAAATGTAGCCCCCGTATACTTGGCTGCCCTGGCAGTGTATAACATTCCCCAGTAACTCCATACACCCATAAGAGAAGTTCCCACAATTCCAGCCTTTTTGGCAGCTCAGCAGCCCCACTGACACTGATGGGGCTACTCAGATGAGCTCTGTGCAGCACCATAGGCATCCAAGGAACTTTTCATCAATATTTTCAGGTTTTCAGCATTAAAAAATCTTTGTCACCCTAAGGAATAAGCACTATTTTTTAGTAGACCAGAGTCATAAGTTTTCCCTCTGCCCCCTCCAATCCAGAGTTCAAAAAATGTATTTTCAAATTACCTGTTACCCCAAAATCTACAGCTGTTGCTAGGACTCCAGAAGGAGCTGAGTCAATTTTTCTGCATGTTGTCTGTAAACAGAACTCTGACTTTCCAGGACAGATATGGGAGTCAGAACAACATTATGTATCTTAAAAGTTAACCAGCTCCTTATTCAATAGTAAGCTTGTTCACTAGAGAAGGGGATTTGGAAGACAAACGAAGTAAAAATGCATTTTCAATCATTATTGAAAGGAAATTCATACCACCTCTAGGAGATTAACAAAACCCATTAGAAAACAAAAAACTCACATAAAACAAACATCCTCCACAAAAAGGACTTGGCACAGAATTGCCAAGTTGGTCAATCCTGTCTAGGACCCATGTGCTCACACTAACATTTAACCTCTTCATTTCAGAAATCAGGACTGCAAAGGGGCAATCAAGACAACAAGCTAAGCTTCTCCTGTACTTCCATTTTTAAGTAAACTATTCTGCAGATAGTCATCAGGCAAGACTTGCACACTGTGGCATCCTCCACATGGTAAATCTCCAGTCTCTTTTGAAACACTAAGAAAATCAGAAATTTTGCTCACTGGAATATTCTGAATTTAAGATGAATTCTGTGATATGTGGCAGGGAAGGGAAAAAAAAGGAAATCACATCTTAGAAGTAAAAGTAGATGAGAATAACAATCAACAATTCCTTTTATTCACATACAGCATGATGATTTAAAGAGTTATTACAGGTCTAGGCTAGAGATAACTTTTTAAAGTCATTTAGTAAAAAGTACTCCTGGAAAGCTGACTCCCACCCAGTAAGATGTTGTTTGTTCAGAGACTCTCATCTGCTGCTCCACGTGGCCAGCAGTTGACCTCAACAAATCAGTCCAGAAAATCTGAAAAGCCCACACTGATCTAACAACATCTGTCACAAATTCTGTGACACAGCTTCTTGCAATGATAATGAACTGCGAGTGTCTTATCTAGATTGTTTCTACCACCTTCCAGGCTTTCTTATAACCTCATATAGTTAAGAGTCTCCAGCTACAACCATGTTAAGTCCCTTGATTTTAATTAAGATTTGAGTCAACCAAGACACTTCAGAGAGTAAGAAAGTACTGAAATACACCACTGAAATGCTTTTTTATTAACAGCCCTATTTCTTACTTTTTAATTACAGAAGACAGCAAGCAGTTAAGACGCAAAAAGTAATACAGATTATCCTCTTGGTCCTTAAAGTGAGACTCTAGTAACTGGGCCTGCCACAATTCACCTTATTTCTACTACACTTTCTAGAAAAAGAAGAATTAAAGCACCATTGATTCTTTAAACAAATAAAAATTCACCAAGCATACCAATCACTGGAACAGGAACAAAAAACATCCTAAAGTCAACCTTAACAAAATGTACAAGTTTAACAATTCAAAGGTTACCTCAAGAGCATGCCAGCAGTTCAGAATCCAGCTGAAATTCAGTTCCATGCAACAACAAGAAGGAGAAACGGGGGAAAAAACTGTCCACTGGACTGACACAGCTGAATCAGTGTGGCTTTTGAAAGTACTGAAAAGTTGAGGAATTTGCACATGGCTAAGCATACGAAGTTTTGTTCAGAGTGATACTGTACTTATTAGAAAAGGCAGAGAACTTTCACTTCTTGCACAGCTAAAGTGTTGTATTTTCAAAAAACAANCCCCCCCACTGCTCTTGTAAAAAGCTTGCTCCTACCTATAAGTCAACTGTAATGCTCTCCAATGCATTCCTTTATGGTTTTGGCACTGCTACTGTATTTGCTGTCTTCACTTAAAACTCATAAAGCAGTTTTAGTGACTGATCATATGGCAGAGTAAGCCTTTTTCGAACATACCCAGAGCCTCAAAAAATTAATTTAAAATAGGAACCTGCCTCTTAAAGGAAGAGACTTCTAAATTTAAGGGTGATAAATCCTATCATGGAATTCATACGCATAGCCAGGTCATTCAGTCGGGAAAAGAGAAGAGTAAATAATTTCTTAAATGGGAAATTGTTTCTCAGAAGATGTGAATATGGTATAGATAGCACCTTTAACTGAAAATTACAGAAGTTGATACACAGGCCCAAAAATTGCAAGTGCTTTCCCAAACAGAAAAGACTGCTCCTAAATAGCTTTTTAGATATTGAAATGCAACAAGGGCTTTAGTTATGGTAAAATAGAGATGCTTTTGAGAAGACCTCCTGACAAGAGGGCAACTGAAGATCAAAGTAAAGCTCTGCATATGTAAACAGGTCCTTCCTTTAAAGTCTAAGTCAGGTTACACTAAATGAGGCACAAGTGAAAGCACCCAGAAAGGCTGCACAAGCAGCTTGTTACTCCAGGTAATTCACTCTTGTGCCAGGAAAATCGACCACCAGCAAAACCCAAGAGAGCACAGAAATGGAAGGACACTACAGACCAAGCTTCTGAGAGTGTCAAACCAAAAAGATCAGAAGGGACAATTGGTATGATGCTCCATGTTCCCAAAACATGACATTATTTACACTTTTCCACAAATGGAAGCACTTGGCCTTAAAGAAACACTATTTATCAAAGTGTAATGGTTCAACAAAATACTGGATTTTCACATGTAATTTTGAAGATGCAATAAAGCCCTTGAGGGTGTGACAAGGTGGACTCAAGGAAGCATTTCACATCTACCCTCCTAAGAACTGAAAGAATAATCTGAGCAGCTCTGCTCCCTGTTTTACCTCCCAACAGCTGTAGTGCTCTGCACAAATTTTACCAGGGTACACAGACAGCTGAAAAGCAAGTGACAAATTTGTGTGCCACACAGGCTTAGTAAAAATTTCAGCTTAATAGCCATTATCCAGGACTGTATTAATAATATTTTTAATTCACAGGGACCTAAACACTCTGCTTGAACAAAACCAATTGATTTGCATGCTGTAAGTCTGAAGGGACATCAACTGTATTTACAATTTAAGTTCCCTTTACATGAATTCAACTGTAAAACTCCTGTCTGACTGACATTATGGTAGTTTATAATTACTGAGGGATAATTATGAAATATGCCATAAGTGAATCTGTGTGGCATATTATTAACAGATTAAAAATCTATTAACTTGTATTCTTCCCCATCATTTCCTCACCATATCTAAGCATAAAATTAATTTTGAGTAAGATGATGAAGTTGCTCCAGTTTGACATTCACACTAGAACATGCAAGTCAACACAAATCAAGTTTGTTTGTTTATTTGCCAGAAACTGAAGAAAAACTCATGTCATTTTCACATGGCAATATTAGTGCTAAGTGAAATATAAAAATACCCTTTATTGAAACCAAGGGTAGCTGTTAAGCACAATTTAACAGAAGTACAGACACTCATTTTGCAGTTAATTTAGCACTTAGCTTTTAAACGTGAAGGAGATGCATAGAGGAGTAATTTAATAGGAAATGTGTGCCAGAGGAAACAGTCAATCTAACTTTTCAAAAGACAAGGAAAACCCACCTCTTCCTTTGAATTCCTGTGTAAATCTGGGTGGAAGTTACAAGTACTGGATTAACTCACTGGATAAATACATAGTTTACAAATTGGCTAAGTGAGTGTTTCTTACTTTTCAAAGTCTTCTCAGACCAATAATATAAGGAGATACTCTATAATTATGTTGCAGTAGCAAGAACTGTGATTAAATTCGACAGGGAGCACAGGTGAAATCCTGGTTGTGCTGCATTCAGTGACCCAACTACCACAAACCTGAATGAGAACAGATCCTCCTGAGCAGACAAATACCAAACATTTGTGGGATCTCTTTGCTTAATTTAAGTGAAGTAGACATTTAGCATCATAAATAAAAGGTTGAGATAATTTTTTCATTGATTTTAAACATACTCTAAGAGTTACACTCTTTCTACCACAAACTCTAAATATGAAGTGTTCAGTAATGAGGGAACCTGCATTTAAAATCCTCTCCTATTTGGCAAAATCTTTGGGCTATTTTTAAACTCAGTTTACATCATTTTGATGTATTTGGTTTATTTTGATCCTGCTTCCTACTTTTAAGGGAAAATGAACAAATATGTATTACCAAGCCCTGTCCTTCTTGACTTTACTGTGGGACCAAGCCCATGTCTCTCAAGAGGGTGCTGATACTGACATATTCTCATTTTTCTTCTCAAAACATCAATAACTGCTTTCCTACAGAATCCAACTATGCTGAAATCCACAACTTTGTTTCCCATACATAATTCAAGACCGAAGTCTCAGTTTTCATAATTTGTTGCTTTTACATACATGGGGAACCAAAATTTTGCTGCTTAACAAGACTTCAATCTTACATGTATGTCTTATTTCAAGCATAGAATTTGTAATGGAAAACACAGTATACTTTTCAAAAGTTTCATACAATTACACCAAATTAGAATATTTTTTTAAAAAAACAGGGTTTTTTTTTTCCCCTATACTCTCCCATACAATTTTACTTGGGATGAAATTAATAAAATAAAAACTGTGACTCTGTATTTTGAAGGACCAAGCATCTACAGAAATAAACCTATTAAATCACTTGTTTATGCAATGGTGCACTCTGCTAATCTTTTAATACAACTATAGCAGAAATGAAGCTCTTCTCCTCTTCATATTTAGACACATTGCTGGGACTTTTTATTCCTGATCATTTTCAGATCAGCCTTTCTACTCCATGCTATACTGTCCTCTAAACTTGCTCAACCCATCCCTTCTTTCAGTTCTGAGAAAATCTACTGTGCCACTTTGTCTGTTACCCACAGCTCACCAACTCTGCGATGGTCTCAGATACAAACTTCTAATCAGTCATTTGAAACTTGCATAACATGTGGAAAGCTTTTCTCTTGTTGTAGAGAGTAATTTTATCATCTTTTAAATTCTTAGTGTTTTAAAAAATTATTTGCTAGAAATAGAACACTTTCCTTTTGCAGCACTGTTCTTGAATAGATATGCACAAATATAATTTTTGCTGTTACTCTCACCTCAACCTCCGAACTCCTCAGCAAAATTTGTATTTCTCTTCTGAATTCTATCCTATCAACAAAGTTGACAAAACCCATCAATTTCACCAAAGCTTTGCTTGGTAAGATCAAGATAAACAATGGCAAAGAGAAGAAACATAAGATGAGAATGAGACAGACATCTTTTCCCAATAGTAAAAGGCAATGCAACAGCACCCTTTTTATTTTTATTTTTTAATCTATAGCCTTTTGTTTTTCACCATATCTACTGCAGCAGTACAAGGTACTCTTTTATCAGGATATAGGTCTGCTGAATTCTGATCAGACTACAGTTTGTTCCCAAAGCCTTCATACCCTTAAAATACTGAGGCCTAGTATCCTGCATTTACATTTCACCAGCCTTTCCCAGCTTCACTTCCCACTCCCAAAATGTACAGTTATGCTCTCTTCAATTTTAAATTCTCAAGGAAAAAAACTCTCAGTTGATGAACCAGCTAATCTGCAATCAATTCCTGATGTACAGAACAAAACCCCTAAGGCTGAGAAGTCACAAGAAGATCATGGAAGTTCAAAATCCATGGCTGCAAAGAAAAGTTATGAAAAAATTAGAAGAGAATATGGTAAGAAATAGTTCCAGAAAGTTTCACAGGAGTGTTGAAACTCCCAACACTGAGCTCCCTGTAGCCATTGGAGAGGAGCTGGCTTCTGCCCTCTCTTCCCTAAGCTCTTCCATCATCTCAGCAGTTCCACACCATGCCTCCACCTGTAATGCACTCCTGGGCTCTTGCTTGTAGAAAATGACAGCTTTTGCCTACACTTGGCTGCTGTTCTAGCAGTACTGCAGACAAGAAGCCCAAAGAAAGCAGGTGGGAGCAGCACAGCAGATCCTGAAGGAGCTCTACTTAACAGCTTGGTAAATACCAACTCATCAGTCCTGCTGCTGACCTACAACAGCTACAATTGGACCAAACAAGAATTTGGACCAAATGAGATTCATTTGCATTAAGAACCACAAGCTAAGCTCCAAAGTACAGCAAGCACTAAACCTCAACACAATTCATGGTTTGTTTTTTTCTAATATTGACACTATACAACTTATCTTTCCTCTAGTGTTCAAAGTAGTTTGAATTGGTTTTGCTGAAACTAAGAAAATTAGGCTGAGGAAGAGCTGCAAATAAAACTGTCCATACTTGGCATGGAAAACTTTGGTCCAAACAGTTCAGCAATGTTGTGAGCAGCTGAGAATAAAGTCTTGTGGAAGAAAACTGAAGGCAACCTTAACTATGATGAACCCTGCTTTCAAGTCAGAAACATACTATGAAATAGGCATCTTGCAGACATCATTCACTGGCCACAAGTTCTGCAGAACTTGAGAAAAACTTGTTCAGTAATTCTCTGATGGAATCAACGATTCAGACTTTAAAAAGAAGCTGTCACCATCTAGTTTCTAGTAGAGCATTTTGCTAAGGGAGTCTTCTAAGACAGGTGTTATTTACTACCTATTAATCCAATTGGGCTGCAGCTCCAACCCTCCAAATCCACATTATGGCTGCTAAAAGCCAGAATTTTAACCTGCTATAGTAAAACAGCAATCAGGACAACAAAGATATAGAAGCTAAATTTTACAGTCTTCTCAATGCAAATGTCCTTTTTTCATCAGAACATATCCCCTCTGTGCTTAAAAGGAATATTAATCTGTCCAGAACTGCTGGTATGACATATTTTCAAAACCTTATTTTAAGATAGACAGATGTTAAAAAAACCTCAAATCTATAGACTGAAATAATCATCTTTTGATCAGATAGCCTGCAGCAATAACTAATTCTATTTGTATTTCCTACAGCGACTAACATTAAATTCAGCACCTGCAAAACTACTATCTGACGAAAGCAGAAAGCAATGAATATGGAAAAAGAAATCTGATACTAAGCTGCCACACAGAAGATATGAAAGATTGAAATAGAAAAGTTCATGTGAAGACTGTCAATAGGCTCTATATTTAGGAGTTGCTTTTGATGGAAGTATATTCTAAGACAAAATATTCAAGTCTACGGATAAAAAAGGTCAATTTGTTAAGAATAAAGACCAAAATGTTCCACTCCATAAACTAGGAACAGTTCCTTAATATAGAAAAAAATTCAAACAGCTCGTTTTTCATGGAACTACTAGAGCTTTTTCATCTGTTATAGGTTGTTTATTTCTCAAGACAGTAACTTCACTAAAAAGGAAGTTTTGACTACTTCATAGTGCATCCTGCTGAGATTACAGTAAGAGGTAAACAAATTCATCACAGAACATCCTCATTCTTCATCTGAATTAACGATTCTCACTTTTAAGGAAAAACTCATCCAAGATGATCACAGTTGCAAGGGATGTTGAATAAAAAAGGTGGAGGATGGGGGACTACAGAAGAGGAAATAACAATGAATC
The DNA here is from genome assembly GCA_013396995.1 of Dicaeum eximium. Classification (NCBI taxonomy): domain Eukaryota; kingdom Metazoa; phylum Chordata; class Aves; order Passeriformes; family Dicaeidae; genus Dicaeum; species Dicaeum eximium. Next base: position 377,334 of record VWZP01000406.1, on the reverse strand, counting down.
ATGAGAGATACAAAAAAACAAGTGCAAATCTGAGAGAGAAAACTGTCCTTTCACTTATAAATATTTATTAAGGCTGTAGTAAAAGTAAACCATTCTAAAACTTTGAAGCACATTTTCCCTTGGGGAGCAAAGGCAACTTAATACGACAAGAAAATTCCTCTCAGCTGTTTTTAATTCCACTTATTTATGTCACGCTGAAGCACAGACTATGTGACTCAAAACCATTCAAAGTGTGAGGCTTGAACTGATCCTCAGATTTAATAACTATTTTTCCTATCAGCAAGGGTACTAGGCCTCCTCACAACATTCCCACAAAAGCTTAGCTTGAACACTGCAACTGGTTTTCAGCCAAACCCAAGCTCTCTCTCAAGGGTTTAAGTAAAGAAAATAACCAGAGTTAACACCTATTTTACACCCCGTATTTGAATGCTGACACTACACACTGGGAGGTCTTAAAAATGTCTTCTCATTCCAGTCAACTCCACCTCTGTAACTCTCAGCCCCACAGAGATCTCTCTAACTGTTGCTAGTCCGTGGCTGAAACATTTCTGGACCACTTTCCAATTCTTCTCTTGTGAGGATAAGAGGCATCAGGAAATGTTTATTCTTTCCAGCTGCAGTTGACATGTTTGGTACACAAGGAAGAAAAAAGTCTATTTGCTTTACAACCTGACAGGCCATATTAACTGTACTAAATAAAAGCAACAAGTTGTGTTTTCTATTTACCACTTGTCACCTGTATTTCTACATGCTGCTTCAACTGACAGTGACAGAGACAAGCATGGATACATCTACTGGAGAGAGTCAGATCAGGTTCCAAGGTCAAGTTGCATCTCTTTTTCAAAAATGAAGGTAACTGCCATGTTCTGTTGCAGTCTCTTAAAACAATCTCCTGTTGGGATCAAATTATCACTTCTTAAGACAACAAAAATAACACTCCCTTTACCAGATTTCTTTAAAAGCAACACCCTCAGAATTGTCCATGAAATTACAAAATGCTGCTGTGTTCTGGCATATTATTTTGGCTGAAGATTCTTCCAAATTCTTTTATTATGCAAACTTGAGGTAACAAAATGAAAAGAAGATTGGGGGATGATTAAACAATCTTTTTTTCTTTTAAATATAATTACTGTGTCTTCAGTATTTCTTATTCAGTTAAGTTATACAGTAAGATGGACACTGTCCTGAATAACAATGCTTTGGGAAATCTCCTAAATTAACTGAGGAAAAAGTTACTAAGTTATTTGGAGTATCCTGCCATCAGTCAGGTTTTGCTGAGCTTTCATCTAAACAGGATAGATATCATCACACACTGATGTTAATAAGCTGAATCATAACAATCTTACCATCCCTGCCACCTCTGAAGGGAAGAGTTCCTGCTCCTGGGCACTGTTACCCACTAGTAAGAGATGTGATGTATCACTGCTAGGAGAAGACATACACAGCCAAAGCACAGAATTCTGGTAATTCAGAGCAGCAGTACAATTAACTGCAGAAATATGTGGTTTTAAGATTATCTGTCTAAAGGCTTTGAAACAATACAACTCTGAAAGTGTGTCTCACCATCTGAGCTGGCCCTTCCAGTGGCAAACAAAACAGCCCCTACAGAAAAGGGAAAAATCCCACAACACTCTATATCCAAGAAAGTACTTTCTAAAGTGATGGTTAATTTCTATTTTTCTTCTGGAACATCTCTCCCTCCAGTAAAATAGATGCAAGTGTTTTAGGCCAGTCTGACAAACCTAATGGGGAGTCTTAAAATACTGTTTATACTTATTTTAGAATATTTTCTCTTAAAAGCAATGGAACGAGAAAACACCTATAAACAAGATGAAATACAGCATAATACCAAACTGCTTTCTCATCTAAAAATATTCCATTTTCTCCCAATACAGGTTTGAAATACCTCAGGTTTAACATTTATTTGAAGAGGTCCGTAAAAGTAAAAACTTATTCTAATTACATAAGTGTATGCTGAGCACCCATAGGCATCATTATAATGACTGTACTTTCCTTTTCCAGCCCATCCCTGGGAATTCTGGCTCATGATTCTGTAGATGATACTACACTGGCAGCATCAAAACTATTGCTGAATTCCATATCAACTTCAAAGAATAAAGCAAAGCTTTGTCTTCCCAAGACATATGTGATTAGAACAGTTTTATAAAACGACCCATTTGTAGAGAGAGCAAACTCCTTCTAGAACCCTTTCTGGTTTCAGGGGCAAGGAAGGTTTAAGAGGAAAAGAGAGAGGAAGCATTATGAAAAGAAACCATCCCATGTCCACAGCTACGTTCAGGACAAATCTAACATCACAAACCTAAGGGAGAAAAACAAGCAAAAGGAGTGCTGCTGGACTTTCTGCAAACTGGCTACTTGGGACACTACAGCTCATAAAAGTATATTTTGCTCACAATTTCTGTTCTGAAGCAGGTCTCCAAGGCAAGACTTCACATCTGAACCATAAGCATAAAAACTGAAGGGATTTTCCTTTAAGAACTTAAGGCAATAAGGCAATTCAAACTACTATAAAACCCTGCATAACTGAAGAAATTCCTCTGCTGGTTTACGGCTTCAAATTTCCAAACATCTGAGCTGCTGATGCCACACAAAACTTCTCTGTGTTACAAGTAAAAAGCTGTAAAACCCCACTCACAAAACTACAAGACTTAATAATGCAGAGTTAAAAATTTAATATTGAAGTCCCAGCTCAGCAAAGAATGTAAACTTGGACATTTTGCTGATTTAAGCTGGAATTGCTCCCTGCATAACACACGGATGTTTAACTGTTTGCTGGACCAGGACTCAAACTTTCTGAAGTCTGCCACCTATGTGCAGTAGTCACCAAGGGCCTTTACAAAGTCTCAAGTGTGGTTTCTCAAATTCAGCTCTGAGGAAAATGTATTGTCTAAACAGCATGGGAACAGCAGAAACTGAATCTTGATTTCAAACAAATTATCCAGGTCGTAAATCACTCAAATCAAAGTAGTGGACTAAGACAGGACACAACTTCACAGAGAAAGGAAAGCCCAAAACAAGCAGCGAGAACACCCCTGCTGTTGTTAAAACTAACACCCAAATCCACTGCAACAAACATGTTAAAACCAAACAAATAACCCTGCCCTTGTTACTCCCCTGCCTAAGCTTATTTCTAGTCAATAACATTTCTGCTAAGAGCCAGATTTATGACTCATGTACATCTGTCACTCAGAGGAGGGAAAAGTGACAGCCTTGAAATACTACAGATGTGATTGTAAATGCCATAAAAATCAAACTGAAAAAAACCTTAGTACCTAGGAATATGTTTAAGTTTGCTATATCTTATTAGGATTTTGGATATTTACTGCAAATCAGATTTTTTTTTTCCACCATCATATGATGCAGCTTCAAAAGCCTTAAGACTTTAAAGCCAGAGGAAGCAAAATTAACATGCTAGGTCACGTTAAGGTAATCGCCCTCCCTTATTTTTCAAGTCCCTGACAAATGCTTTAATAACAAGTTTTGTATTCTCCCCAACATGTACTTCTCGTAATTTTAAAAATATACAGAAATGTATTCTGATGTTCAAAAACCTAGAAGGTTGCAATGAACTCTGCTTCGTTTTTGTGACCTAATGAACTGAGCCTTCTCAGATTTTCAGCTGCAGCACGGCAGATAAAACCTTCGCTGTCTATTTTCAGCAATGCCAGCATCCAGAGTTTTCATTCACTCGAGAGTGTCTCCACACAGCACTGTGCTGGAGGAAGTCTCCGAGGCAACTCCTGGAGAGCCGCGAACGTCGTTCCAAGGCTGTCCAGGAGCGGTGCGAAAGCACGGAGCAGCCGAGCGCCAACTCTCTCCGGTCACTCAGGATATTGTGCCACGGGCAGAGCTCCTCTTCGCAAAACCCCCCGTGGGAGGAGCCACCGCTCACTCCCAGGTTTTAGCGCTCAATTGCCCGCACTCCTGGACCCAACTTATCGTCTACATTTTCCTCAGTAAGACCTCAAAACACACGCGAACCAGCCAGAAAAGGAGGGTGGCGAGTTAGTGGAGTCAGCGCCCGGGACAGCGGCGCTGGTTTGTGCGAACAGAGGAGGAATTCCTGCCGCGGGTCCCTACCTGGAAAGCACCGGGGGCAGGGGAGGACATGGCTAAAGGGCAGAGGGCGCGGGGCAGGGGCCAAGCCAGGGCAGGCGGTGTGGGCAGGCACCTGCAGCCGGAGGGGAGGGCGGGAGAGCAGGCTCGTACCTTTGAGCTGGGGCAGCGGCGAGAGCTCCACCGGGCTGCCCTGGCTGCGGAACTGCGAGGAGCCCTGCGAGCGCTTCTGCCTCTGCGCCTTGCGCACCGATTTCCGTGTGAAGCCATCCACCTTCTCCGCGGCAGAGATGGCCGCCGACATGGCTGGGCGGCGGGGCGGCTCTCCACGAGCATATATTGTACCGGAGGGAGAAGCGGGCGGTAC